>CAEFZP010000424.1:30000-152374 GCA_903064625.1 Mallotus villosus | reverse complement strand
CCCCACCTGCCCTCACCCCCCCCAGCATCATCTATTAGCATTATGTACCAGTGTTAATTACCAGTAATACTGTAACCAGCGTTACCTACCCAGTGCTTTCTTTCTCTCACCCCCCTGTCTCTGTTTCTCTCCCTCTCTCTCTATCTCTCTCTCTCTCATTGCTCTCTCTCTCTCTCTCTCTCTATCTCTCTCTCTCTCTTCTTTAAGAGGACTCTTACAAGAGAGAGCCCAGCCTTTCATCCCTGCGTGTGATATTCATCTCTCTTATAGGAAATTACCCCGTTTCATCTGGTGGAAAGCGAGCACACGTAATTGCCTAGTAAGGCATCTCTGTTCCCCAGTCCCCTCAGGGCCAGCGAGGCACGGCTGGGTTTGTTCACGTGCTTCAACTGACTTCATCACTTCATCGCGTCGGGTCAACTCCTCATCCTCACCCCGGTTTATGATCCCATTCTAACATCAGCGATGTGCCATATTATAGGCAACAACAACCGACATTAAGGTGAAGATTCACTTCTCTACTTTTCTCCTCTCACCTCTCCTCTCTTCTCTCCTCTCCTCTCGCCCCCTCTCTTTCTTCCCCTCCTCATCTGTTCCTCCCTGTGGGACTAAACACCGTGGTGCAGACTTCTGTTTTCATAAAAGCACAGTGGTTTCGCAAAAAACAATTCGCTTGACGATTTCCATCAGGGAGCGCCACTCATTTGGGCGTTTGAGTAAGAGTTTCTTTCCGAACAGATTACCCTCAATTTTACCCTCTCTTCTGCACCCTGCCTCGCGAATAAGTGTGTCGCCTGCACCAGGCTGGGAGCAGGGAGCTGAACGCCAGCGCTTCTAAACTGGAACAGGGTCTGTTTTGCTGCTTCAGTTATCAGGGTTTCCTCCTTGTTATTTATCTGTGCTGGCATCCCGGCCCCATGTGTCTGGAAACATCCACTGCACGGAGAGAAGCAGTGAAGCAAGGGCAGGATATTGGAGAATATGCTGCTATATTTGCTGGCAGCAGTGTGTATGTTTGTGTGTGTGTGTGTGTTTGTGTGTGTTTGTTAGATTGTGTGTTAGATTGTGTGTGTGTGTTAGAGTCCTGCACGGTTTTGTTTCTTGGAACCGTACCTGAGCCACACAGGAAACATCAATTCTGAGAGCAAACCATGACGACAGATTTTCACCCAGAAACCAAACTGTTCTGAGAGACGAATTCTTACCCGTTTACAAAAAGGAATAGATTTATATAATTGGTTTAGACTCCAAACGTTGGCTAATATTCCTCTGATGTTCCTTAAGGATTTATTAATTGTGTGGCACTATCATGTAACTGCAAATCAAAAAGCTTGTGTAGATTTATTTTTCACAACTCAATGTGTTAATTGACAACTGACATCGCTGAAGGAAAATTGTAGCCTTGTCCTATCCATGATTAACCCCAAATCCTTTGAAACAGCAGGTTTAGCTCATGTAGGTTTAGCTCACGTAGGTTTAGCTCATGTAGGTTTAGCTCACGTAGGTTTAGCTCACACGGTTTAGCTCACGTAGGTTTAGCTCACGTAGGTTTAGCTCATGTAGGTTGCATGATAGTGGATTCCCCCGTTATAACCTTCGTTTGATTTCATCATTTCTCGTAAAGTTGACAATTTTGATAGACCCAGTGAATTATCTTTTGGAATGTAGGCTATTCTGACTTGCAGGCAAAGCACTTTTAATGACTTGAGTATGATACTCAAATTAGAACATTAAACACATCTTGAAACATTTGATTTTAATAACGTTAATAATAACGTGAAGTGTAGATAACGTGTACGACCGGTAATATATTAGTTCTGAACCGTAACCGGACCCCACGTTTTTTCCCTGAAAATGATATTAAAGCAGGTTACCTGCAGGGAACCACGGGTACCTGACCCAGTGCAGGACTCTAGTCTGTGTGTGTTTGATGTGTGTGTTTGATGTGTGTGTGTGTGTGTGTGTGTGTATCACTGTACAACGTAGTGTCATCATCAAACAGTCCCTGGCTCAATATCCTGATTTGGTAAATCCATGTCCCACAATGTCAACAGTATAAAAGTCAAACGGTACAACATCCTCTCTATAGTATTAATGTACAATAGAATATAATAATACAGGACTGATATCCTCATCATCAAAAGTTTGAAGTTATAAATCAGCTGAGCGCCTGCATCAAATTAAGCTCTTTGTTCAATCATTCAACATTTGTTACATTTGATTTGTGAACCATCGACTTCCATGATTCCCTCTTAACCCTTGATTAATCAAGGACACTACTTCCTGTGTTGTGTCTTGGAGTGGAAGTGGGGGGGAGAGGGGTGAGGCGAGGGGGGTGAGGGGAGAGGGGTGAGGCTGGGGGGTGAGGGGAGAGGGTTTAGGCGGGGGGGTGAATCTGGGGGGAGAGGGGAGAGGGAGAGGGAGAGAGACGGTATCTTTAAGTTTATCATCAGTTCCTGTCTCTTTTCTCTTTTCTCTGTCTCTTTTCTCTTTTCTCTTTTCTCTTGTTCTCTTCTCCTTCTCTTTTTGTCCTCATTTTCCATCGTTTCTCTTTTCTCTGTTGTCTTGCTTTGTTGTTTCTAGTCCACGACTCTATCGTATGCACGGGTGCATGTTTGGCGTCGTTGATTCGGGGATCTTCTGGTGCTAACTGTTATGTGAGCGCGCCGCTCTGCTATCTGAGCGCAGCGTCACAGACTGCACTTCCATCTCTCTGGTCTCTACCGCCAACGTCTGTCTGCACACCCGAACCGTCCATCCAGTACCTTCGGCACTCGCTCGCTCCGGCCGCTCGACTCGTGATCTCCCGCACACCGACCGCCCGTCCGCCCACCGTTCCCAGCCGCCCCCAGTGCCCATAAGCAATCCCCCTCCTCCACCGGCCCTGCAGCCGCGCCCAGCTAACGTCCCCCCTACACGCCCCTCCACGCAGAGCATATCCAAGCCATTAGAGAGCCATCGCTTATTGATTTAACGCTGGCTAACATTAGCGCAGCGCCTGTCCTGGCTGAAGGCGTCCACCGAGAGGACCTGTTTGAACGTGTGCTGTGGTCTGAGAGGGGCTTTGCATCACAGAGCAGCATCAACAACAACAGCAGCAGCAACAGCTGCAGAAGAAGTCACTGTGTGTGTGTGTGGTGGTGTGCTGGCCACCCTGTAATGGATATGATCTTCATGCTGAGTGTCCTTCACTCGCCAGCTTCGCACCACATCCTGTGTTAAGCACCAGTGCTCAGAGGCAGGGCGTGCTCGGCTGCGACACACACCCGACGGGCTGCGCAGTAGAAGGTTTGAAGCATCTGTGCTCCCGATTGGTCTAGCTCCTGCGCACGCGCCCAGACATCTGTGCTCTGATTGGTCTAGCTCCTACGCACGCGCTCAAAGATGAACCTTTCTAAACGTTTGAGACTGTATTTACGCTCGCGGCCTTTGTGAGAGTGTACGGCTCAAACACACAGAGGACAGGCTTTTCTTCTCATTGTGGAGTGCTATTTTAACTGCGCTTCAAAAAAAATCACCAGCCACTACTATACTCGACTAATACTTACTAACTTTCACTAATGATGATCACTCTTTATAACTGTCAGTTTGTTGTTTTATTAGTTTGCTATACAGTCTCAGTTCATGTAGCGTCAGATGACCTTTATAGTTGATGATGATGTTAACAGTGCGACGTACATAGCCGCATTATCATAATTAGCCTAGAAAGGACCGTTTGTTTTGTGTTTTCCGTTAAGTGATGTCGAACTAACTATTTGGCTGCCTTCTCCTTTCCTTCCTCCAGATGGCTGTGGAGAGGCCAAGCGACACTGAGGAGCACCCTGCGAGAGAAACGGCGAGATGCGGGACCTGGAGTAGGAGAGGATGTGATCGCTGATGGAGGAGTGACTGGGCGAGAGGATTTAGTAGAGGAGTGTGTCGAGACGCCGTCTACGAGTCATGTACTCTTCTGGCTTTCGTCGCTCTTTCGCGCGAAGTCTCTCTTCTGTCGCTCGATCGATTTCTTTCTGCACCATTCTCTCGCGCTTTTCTCTCTTCTTTCTCGCTTCTTCTTTCGTTGTCTTCTCGCTCGTCGCTCTTCGTTCTCATCTTCGTTCTCTCTCTTCGGTCTTCGGTACATCTGCTGTCTCTCTCTCTTTCTTTCTTCTTGCTCGCTCGTTCCCTCGTCGTCCATCGCTCTGTCTCTCTCTGTACGTCTCTCGCGTTTCGTTCCTCCCTCTTCTCTCTCTTCCTCCTCCTCTACCTCTCTCGTCGGCCTTCCCTCTTCTATTCCTCTGTTCCGCTCCCTTGCGCCGTCTCTTCCTTCTCGCTCCTCTCCCTCTCTCGCTGCTCTCTCTCTCTACGCGCTCTCTCGCTCGCCTCGCGCTCTCTCGCTCCCTCATCGCGCCGACTAGTCTTTTCGATCCCCAGAGCACTTATGTGTGTACTTGTGTGCAGGAGATCTGACGTGTTTTTTCTCATTAACTTTTCACCTGTTTTACACAATCTTTGCTCTTTCCTATTCTGGTGCGGTGTGCTTGTGTTCAAGCGGGTGGTGTGTGGGATTCTTCTGTGTGTGTGGTGAAATTGTGTCATCTGAATACTCGCAAACATCTTAACTACAGCCCTGTAGAGATTAATGATGTTGTAGAAGAACAGCTCTGTGAAGTACATTGTCTGCCCCTCACATCATACGTCTAAATCACCAGGGCATATACTACGTCACACAAACATATATTTGCTTCTCACTGGATATTTCATTTTAAGAGTAGCGCTTATCCCCACCCCGATTCCCTCCCTCCGACCCTCTGCTTCCTTATCTACCTCTCTCTTTTCCCTCTCCTCACGACCCTTACACCTCGTACTCTCGCTTCACGTGTCGCCCAATCCATACGGAAGGTGAGCAAGAGGGGAACCTGAAGCCAAGTAGGGGGCTAACAACAACGGGGAACACAGTCAGCTCGCGACCCCCAAGGGACGAGAGGAGGACAGAAAAAAAGAAACAAACATGAGCGAAAAAACTTACCAGCAAATCCTCGAGACGGCCTGATTGAAATTGCCCCCCCGGGAGCACGGACAGACCGAGCCGAGCAAGAAAGGGCGCCTCCCCCTACTATTAATACCATTCATCACATCCTGATGTTAGTGTCCTTTCCTCGCCCATAAACCCCCCGGCTCAACGATCTATTAAACCCATATCCCCCACCGCGACCAGCCCATCACATCTTTCCCGCATCCTTGGCCTCGTCCCCTACTCATTCCGAACAGAGATAGAACTCACAGTTCCTTGGGAGGTCCTATACCAAGTCATCTGTTCCCTCGCCCGGGTAATCACCCCACCACTCCGCTCCTCTCTCACTCCTCCTCTGGACTTGAGCATGGTCCTCAATCACTGCAAGCAACTCACTCTCAAGGAGTGATTGCGTGACCACAATCTGACCTCTCGCAAAGCACAGTCTTTCCCTACTCACGCTCTCTCATCTCTCTCCTCGTCTCACTCTCTCTCTCTCTCTCTCTCTCCTGCTCAAATCTCTCTCGCCCTCTCGTCTCTCTCTCCCTCCCTCGCCTCCCTGCTCCCTCCCTCGTCCCTCCCGGTCCCCTCGCCGCCCTGCCCTCCTCTCCTCTCCCTCCCTCCCTCCCTCCTCCCTCCCTCCCTCTGCCCTCTCGCCTCTCGCCCTCTCCCTCTCGCCTCTCTCTCTCTCCCTTTCTCTCTCGACACACTACACACACACACACAGCATCCATTAACGCCCCTGGCCCCACCTCTATAATTAACAACCGCTCATTTGCACCAGCCCTTCCGAGGCAGGGGAAAGTACGGGGTGGGATCGTGTGGAATTGGAAGTGACAGAACATTCTCCACAGCACATTTAAACAGGACGCAGTCTTGTTAAAAATACATCTGTTATGTACCCGCATCCCAATCTGACAAAGCTGACACACACTCACACACACTCTCACACACACTCTCCACACACACTCTCACACACACTCTCACACACTCTCACACCACACACACTCGCCACACACCACACTCTCACACACACACCACACAACACACTCTCGGTCTCACACACACCACTCACAACACACACACCCCACGTACACACCACACCACACACACACACCAACCTCACACACACCACACCGCACACCTCTCACACACACTCACACACACACACACGCTCTCTCACAACACCACACACACACTCTCTCATCACACTCACACACCACTCGTCCATCACCCACACTCTCGAACACACACACACACACACACACACCACCCACACCACACACACACACACACACACACACACACATCACACACACCCCACACACACACACCTACGCTCTCTCACACACACACACACTCATACACACTCTCATCACACACACACTATATACATACGATAAAAATCAGCCATTACCACTGACAGGTGAAGTGAACAACACTGATTATCTCGTTACCATGGCACCTAACAGTGGATGGGATGTATTACCGTAAGCATGCAAGAGAACATTTTGTCCTCACAGTTGATGTGTTAGAAGCAGGAAAAATGGGCAAGCGTGAGGATTTGAGCGACTTTGACAAGGGCCAAATTGTGACGGCTGGATGATTGGGTCAGGGGATCTCCACATCAAAGTTGCCACAAAGCAAAACTGCTTCAGGAATGTTTGAGGACCAAAACAAGCGGGTCAAGGCGTTGATCTCAATCCAGCCCAGCATCTGGGGGGTTATGCTGGACAAACAAGTCTGATCCATGAAGGACCCACCTCTCTGAGTCCAGCCTCCACGGCTCAGGGCTGTTTCGGCAGCAAAAGGGGAACCTACACAACATTAGGCAGGTGGTCCTAATGTTATGGCTGATCGGTGTGTGTGACGCTGTGTGAAGGTGTGTGTGTGGTGGTGTTGTGTGTGTGCAAATGTGACAGTGTGTGTGTATATGTGACGGTGTATGTGTGTGGTGGTGTGTGTGTGTGATGGTGTGTGTGTGTGGTGGTGTGTGTGTGTGATGGTGTGTGTGCGTGATGGTGTGTGTGCGTGTGATGGTGTGTGATTGCCGGGCCTCGTTCTGTCCTGTGAACCTCGATGTCATCATCATGGCCAGTCATAAGGATGACCATCAGCACAGCGAGCATCAAGGCTTCACTGTTGAGCAGCCCCAGCCATCGTGGACGCATGCCTAACATGATGTGTGTGTGTGTGTGTGTGCTTTGTTGAACATCTCCGCGCATGCAGGCCTTTCTGGGAGTGTAATCATGTGGACAGTAAGTGTGTGTCTTTCTGTGCATCCGCACTCATGCATACATTTACGTGAGTGTAAACTGTGTGTGTGTGTGAGTGTGTGTGTGGTGTGTGCGTGCGTGCTTGTATGCTTACATTTGTGCCTTTCAGAGTGTGAGCCCAGGACAGAGGATGTTTGTTTTCTGCTCTGCTGGGCTCCCAGACAGAGCCCCGCCAGACAGGAAACTCAGCGCCCCCACACCGACACAGCAGGACGGGAACAGGAAGTGGAGGGAAAGACAGCATGTCAGACCAGGAAGGAGAAAGACAGCATGTCAGACCAGGAAGGAGAAAGACAGCATGTCAGACCAGGAAGGAGAAAAACAGCATGTCAGACCAGGAAGTAGAAAGACAGCATGTCAGACCAGGAAGAGGAAGGAAGGAGAGACAGATATTTCTCTCTTTACAGACCCAAACCGCAGATTTTAGGTAAGCAGATTAGAGTAAAGTACAGTAGAGTAGAGTAGAGTAGAGAAGAGTAGAGGAAGTGTAGAGGAAGTGTAGAGGAAGGGTAGGGCAAGCAGAGCAGAGTCAGAGTTGAGTAGAATGCAGCAGCATATAGTCAAATAGATTGGGGTAGAGTAGTGTAAAACAGCGTACAGCTCTGTGTGTTCCAGTGTGTCAGTAGATATGTTGTCCCCTCTGCCCTGCCCAGCTGCCGGAGATACAACTCTACTTCATTAGTTTCCAGAAGCAGCCAAGCAAATCGAGCCAATCAGAACGAAGCGTGCATCCAACGTTTGTAATTGAGTTTTAAAAAGAGAGGGAGGAGAGAAGAGAGGGAGGGGAGTACGTGTGGGTTAGATCCTGTAACAGCATAGAGCTCAGTTTATGAATTCCTGGGTCTGGGGTTTGGGGTCTGGGGTCTGGGTCTGGGGTCTGGCTGGGGTCTGGGGTCTGGCTGGGGTCTGGCTGGGGTCTGGCTGGGGTCTGGCTGGGGTCTGGGTTTGGGGTCTGGGGTCTGGCTGGGGTCTGGCTGGGGTCTGGGTTTGGGGTCTGGGGTCTGGCTGGGGTCTGGCTGGGGTCTGGGGTCTGGGTCTCTGGGTCTGGGGTCTGGGGTCTGGCTGGGGTCTGGGGTCTGGGGTCTGGGGTCTGGGGTCTGGGGTCTGGGGTCTGGGTCTGGGGTCTGGCTGGGGTCTGGGTTTGGGGTCTGGGGGTCTGTCTGGGGTCTGGGGTCTGGGGTCTGGGGTCTGGGGTCTGGGGTCTGGGGTCTGGGGTATGGGGTCTGGGGTCTGGGGTCTGGGGTCTGGCTGGGGTCTGGGGTCTGGGGTCTGGGGTCTGGGGTCTGGGGTCTGGGGTCTGGGGTCTGGGGTCTGGGGTCTGGGGTCTGGGGTCTGGGGTCTGGGGTTTGGGGTCTGGGGTCTCTGGGTCTGGGGTCTGGGGTCTGGGGGTCTGGGGTCTGGGGTCTGGGGTCTGGGGTCTGGGTCTGGGTCTGGGGTCTGGGGTCTGGGGTCTGGGTCTGGGGTCTGGGGTCTGGGGTCTGGGGTATGGGGTCTGGGGTCTGGGGTCTGGGGTTTGGGGTCTGGGTCTCTGGGTCTGGGGTCTGGGGTCTGGGGTCTGGGGTCTGGGGTCTGGGGTCTGGGGTCTGGGGTCTGGGGTCTGGGGTCTTGGGTTTGGGGTCTGGGTCTCTGGGTCTGGGGTCTGGGGTCTGGGGTCTGGGGTCTGGGGTCTGGGGTCTGGGGTCTGGGGTCTGGGGTCTGGGGTCTGGGGTCTGGGGTCTGGGGTCTGGGTCTGGGGTCTGGGGTCTGGGGTCTGGGGTCTGGGTCTGTCTCTGGGTCTGGGGTCTGGGGTCTGGGTCTGGGGTCTGGGGTCTGGAGTCTGGGGTCTGGGGTCTGGGGTCTGGGGTCTGGGGTCTGGGGTCTGGGGTCTGGGGTCTGGGTCTGGGGTCTGGGGTCTGGGGTCTGGGGTCTGGGGGTCTGGGGTCTGGGGTCTGGGGTCTGGGGTCTGGGGTCTGGGGTCTGGGTCTGGGGTCTGGGGTCTGGGGTCTGGGTCTGGGGTCTGGCTGGGGTCTGGCTGGGGTCTGGGGTCTGGGGGTCTGGGGTCTGGGGTCTGGGGTCTGGGGTCTGGGGTCTGGGGTCTGGGGTCTGGGGTCTGGGGTCTGGGGTCTGGGGTCTGGGGTCTGGGTCGGGGTTGGGGGTCTGGTCCATCAGAGCTGCACTGGTCTTCCCAGGCAGGGAAAGAAGGTATGTGTTTCTGGCTTCAGAGGGCACAGTCCCAGAAGGCCACTCAGTCCTGCTTAACGAGCTTTAATGACCCTTAACGAGCTTTCTCAGTAGAGGCTCGTTAAGAACTAAAACAACAAGCAGAGGACTGCAGCAGATTCCCAGAGGCCGACTGTGTAAAACTACCTCTGTGTGTCTGAGGGAACCAACACATACCTTTCCTGAGTCCACTTCTGCATGAGTTCTGTTTGGATCATCATAATGAGTATTCATCTTCTTCGAGATATATCCCACCATAGGGATTACGCAACTATTTCTGTTTCTATGTGGACAGAGACTGTGGTCTTATCTCCGCCCAATGCACACCATTGGACCACACACACACACACACACACACACACACACACACCTTCAGTTACTGCACCATCAGCAGTATTGACTCAGCTGGACCATCACACTCTGGATCTGCTCACGAAGAGAGAGCGTTCACCAGCACAGTAGAGGAACATCTCACCATCGCCTCTCTCTCTCCTGTCTGGACCCTGACACACACACTTGCTGGACCAGGACACAAACACCTGCTGGACTCTGACACACACACACACACCTGCGCATGTTCTGACGTCCTAAATGTACGCGTCTCTCTGACAGTGTGTGTGGAGGTCTGTGAGTGTTCCTGTCTCTCTGACAGTGTGTGTGGAGGTCTCTGAGTGTCCCTGTGTCTCTGACAGTGTGTGTGGAGGTCTGTGAGTGTTCCTGTGTCTCTGACAGTGTGTGTGGAGGTCTGTGAGTGTTCCTGTGTCTCTGACAGTGTGTGTGGAGGTCTGTGAGTGTTCCTGTGTGTCTCTGACAGTGTGTGTGGAGGTCTGTGAGTGTTCCTGTGTCTCTGACAGTGTGTGTGGAGGTCTGTGTGTGTTCCTGTGTCTCTGACAGTGTGTGTGGAGGTCTCTGAGTGTTCCTGTGTCTCTGACAGTGTGTGTGAACGTCTGTGAGTGTTCCTGTGTGTCTGACAGTGTGTGTGGACGTCTGTGAGTGTTCCTGTGTCTCTGACAGTGTGTGTGGAGGTCTGTGAGTGTTCCTGTGTCTCTGAAAGTGTGTGGGGGGGTCTGTGAGTGTTCCTGTGTCTCTGACAGTGTGTGTGGAGGTCTGTGAGTGTTCCTGTGTCTCTGACAGTGTGTGTGGAGGTCTCTGTGAGTGTTCCTGTGTCTCTGACAGTGTGTGTGGAGGTCTGTAAGTGTTCCTGTGTGGGAAGTCAGCGGTCGTCAGGACCAAACACAGTACGTCTCTCAGGACTATTCCAGTTAATTGACTCTAATATCCTGTAATGTGCCGCTCTCCTCGCCCACTCTTCATAATAGCATCTGTCGAACGCCCGACGGTAGCTCAGTCAATTAAACAAAATACAATGAAGTTGAGCAGTCGCTACTCTGTGATTAGTTTTCTCTCCAGCAACAATTAAGAGCACACGCAAAACAGACAATGGTAATTTACACTTCCCCCCCCCTCCCTTTGTCCTCTCTCTCTTCTCTCTCGGGATCTCATTCTCTGTAGCTCTGCTCGCTCTCTCTCTCCCGCCCTCCCTTCCCCTCCAACCACATTAATTGGTTCTTGTTTGAAGGTGCGGAGCTTGTTAGAAGTACATGGTCTCTGCAACTTGTATGTATGTCATGTGAGCGGCCTTGATGATTGCTGGGATTGTGGCTGTGATTCTACTGCCCCTATGATTCTAACTGCCCTGTGATTCTACTGCCCTGTGATTCTACTGCCCCTGTGTTTCTTCTGCTCCTGTGATTCTACTGCCCCTGTGATTCTACTGCCCCTGTGATTCTACTGTGATTCTACTGCCCCTGTGATTCTACTGTGATTCTACTGCCCCTGTGATTCTACTGTGATTCTACTGTGATTCTAATCTCAACCGCCCCCGTGAATCTACTGAGATTCTACTGCCCCTGTGTTTCTGCTGTGCTTGTGTTTTGTGTTTGTACTGGCCCGTGTTCCTCTCCTTCTGTTCTCTCCTGCAGAGCTGAGGGGGGAGAGAGGACTCCAGGCTGTGTGCCGTCAGAAGTGATGTGTGTAATAAGCCCACACTCACATGCACGCAGACACAATGGTGCGGACCGTGGCTCTGCTTGGATTATCTGCTTGGCGGTGATGGAGGACGGCGGTAAAAATACTGCGAGAGAGATGCAGGGATGGAGAATGAGGACTGGGACTGCCTGGGAGAGGGCTGCGAGAGAGAGAGATAGAGAGAGAGAGAGAGGAGAGAGAGAGAGATAGAGAGAGAGAGAGTAGAGAGAAGATGAGAGAGCGAGAGAGATAGAGAGAGTAGAGTGAGAGAGAGAGAGAGAGAGAGAGAGAGAGCAGGGTAATTTCCCTAGCTGCGATCATTTGTCAGCCTCCTCTGGCGGGCTTGGCAGCCACTGTGCCAACAGCAGTCAATCAGGCAGCTTATGAATCCAGGTTGCAGACAATCGCTCTGCTTATGAATCCTCACAACAGTCAATGCGGATGCGTGGGAGGCCAGAGAGACACATCTACACTCTCCAGCGGCTGCAGAATACCCCCCACCCCACACCCCCACCCACCCGGGGACCAAACACGACCCAACACTCTGCTGTTTGAAAACCGCCAGTTGTGATCGGCCTCCCCTCGCCGCGCCCGCACGTCTTACGGAATCTCACACCCGCAGTCCTCCCGCAGTGTTCCCACAATGCAGCAGGGCCCCCCAGCGGCACGCTGTCACTTCCCTCTAAAAATAGCGGGGATGCGTAAATCCCCGAAAAGAACGTGTTCCCAGTCAGGCGACGGAGGTAGTTTGTCTGTGAAGGGAACCTTGCTGTCAGATGGGGAATGGGAATAACTAACAAGACAGTGTGCGAGGGCAGATCCTAATTCAGGGAGGCAGTGTGAAACATCAGTGTGTTTCCCATGTCCCGGCGCAGCACCTGAGGAGGTGTGTTTGCTAAGTGGAGGTTAATGATGTATAAAGTGCAGTGGGAAGTCAGCCCATGCGGGCTCCCCCCTCTCTCTCCCCAACCACCTGTCTGCCTCCCCCTTCTCAACGGTCTAACCAGGTTCTCTCTCTCTCTCTCCTCATCTCTCTCTCTCTCTCTACCTCCCTCTATCTCTATCCCTCCCTCTGACCTCCCTCTCCTCCCCTCTCCCTCTCCCTCTGCCCATCTCCCTCTCCCTCTCCCTCTCCCTCTCCCTCTCCCTCTCCCCTCTCCCTCTCCCTCTCCTCTCCCTCTCCCTCTCCCTCTCCCTCTCCCTCTCCCTCTCCCTCTCCCTCTCCCCCTCCCCCTCCCCTCCCCCCTCCCCCTCTCCCTCTCCCCCTCCCCCTCTCCCTCTCCCTCTCCCTCTCCCTCTCCCTCTCCCTCCCTCTCCCTCCCTCTCCCTCCCCCTCCCCCTCTCCCTCCCCCAGTGCAGGCAGAGGTGTCTAGGTGGAATCCTCTCTGCAGGTCTGTTATCATAGCTGCCTGCCATTCTGTCAGACTCCACCGCAAATGCAATTCACTCAGCCGGGGGCAGTTGGACCTAGGCATCTGTTACACTTAATAAAGTGCTGACCCAAATTTCCCTGTGCCCTCTGCCACCACCGTCCCCCGCAGGACCAGCAGAGCGGGACAGGAGGGGGGTTCTGGCATGTATCATTCATGGTCGGCGCTCAAAGGTGTTTTTATCTGCTCTCTGATACAGACAGAACCGGGGCTTGTTGCTGCACTGGAGCTGGAATGAAAATGGGCATTTGAATCGCAACATTGTTGTGTTTGCATTTTATTAGAGGTGTTTTTATGAAGACATGTTTGGAATTTGATGTTGGCAGGGAAGCTGAAAGGGTAAGAGTTTAGTGGATTTGGCGAGCAACCTGGTTGAGTAGACTTGTTCACCTGTGCTGATTATGTTTCTAATCCTGTTTGACACATGGGATATGTTTCCAGCATACTGATGCACACTGCAATGAACCACCAAAGCTACCAGTTTCCCGATGCAGAGAGGAAAGAGAGAGGTGTGAGGCAGAGGAGGACCTGAAAGAAAGAAAAATAGAAAGAAAAGACTAGTAAAAAGGGGCAGAGTCTCCCATCTCCCTTGTAGATTTACAGATCTGTCGGAACTTTATGTGGTCAAAATGGAAAAGAGAATTGGGCAGTGTTTACGGCTCTATAAACCTTTCTTTTAAACCCAAGGACTTGGCCACCCAGCACACTGCGGAGTACCACTCATAAAACTGAGGCTAACGCCGTCTTTTAAATCTGATGAAACATTTATCGATTTATTCTTTGGTGTCTTGTTTTATTTGCTCTTCCCTTCCCACCTTGAGGGTTGGAGGGGAAGGAGGGGAGGGGGGAGGGCGGGAGGGAGGGACGAAGGATGCTCGTTTACACGCTAATTAATCCGAATGTAAACATTGAGGAGGAAGAGAAGGGGGGTGGGAGAGGAGGAGGGAACCGAAAGGAGGGAGGGGTGGAGGGAGGGGTGGAGGGAGGAGTGGAAGACGGTGGGGGTAGAGGAAGGAGGAGGAAGGAGGGAGAATAGGGGAGAGTAGGGGAGGGTAGAGAGAGCAGGAAAGAGGGAGAATGGGGGAGGAAGGGACGAGTACTGGTACAGCCCATCGAGGAGGAGGGCTTCCTGGGATAGATCTGTGGGTTGTTAATTTTCTTCTGAATGAGCAGCAGTTCATCACATTTCAGAGTCCCCAGGCTACTCTCACAGAGCTCCCATCTTCTTTTATCTCCTCCCATTTCCCCTCCCTCCCTCCCTCACCCCATCCACACCACCCTACTCCACCCCGGCCCACACTGCTGGAGGGAATGATAAACAAAGAAATCAATATCACCATTCCAGCTTAATACGTTTGAAAAAAACTAAAAACAAACTACAATTAATCTGTTCATCTACTGAATTCCACCAACGTATTTCCTGAAAGGACATTTGCTGACCAGGGAGTGACCCTATCAGTGTCTCCATCCCCCATTGGCTCTGTGATGATCCTCCACCCCCCTCTCTATTCCATACCACGGAAGTAACCAATCACTGGAGGGCTGTATAGATAGGTACATACATAAGGCATCCGTTTAGGGGACACTTTTACTCCAAGCACCTACAGAGGGGGATTTTAACCTGCGACCTCTTGATCTGCAGTGAGATGCTTTACCAGTGAGCTACATACAAAGAGACAGACAGACAGACAGACAGACAGACAGACAGACAGACAGACAGACAGACAGACACACACACAGACACGCAGACACGCAGACACACAGACACGCAGACACGCAGACAGACAGACAGACAGACACCCAGACACGCAGACACGCAGACAGACAGACAGACAGACACCCAGCGCTGTCCTAAAACAATCAATCCACAGATGATGCACTGAAGAACAGATAACAAACAATAACCAATAATTAACCAGTGACCCGGTGACAGGTTGGTAGTCCTGAGTTATCCACCCCATTCTGAATCTGATGAGGTCCTAAAAGCAGGACGGGGTGAACGCGAGCGTTGCTATGGGGGATGGCGTTTCATTTGTCAACAGACGGCAGTGCTTTGTAGTGATGCAGCTCCATCCCTCCCTCTTTCTCTCCCTCCATCCCTCCCTCTTTCTCCCTACATCCCTCCCTCTTTCTCCCTCCATCCCTCCCTCTTTCTCCCTCCATCCCTCCCTCTTTCTCCCTCCATCCCTCCCTCTTTCTCCCAGACTGTATGATGAAGCATTAAAGCCTTGTCACACCACACAAGCTGAGCTAGGAGCGGGGCAGCTCGCAGCCATCCGGTGAAGGCCCCGTACCGCCTAGCATTCACGGACGTCCCCCCGCCTCTGTTTGACTTTGTCTACGTAACCACTCTTATTCCTCCGTAATACTTATGCAAATGCCAGGGTGTGTGAGTATTCCGAGCGAGCGAGGTGGTGCTAATGTGTTTCAGAGAGGTTGGTCAGGACATGCATTGTTATTCTGCCACCAAAATAAAGAAGCCCAATTTGCGGGGGTAATTACGAGCGGTCTCAAAACGCTCTCGGTTTCTTAATGACACGGGGTACATTTTTGGCAGGAGCTCTAATGTTACATCGTAGGCTAATTAAGCCCATAAAAAACATGAGAAGAACACATTTTTCCAAAGACTGTAATTTGGAGACGACTGCCAGTGTTTCCAAAACAAGCCCCGGTGATGACATGTTCTGACACGGCGTGTGTACAGTATAGGCTACAGCAGCTGTCCCGCTGATTGGTCCCAGTCGACCCGTCACGGTTGAGCCCGTCTTCACCTAAACCAATCCTAATTAAACCAACCGAGCCTTTGATCTCCGCGGTTATCAACGCTTGCTTTCTCCCGGGGTTAAACGCAGACGGTGCGATCGTTACCAGAGGATGTTAGAAGCTGCGGAGGCGTGACAAGCGAGGTGCTAAGCCCCTCCTTCCTCACCACCCTCAGGAGGGTATATCCCTTTTGACTGGGTGGAGATTTACCGTGTGGATGAGAGCTAAACTGACCATGGCTTTGATCTCGTTAAGTAAGGGTTAGGGAACGACTGCCAACCCAATTATTGTATCCTATAGCTAGGCTGTGGTATATTAATGGGTGGTTGAGGGAAATAGTTGGTGTCTGACTGTGTGTGTGTGTGTGTGTGTGTGTGTGGTGTGTGTGGTGTGTGTGTGTGTGTGTGTGTGTGTGTGTGTGTGTGTGTGTGTGTGTGCGTGCCTATCTATCTATCCTCTAATCATATCATCATCTACTTGTGAGACAGCATTTGGCTCTGCCTCTATGGGTCTAGATTGTAGAATTGTTGTAAACACTGATCAGATCTTATAAGTCAGCAACATCAGTCGAGCCAAGCAGGGAAGTTCCGTCAACAAACAATTCATCCTGCCTAGTGCCAAGAACACAGAAACTGCAGATCCATCATACACGTTCAAACTGGAGGCCAAAGTGAGGCCTTCTGCGTGGAAATCAGAGCATATCCTTCTTTGATTCACACCATAATGGAAAATGACAAGTGATTTATGCCCGGCATTAATTATAATTCAGGAGGTAATCTGTTAGAGCGAGACTGCACAGACGTTGGCCCTGTTTGTAATTGAATCACAAACAAGTAATGAATAGCCCACTTTGTTTTGCACGTTGTTTGTCTTAGTTTACTCCGAGGCTGCGGTGCTATTTACGTTGGTGATTTACTCGTACCACGTGACAATACCGTCGCTTCAAACTGAGGACAACTCTCCCAAACTTTGAACATGTTTTTTCTCATGTCAAAGTAGTGCGACGAGTAGAGCGATCAAACGATACAAAACTTTGCCTTGATCCTATGGTTTGATGATGTTTATCAAAGATTACCTTGATTAAAGGTAAGTTTGAGTAAAGCTTTTATTGACCTTCGTGCATTTGCTTTTGTGATTGAAAATTGCAGGTGCTGTAGCTGAGCTGTGTTTCCTTGGCGATGGGGCTAGTAAATACGGACATAAATAACCACCGAAATAAATTGAAATAGTCACTGAAATACTGTTAGAACTAGATCTGCTGTAGGCCTACTTTCCATTTGCACCATTTGGACGTCGCTTTGGATAAAAGCGTCCGCATGTGCATGACATGTTTTTAAATAAATAACTGCAGCCATTAAGAATCCAGTAATCCATTCCAGGGACTTCCAACTGACAGCGTCCGACGCCAAGTAGCAGTTCAACTTTGTGCGTCTTGTACAGTTCGTGGCAGTTCGCTCCCCGTGTTCCTGCGTCATCGCTGATGCAGAGGCACTTACTACGGACCGCTTGGGCCCAGGAGAAATGTCATACGCAGCGCTCATCGGCCCAGCCGCCAGAAAGACGTCTCACAAGTTATTAACATTTCAGCTTGGACAAATAACAAACAATACTGCCTCTGTCTCTTCTGGCTTCAGCCCGGCATTAGCGACGCAGGTCGCACCAAAGCATCACGGCCAGACTGTTCTGGACTGTTCTACGTCTAAAAACATGGGTTCTCCTGCAGATGCACCAGATGAACACAGCAGAATCCTGCCGGCGTGTGATTTCCTCTCCGCAGACTCTCTACAAGCTGTCCTACTTGCAGTCATTTCTCCTTGTTTACAAACCCCAAACTCTGCCTTCAACCCGGTTTTAATTGATATAAAATAGTTTATTCAACCTTCCTTTAATTTATATAAAAGTGTTTATTCCAGCCCTCCTTAAATTTATATTTAAATGTTTATTTGTAATTAGTCATCAGTACTAATTAGTCTTTTTGCTGAGGGACAGTGGTGTTAAGAAGTTATGCTGTTTTCTAAAGCAACTGCGTTGAAGAACACAAGACAGAGAACATGTGATGTACTGTGTGTGTGTGGGGGGGGGGCATGCGTGTGTAGGGGGAGTGTGGGTGTTTTAGTGTGCGTTTATTTAAGAGTGTGTGTGTGTGTGCAGTATTAGCTCCACAAATGATTGACAGCTGATTCTTACCCTGAGTTTTGAGGATGATGACTGTGATGATGGTGATGATGGTGATGATCCTCCGATGAGCTCTGATTGGCTGTCAGGGTGGTGATGACAGCGTGTATCTGCCAGGGGAGGAAATCTCATTATAAAATGACATCCAGATCATTACTGTGGCTGCAGTGTGCTGGGCGCTCGGCTCAGCTCAGCTGCAGGCTGTCTGCTACCTCCCCCAACACGCCCTCCACATCCACCCCCATCTCAGCCCCCCTTCAGCCCACCCCAGCCCCCCCTCAGCCCCCTTACCCCCCCAACCCCCCCTCCGCCCCCCCCTCAGCACTCCCCCTCCGCCTCCCCCAGCCCCCCCTCAGCTCCCCCCTCCTCCCCAGCTCCCCTCATCGGAACGACGCAGAGGTGCTGAATAACACCTTCGCGAAACAACGTCTCTCTTCCCCTCGTAGGTCTCTCTCCCTCTCCTCCTCCCTCTGTCTCTCTCATCCCCTCCGCTCGTCTCCCCTGTGTTTGTACGTGAACGTAAATCTCTATTAGAGCGGGTGGCAGTGTTTGCTCACGGGGCGTGAGTCTCCCTCCGTCTCCCCGAGATGAACCGCTCGTTCCCGACGGCTGTTGACTTATGCCCGTCTGTCTGGTAATTAGGCTGCGTAACGGCTATGGTTAGGAGCTGGTGCTGGTGGTGTGATGTCTCTCTGGGGGGAGGGGGGGGGGTGTTCCATAATGTGGCCAAACAATCCGTTTGTAGATGCCAGCGTTCTGTCACACGGGTTGGACAGGGAGAGACGCCTTGTGAATTCTGAAACACACACACACACACACACACACACACACACACACACACACACACACACACACACACACTGACTGCAGGTCTAACTCGATGGCTGGGGAGTTTAAGATGCATGAGGAGGTGACAGATCGGCACAGCATGTTCAGTTCACACACATCGACATGTACATTTTCCTTCATTTAACAGACGCTTTTATCCAAAGCGACAGACAAATCGCTCTAATGGAGAGTACAACACAAGACCAAGGAGCAGAAGTGCGGATGGTTTGAACGGTGTTTCTGGGGTCAGAATCAAGGAATGGTCTGTGTTCACCCCTTCCTGCTCAGGAACCTTCCGGATTGTGAGACATCGGCATCCGGAGAGCTGGAGTTTCTCTCCTCGGTGGCTCCGGGGCTTGAAGCTCCCGTCTAATTGGTTAACCTGGGGACCCTGGGTCACGATAATTGACCCTGTGGCATGTCGTGGGGCATGCTCCCTGGCAGAGCAATGGCTTCCACCTTCATTAGTTCTGCCTCTGAAGCGCAGGGAGACCCACGGCGCTAACCTTAAGAGAATTGCCTGTTTGATTCCTACAAATTGATGTTTGGTTCTCTCTCTGTTTCATGCAGCCCTCCCTCGCCCGCCCGCCGAAACACTTTGATCATTTTTCAAAGCGACGTGCTGCTGCAGAGAAAGGAGCCAGAGCTCTTCGCCGTGCCTGTAGGACTCGCTGAGAGAGAAGTGGTTTTGACGAGACGCGCTCAGTCACAGGGCCACGGCTCTCTCTGCCCCCACAAACGACAGCAGAGAACACACCTTCAAAAGAAGAGCCCTAACTGCAACCCAGACACTGCTTAACCCCCCAGTCACAAGAGGTCGTTCACAAAGAAGATGGCACAGATGGATGGATGGATGGAATGAAGGAAGGATTGATGGATGGCTGACAGATGGATGGAGAGATGGATGGTGGATAGATGGATAGATGAATGATTGGATGAATGGTTGGATAGATGTATGGATGGATGGTTGATGGATGTATGGATGGATGAATGGTTGGATAGATGGTTGGATGGATGGTTGGGGGTCAGATGGCTGAGTGGTTAGGGAATCGGGCTACCAAAGGTTGTTGGTTCGATACCCGCTCGTGCTATATGACGTTGTGTCCTCGGGCAAGGCACTTCACCCCACTTGCCTCGGAGAGAATGTCCCTGTATTTATTGTAAGTCACTCTGGATAGGAGCGTCTGCTAAATGACTAAATGTAGTGGTTGATGGATGGACGGGTGGTTGGGTGGGTGGTTGGATGGATGAAGTAGCCCTAACCTTCAAATGTTGCATTATTGATGGAGGAAATATACAACTTTTCAAATGTGTAACTGGTCTCAAGTTTTAATGAGTATGTGTAAATCAAAGCTGAGAAACAATTATGTAACTGTCATGATTTTCCTGACCTGTCAGAATGAAGATTGGACATGCGACTGCTGGTTGCTTCACAATAATTCTGTAACAGTAATGATCTTGCATGGACAGAATTATGGAACAAACAGCAGTTTTCTTTATTTTGAGTGATGTTTCTGACATTCAGGGAATCAATATTTCAAATCAGATGAAATAAGTAACTGTGTAGAGAACAGCGTGGCATTGTTCTGTTATAACAGCACGTCGTGAATCATCTGTCCTGTTATAACAGCACGTCGTGAATCATCTGTCCTGTTATAACAGCATGTCGTGAATCATCTGTTCTGTTATAACAGCATGTCGTGAATCATCTGTCCTGTTATAACAGCATGTCGTGAATCATCTGTTCTGTTATAACAGCATGTCGTGAATCATCTGTTCTGTTATAACAGCACGTCGTGAATCATCTGTTCTGTTATAACAGCACGTCGTGAATCATCTGTCTGTTATAACAGCACGTCGTGAATCATCTGTTCTGTTATAACAGCACGTCGTGAATCATCTGTTCTGTTATAACAGCACGTCGTGAATCATCTGTTCTGTTATAACAGCACGTCGTGAATCATCTGTTCTGTTATAAACAGCACGTCGCGAATCATCTGTCCTGTTATAACAGCATGTCGTGAATCATCTGTCCTGTTATAACAGCATGTCGTGAATCATCTGTCCTGTTATAACAGCATGTCGTGAATCATCTGTTCTGTTATAACAGCATGTCGTGAATCATCTGTTCTGTTATAACAGCATGTCGTGAATCATCTGTTCTGTTATAACAGCATGTCGTGAATCATCTGTTCTGTTATAACAGCATGTCGTGAATCATCTGTTCTGTTATTACAGCATGTCGTGAATCATCTGTTCTGTTATAACAGCATGTCGTGAATCATCTGTTCTGTTATTACAGCATGTCGTGAATCATCTGTTCTGTTATAACAGCATGTCGTGAATCATCTGTCCTGTTATAACAGCACGTCGTGAATCATCTGTTCTGTTATAACAGCATGTCGTGAATCATCTGTTCTGTTATAACAGCATGTCGTGAATCATCTGTTCTGTTATAACAGCATGTCGTGAATCATCTGTTCTGTTATAACAGCATGTCGTGAATCATCTGTCCTGTTATAACAGCATGTCGTGAATCATCTGTTCTGTTATAACAGCATGTCGTGAATCATCTGTCCTGTTATAACAGCATGTCGTGAATCATCTGTTCTGTTATAACAGCATGTCGTGAATCATCTGTTCTGTTATAACAGCATGTCGTGAATCATCTGTCCTGTTATAACAGCATGTCGTGAATCATCTGTCCTGTTATAACAGCATGTCGTGAATCATCTGTCCTGTTATAACAGCATGTCGTGAATCATCTGTCCTGTTATAACAGCATGTCGTGAATCATCTGTTCTGTTATAACAGCATGTCGTGAATCATCTGTTCTGTTATAACAGCATGTCGTGAATCATCTGTCCTGTTATAACAGCATGTCGTGAATCATCTGTCTGTTATAACAGCATGTCGTGAATCATCTGTTCTGTTATAACAGCATGTCGTGAATCATCTGTTCTGTTATAACAGCATGTCGTGAATCATCTGTCCTGTTATAACAGCATGTCGTGAATCATCTGTTCTGTTATAACAGCATGTCGTGAATCATCTGTTCTGTTATAACAGCATGTCGTGAATCATCTGTTCTGTTATAACAGCATGTCGTGAATCATCTGTTCTGTTATAACAGCATGTCGTGAATCATCTGTCCTGTTATAACAGCATGTTGTGAATCATCTGTCCTGTTATAACAGCATGTCGTGAATCATCTGTTCTGTTATAACAGCATGTCGTGAATCATCTGTTCTGTTATAACAGCATGTCGTGAATCATCTGTTCTGTTATAACAGCATGTCGTGTTCTTCTGGAAGTGTGTTCCATATTTTACTGCTGTGAGAATGCATCTCACAACAGTGGTGATTTTAGACTCGTTTTAGGGGTGTCTATACATTTCTGTGATGGATAAAAGATGGATGGATGCTGTTTATGAGTTTTTTGGGAAACAGAAAGTTGTTTCTGTATGTAATGTGATTGTCCATTCCACTGAAAAAGGCACAATCAACCCAATAATCATGTACAGGCACTGCTCAGGACCTAGGCTCCTCCCTCCTGAACGACACAGCTCAGGAGCTGGACCTAGGCTCCTCCCTCCTGAACGACACAGCTCAGGAGCTGGACCTAGGCTCCTCCCTCCTGAACGACACAGCTCAGGAGCTGGACCTAGGCTCCTCTCTCCTGAACGACACAGCTCAGGAGCTGGACCTAGGCTCCTCCCTCCTGAACGACACAGCTCAGGAGCTGGACCTAGGCTCCTCCCTCCTGACGACACAGCTCAGGAGCTGGACCTAGGCTCCTCCCTCCTGAACGACACAGCTCAGGAGCTGGACCTAGGCTCCTCCCTCCTGAACGACACAGCACAGGAGCTGGACCTAGGCTCCTCCCTCCTGAACGACCCAGCTCAGAAGCTGGACCAGTGAGCAGATACCCGTCCGCTTAACTGCCTCAGGGACGCATTCATCCACAACACCATCTCCAACCTGGCTTTGAATTCTTATCATCGCCTCATCATCCAAGCCTTTTCCAAATGATCCTTTACCCGCGCTGCTGAAGTCCTGGACAGCACCTGTGCTTTTGTGCTTTCATCAGGTAGAGAAGGCCGAGTTCTGCCTATCGGAGTCCGCTAGTTAGTGGAGAGAGGTGGAGGAGGGGAGGACAGGGAGGGGGGGGAGAGAGAGAGGTGGAGGAGGACAGGGAGGGGGGGGGAGAGAGAGGTGGAGGAGGACAGGGAGGGAGAGAGAAAGGTGGCCAGAGGATTTACTGGTGAGAACAGACAGTTGGCTTCGCCAGAGAGCGCAGTCATTGTCAGAGAGTAATTCCATTTTGCGAGTAATCGCTTGACTGCCTCCAGTGACAGCCTAGTCCTCGTCCTGTCTCCATTGGCATTCTCCTTCCTCCGGGCCGCCAACGACAGGATGTCACCCCACCTCCTCCCCCTCCTCCTCCCCCCCCTCCACTCCCCCCTTCCAAAGCCCGGCGACCAGCAGGAAGGGGCTTATGTGCAACAAACGAAATCTGTGCCTCCCTGACGGATGTTCCAAATGCTGGAGGATTGTGGGTAGTGCGCTGAACTTCTGACAGTCGTCAGGAGTCGCGCCACAAGCGGTGGTTGCCGGGAGACAGAGTGAGGGCGAGGATTGCCTCTCCGGAGTATGTTCTGTGCGTGTCTCCAGAGTGTGTCGTTAGTGTGTGTGTGTATGTCACTGGTGTGTGTGTGTGTCACTGGTGTGTGTCACCGGGGGTGACACAGTTCAGAGAGAGGGAGAAGGTGTTTGGTGTGTGCTTGCAGCATGCGTCTACAGAACGGTACGTCAACCGTGCCGACATGAAGGGAAAAAAAAACCTTTGTTTACTCGCCCTCCCAGGCACCTCTACCTGCTTACCGTGTTCAGGCACCTCTACCTGCATACTGTGTTCAGGCACCTCTACCTGCTTACTGTGTTCAGGCACCTCTACCTACTTACTGTGTTCAGGCACCTCTACCTGCATACTGTGTTCAGGAGCCTCTACCTGCATACTGTGTTCAGGAGCCTCTACCTACTTACTGTGTTCAGGCCCCTCTACCTACTTACTGTGTTCAGGCACCTCTACCTGTATACTGTGTTCAGGCACCTCTACCTGCATACTGTGTATAGGCACCTCTACCTGCATACTGTGTATAGGCACCTCTACCTGCATACTGTGTTCAGGCACCTCTACCTGCATACTGTGTTCAGGCACCTCTACCTGCATACTGTGTTCAGGCACCTCTACCAGCATACTGTGTTCAGGCACCTCTACCTGATTACTGTGTTCAGACACCTCTACCTGCATACTGTGTTCAGGCACCTCTACCAGCATACTGTGTTCAGGCACCTCTACCTGCTTACTGTGTTCAGGCACCTCTACCTGCATACTGTGTTCAGGCACCTCTACCTGCTTACTGTGTTCAGGCACCTCTACCTGCTTACTGTGTTCAGGCACTTCTACCTGCATACTGTGTTCAGGCACCCTACCTGCATACTGTGTTCAGGCCCTCTACCTGCTTACTGCGTTCTGGCACCTCTACCTGCATACTGTGTTCAGGCACCTCTACCAGCATACTGTGTTCAGGCACCTCTACCTACTTACTGCGTTCTGGCACCTCTACCTGCATACTGTGTTCAGGCACCTCTACCTGCTTACTGTGTTCAGGCACTTCTACCTGCATACTGTGTTCAGGCAGAGCAAGAGGCAGCACAGGAGTAGTCAAGAAGGAAGCTTCTTCTTACTATACCCCCCCCCAGCACTCCCCTCCTCCCCCCTCCATCTGCCCCCGCTCCCCCGCCTCCTCCCCCACCAGAGTCTGGGCTTGTCTCTGTATGTCACCCCCTGTCGTTGCTGCCTTCTCTCAGGTATAAAGACGCCAGCCTGCCCCCCAGCCCAGCCCGGTGCAGGCCAGGGTCCGGTGATGAGAACAGACGTGTTAATGGGCGGCGCGTGCGGCAGAGAGGGGCGCCGGTGGGGGGGCCGGGGGGGTAACCGGGAACGACAGCTCCCCCTCCTGTAGAGGCGGGGGCGGTGGGGGGGGGGCCTGATGCATTATGCACGAGCAAGCCGTGTTCCGGGAGCCGCGACGAGGAGATCTCCACGCCACGTTACACCGCTGCTCTACCGCAGAACACACACACACGTGAGGGAGGGACAGAGGGAGAGAGAGAGGGAGAGATGAAGGGAGAGAGGAGGGAGAGAGAGAGGGAGGGAGAGAGGGAGGGAGAGATGAAAGGAGGGATGGACCTTTCAAAGGACCAACACCAACGCAGTTGAGGAGGGAAGGATGGAGGGATGAAAGAGTGGAGGGATGGAAGGATGAACGGGGTAAACGGAGGGCATCTCCAGGTGGTCTCCTGGACCCTGGTCAGCTGGTCACCCCCTGCTTGTTGAGGTCGCCTTCCCTCGCTCGTCCACGCCGCAGGGAGCAAACGGCAGCTCGCCGCGGCGACCATAGCAAACTACGTGACACGGTGCCTGGCTCCTAAACGGTGTGAGATGATGGGCTATTTGGAGCGACGCACGTCGCAGGGTAAGGAGGGGTGAGGAGGGGGTGAGGAGAGGAGGGGTGAGGAGGGGTGGAGAGGGGGTGAGGAGAGGAGGGGTGAGGAGGGGTGGAGAGGAGGGGTGAGGAGGGGTGAGGAGGGGTGGAGAGGGGGTGAGGAGGGGAGAGGAGGGGTGAGGAGAGGTGAGGAGAGGTGAGGAGTGGTGAGGAAAGGTGAGGAGAGGTGAGGAGGAGTGAGGAGGGGTGAGGAGAGGTGAGGAGGGGTGAGGAGAGGTGAGGAGGGGTGAGGAGGGGCTGGAGATGTTCAGGCATGAGGAGCAGGGAGGAGATGTGTGAGGAGAACCCAGGTGACATTTCAGAGAGTAAACAGTGAAGGAGGCACAAACACACACACACACAGATTTACACGCATGCGCACAGAGGAAAACACACACACATACATTTACACACACACACACACACACGTACACACATTTATACACATACAATTACAATCGGTCATACAAATGAACTCTCACATTTCCAGATGTGTAATTGTGTATACAGTTCCACATATCCCCCCTTTCATTCCCCCTAAAACCTTCCCTCACTCCCATCTAGGTCATCCACCCCTTCAGTGTTGTTATACATGGGCCCATGCATCACTGTTGAAGGAAGGGCAGATCTGACATTTGGATGCTCTTTCGGAGACGGGGAGGGGGGGGCTGGGGAGGCTGGGGGGGGGAACAGGGGCTGGGGCAGGGGGGGCAGGAAACATCAAGGAGTACGGATGATCAGGGAGTCACTCATCCATAAATCAGCAATAAGAGGAGTCATCCACCCCCCCCTACCCCCCCCCACACACAACACATCACACACACACACACAACACATCACACACCACACACACACCACATGGCGCACACACACACCACACACCACACACACCACAAACACAACACATCACACACCACACACACCCCACGTGGCGCACACACACACACCACACACACCCCGCTGTGGCCTGTGGACAGCTCAAGAGGCCGATCAATGGCAGCCCTGAACGTTTGGTAACCCATCCATCACCTGGCCCCCTCCTCTCCTCTCTCCAGCACGTCTGATTGGTGGAGCTAGTGGATCCCCGCCAGCTCCCTAGAGGGACAGGAAGTGGAGGCTGACAGGAAATAGAGGCTGACAGGAAATGACTCGTAACGCTAACCAGCTACACCAGCGAAAAGTTAGCTTAGGGGCTTCTGGGGCTTGGGCCTGAATGTTTTCTCAAAAGTCCCGAATCTTACAGGTTAAAGTTTGTGTTGTCATTTTCAGCAAATACAACAATATGAGTCCAACGTAATGTTAAACAAAAATCTCAAAAAACGATGTTCTGCTCAAATTAATGCACATTTATTTTGCTTTATCTGTTGAAGTACTTAACTACTACACTCACATCCAACCGACACTAGGACATGGGTTTGGGCTAAGAGAGACAGAGAGCAAGAGAGAGAGAAGGGACTAAGATTTGTTTATCATGTCTGGCTTTGTATTTAAACACACAAAAAGGCACCCAAAACAAACAAGAGAAAGACATTCGCACACATACACACACACAGAGACACACACACACCCACACACACAGACACTCTCTCACACACACACAGACAGACACACACACAGAGACACACACATACACACAGACACATACACGCGCGGACATACTCACACCACAAACGCACAATATCTAATAGGCTAGGCTAGTGCACAGTCGTGGCTTGAGAATCCATCCAGGCTGACATCATTCATGAAAGTGATGTGAAAAGAGCAAAGCTTTAAAAGCACAGTGAGTAGCACAGTAAGCAGTGGAGACCGCGAGCACTCAGACGCGGGCGAGACCGCGCTGCCGCAAGGAAGATGAAAAGACCCGAAGATGAAAGAAAGATACAATGAAAAGACCCGAACATCAGAAAATCAGCCAACTGCCGATATACCTGCAGCTGATTTGCCTTCAATGGAACCTTTTTCCATTTAAGAGAAAGTGGAACGCCAGTCTTTGATGTTTCAGAGGACGTTAATTTCTTTGTTGAGGAGTTGCGCGTCTCTCCTCTCTGGGGTCAAGACGGAGATGCTGGTACAGGGACACAGCAACGACAGCTCAGAGCTCCGCATTCGCAACTATTAAAACAGTTTGGTGCGTGTGCCCTCCTGGTAATCCCCCCAACCCCAACGGTCACCTTTCCCCGAACCTCCACCGTACAGACTTTAAAAGCCCGACCTTAACCTCAAGGTCTCAAAGCGGTAAGATCCGGATCCTCCGTGGCTGTTTCCCGCTTCTTCACGGATCAGTGCGGCGAGCGAGGCAAGGCGGATATTAATTGCTCCGCATTCCCTGTTCTGTGCCGTGGTCCTGAGGAACGCAGCTGTCTCCTGAATGACCTCCGTCTCACGGAGACAGGAGGACGAGGGGGAGGGCGGACATTTTGTTCACAAACACACAGCAATACATTTCTTCGACGCAGCCTATTAGAAAGCCTTTAACTTCTCACCACAGAGAGAGCGGCCTGATCCATGGCCCCCCCAGGAGCTGTAAAACCCTGATTTATACTACTGGACTGAGGAGCCTGCCCGCGGAGAGGAGAGAGCGGGATGCACAGCTGCTGTCACTCGGCCAGTGTTTTTAGGGCTGATATAAAGATGGATTGGGAAGAAATAGTCAGCGTCTTTGTTCTAAGTGTATGAATCTGGGTTGCGGTCATTGTTCCAGTCGCAGTAACTGGTGATTTACTGACGGGTTTTAGTCCTCCACTCCAACTTGACCAGATGAAGATCTCAAACAGGAAAGTGAATAGGCCTACATCCTTTTTCTCCATACATTCCCCAAATACCCTCACCGAAATGATTGTTTTTATTCAAGTCGGACAGCGTTTTATTAGGTGCGTTCGACATGACCTCGCTTCATGCAGCGCTGCAGCCGGCTGCAGGTGGCTGACTTGAAACAGTGAATTCTGGTTAGACTTTTTGTCCGACTTGAGACGGCGCCGAGGCTAGGTCACTGTGACGTAGCCATCAAAGTACCGTGAGATCGATTCGAGAACTGCCGGCTGTGTAGCCGAGCGCATTTTCTCAAGAGCAACTGCACGGCTTCAAATGACGACACAGCTATTTCATGATTGGCCAGACTCACACACGACAACTTTGACGATTGTTTTTTTAATTATTCTGACACCTTCAGTTTCGCCAATGCTCAAATCCGGACCAAACAATTTGATTGAATAAAACATTTGTTGAAGAAAGGGTTTTGGGCCACCTCTTCTACTAATGGAAAGACTAAGTTAAATTATAAATAAAGAAACGTAAGCAAACAGCGCTTGATCGGCCATGACTGACATCAACGCAGCAAACCACGAGAAGCTGCAATGTCCAACTTCACAGAGCCGTTTTCAACTCCTCCCCGACTGCAAGCGACTACTCTCGCTGGTCGTTTCATGCAGCCGCAGTCCATGTCGAACGCACCTATTGACTCTGGGACGAGATTTACAAGGACGCATCGTCCGGCACGGTGCATCATGGGTAGGCTAATGTCCTCGCAAACCGTCGACTTCGGAGGAAATACGTGAACCGAATCGTCAAAACTAGGCGAAACTAATCGTTCAGACGCTCACCGACTCACGGGGGAAGCAGACAGAAACAAATATAAAATAAAAAAAGTTCCAGAAATGCAATCTATTTACAGGCCCGCCGTGTGCTTCTCTGTGCTCTGGCGGCAGGGCGACCTCATCATCGCTGAGGGAAGGTTCCTCCCCATCTAGATTCATGAGGTTAAAACAAGGAAAGCAAATGATCAGTCGTAGGCCTATTCTTCCCTGCTTTAAAATCTAATCCCAATTTTCCCGGAAGATGGAAACATGTTCCCGTTCCTCTTCACTGCTCTTCACCAGCCAGGCGAGGGAGTCGGCTACTTCGTGTAGTTAAAGGATTTCTACTCTCATCCATTTATGTTCCTCATAAGCCAGGAAAAAGAACCGCTTCGTTCCGACTCATCGAGTCAACACTGTTCTTTTATCTACAGTACAGTTACTAAATGGTCCTCAAAGCAGCTGAAGAGATGCCAATGTTCCACCAAACAAGACAAAACACTCTTTGCCCCATTTCACCCTGCACTCAGCTTTTCACATAAAACAGAGTTAAAAATCTCTCTGAAGAGAGTCAGTGATGCTCTATGCACATTTGTATCTGGGTGCTTCTGGTGTGAGCACAGACCTGACTATCACTGCACAGAGCGTGGGGCTCGGAGTCAGGCTGCAGACCTGACTATTACTGCACAGAGCGTGGGGCTCGGAGTCAGGCTGCAGACCTGACTATCACTGCACAGAGCGTGGGGCTCGGAGTCAGGCTGCAGACCTGAGCCCCTGCAACAGTTCCCTGAGTGGAGAGCAACAGACACTGTCCGTTCAGTCCAACCAGGACCTCCATTTATAATGCAACGCGATAGGAGTCTGTAGGAGTCAGAAAGCTGAGCGGTTAGGGCAATGGGCTATTACTCGGAATGTTGCCGGTTCCCAGCTGTGCCAAAATGACGTTGTGTCCTTGGGTAAGGCACTTCACCCTACTTGCCTCGGGGAGGACGTCCCTGTACTTACTGTAAGTCGCTCTGGATAAGAGCGTCTGCTAAATGACTAAATGTAATGCAATATGAAGGTCCGTTTAGGGAATCATTCCGACCGTCCTTAGACAAACACATGTGTCCTAAACGGCCCCTCATAGCCAAGCTACATCGGCCTACCCCGAATATAACCGACAACGTCATGATTTGCAGTCAAATACTCTAACCCTGAGCTACCCACCCCCAAACCCAGAAATAAACTAAACAAAAACCGCTAACGCGTAATTTATCATTCAGACATTTGATTTGGAACGTTATGATGAACCAATCATTCCTTCATTCTGAAGTGAAGGACTCTAACTGGAATGGAGCCCAAGCTGCCACGCGTGCTGTGACACGGAATCAGCGGGCAACGATTCATCTGGAGCCGCGAGGCGTGATGGATGAGCGGACTCGATGAGCTAAAGTCTCGGGACTGTGAAGAAATTGAGACGTGAACGTGAACGTGAAGGAACACTAGCAGCGGAGCCTGGGGCGTTGTTACAGCCTCGGAAGAAATCTCCCCGAACATAATCGTCCCTCGGAGAGTTAAATTCACCCTGTTAAGGGTTTTTAAGCGGCTACACCGGAGGAAATGTAAACGCACATTTTAGGGGGAGAGGAGATATGTGTCTGTCGGATAGCCTATTGATTAGCATGTGGATATCCTAAGCCGTCGTTTATAGCAGTAGATTCTCTTTTGTTAGTGTGTTTGTTTGTGTGTGTGCGGTCGTGCGCGTCGGGGTCGATAAATGTCACCTAATATCACAACGCCAATAAAAACGCACAGCAATTGTTTCATGATATTGATATTTTTACTATTTTGATGTTGGGATATTGTTAATAATAATATTAATAGTAATATATGAACAGAAAGTACATCAATATTGAGGGAAAGTAACAGATCATAGATTCACTAACAGCAGGTCCTGGACAGTCTGGTTTATAAAAACATACAGAGGTACGAGGACAGGAAAGGTAACCTTACAGAAGAGACAGGAAAGCTGTCCCAGCGAGAAGCTCCTGGTTCTGGACTCTGGATTGGCTGAGCCACGGGCATCCTGCTTCCTGCCCTGGACACACACACACACACACAAAATGCCCGCAAACCACACACAAACACACACCAGCCAAACTCAGCCAATCACATTCACAATCGTAGACATAGGAACATTTTGCTGGGCCAGCTGATGAACACGTTGTGCATGTTGGTGAAGAGGAGCTGCAGGTGTGTGGGGCAGGTTGTTGCCGGGGGAGACAGCGGGGCAGGTTGTTGCCGGGGGAGACAGCTGCTCAGGTGATGCTCCAGGTGAGCCCCAGGCACAGAGGTTGCCCCGGACGACAGCCGTTACCTGGTAAACACAAACACAGACGACAACAGGCATCAATCACCCAGACGTCCTTGCTTACCTCCTGCTGCTCTGTGATAGGCTGCAATCGACCAATCACATGCCCGGCCTGGCTTTATACTCATCAACCTAAAGTAGCGAGCTAACTGCTTTTTTTCCCCCCACCGCCTTGGGGCCAAGCATTTCCCTTCGTTTTTGAATTATTAATTGCTTAGGAACCAATTTGTACTTTTTTCCCCCTCTTCTTCTAATAGCTCGTGCCATGTGGTGGTGGAGAGTAATTTATGATTGGTGGGCAGCGTCAGAGTTTTAATTAAGTCCAGGGCAGAGTTCACCGAGTTAGAGATGGAAACGGTTCATTAATCACCAGCGGAGCAGGGAGGCCCTGGCAGAGGCCAAAACAACATCACTTTAATCTGGAATTACACTGGAGACCCAGCCAAACAGGAAATAAGTGAATTAGAGCATGTGCAGAAGAAACATCGTCAGACGCACTTTGGATAAACACAGAGCTGAGATGATGCGCTGGTGCCTGCGATATTCAGTCGGAAGGTCCACGGTTATGGGGAGGTAAATCGCAGAGTCCTTGAGTGAAAAAAGCTTTCAGAAATCGCCTTTGACTCACACCTGTGTTCTGAAATCTGTTTTTATCTGTCTTATAACCTCTTACATTTGAGGTCTCTCTCTCTCTCTCTCTTGCTCTCTAGTTGTCTGTCCACTTCCCAGTCTCTCAATCAGTCCTCCCAGCCCCTCTCCCCAAACGTGTCCATTTGCTGGGTCCTGGCTTGTGTCGGGGGTGACTAATCACTGCGCCAGACTTCAATCCTCTGCTGCAATCTCTCATCTCTCTCTCTCTAGCTCTCGCTCTCTCTATCTCTCTCTCTCTCTCTCTCGCTCTCTCTCTCTCTCTCGCTCTCTCTCTCTCTCTCTCTCTCTCAGCTCTCTCTCTCTCTCTCTCTCTCTCTCTCTCTCTCTCTCTCTCTCTCTCTAGCACTCTCAAGACCTGCTCAGGGTGAGCTGATTGGCCCCCGAGACGCCTGACCATTCACACACAACCTCCATTTAGAGAGAGAGCGACAGAGAGAGGGATGGGGAGATGGAGAGGTGGGGAGATGGAGAGGAGTGGTGGGGGGGGAGGGATAGGGAGACTGAGAGAGGGATGGGGAGATGGACAAAGACAGAGAGAAAGAGAGAGAGGGGGCGGGGGGTGGACAGAGCGATAGAGATTGGGAGAGAAAGAGAGGAAAAGAGAGAGAGAGACTACCATCCGTGAAATAAGGCCAGCTGACCTGTGGCTTGTCTGGGGGTGGAGAGGTATAACTGGGCTGGCTGAGTTTCACAGGGTGCTGCAGGACAGGATAAAAGTCCTGCTTGAATCATCCCAGTGCTCATACACTGCAGAGCCCCCGTTTTAACTCTACAGGCCATTACCTTAATGAAAGACATCCCACACGCCACGGCGTTCTCCTTCATTAGACAGGATCTACATGATTCTTCTTGGAACAAAAGAGAGTTCTCATTTCAGGAGCCGCCGGCTCAAACAGCGTGTCTGTCAACACGCTGTCATGAAGGTGAGTCAACTATATCCCAGTAAAAGACTGAGGGAGGGGGGGGGGAGAGAGGGTAGAGATAGGGGGTTGCGGGGAGAGAGATGGGCAGGGGGGAGGGGGGAGAGAGAAGGGGAGGGAGAGGGGGGTGGGTACGAGAGTGATGGGAGGAGTATGACGGGTGACAGCAAGGACGGAGATGACTACAATGTGGACCCCTGTCCATGAAAAGACCGCGGGCATCCGTCAGTCTGGTGAACCTGTGCCCATCTGCACAATGTTCTACACCTGGTCTACTGGAGACATGACGACTGAGGACAGGCAGGGAGGGAGGCAGGCAGGGAGGAGGGAGAGAGGGAGGCAGGGAGGGAGGCAGGGAGGGAGGAGGGAGGGAGGGAGACTTTGAATAGATCAGAGGGCATGAATCTACCCTTGTCCCCCTGGCAAACAGTGAGAGAGACAGAGAGAGACAGAGAGACAGAGAGAGAGACAGAGAGAGAGACAGAGAGAGAGAGACAGAGAGAGAGACAGGTAGAGACAGAGAGAGAGAGAGAGAGAGGTAGGGGGAGAGAGAGAGCTCTACCAGTTATGCCCAGATCAAAGGTTTGCCTCCCTGACCCCCCTCTCCTTACATTTACATTTACATTTATTCATTTAGCAGACGCTTTTATCCAAAGCGACTTCCAAGAGAGAGCTTTACAAAAGTGCATAGGTCTGATCATAACAACGAGATATCCCCAACATTGCAGGTAGTCAAACATGAATCATACATTGTGAAAAAAACCCAAAAATAAGTGCCAAAGGGAAAAATCATAAGAGCATGAAGTTAAACAAGTTACAATTGGGCAACAATAATCTAAAAGTGCACCTGTGGACGAGCAAAACAACAGTAAACTACCTCACAGCGAGTACAATCATTTTAATCAGTTACAGCTAACCGACAAGAGCAGCAGCTCTCTAAGTCAGAGTCCTTGTGATCCTGGAAGAAACTAACATCATGTCCAGCAGATCTTTCCTAGGTACCGTTGTATTCCCGGAACAAGTGTGTCTTGAGCCTATTCTTGAAGGTGGGGAGACAGTCAGTGTCTCTGATGGAGGTGGGGAGTTGATTCCACCACTGGGGGGCCAGACAGGGGAAGAGCTTGTGTTGGGAGCGGGCGGTCTTGAGCGGTGGGACCACCAGACGGTTGTCAGAGGAGGACCGAAGGTGGCGGGAGGGGGTGTAGGGCTGGAGGAGAGACTTGATGTAGTCAGGTGCAGTCCCATTCACCGCTCGGAAGGTCAGTACCAGGGTCTTGAATCTGATACGGGCCGTGACGGGCAGCCAGTGAAGGGAGACGAGGAGCGGGGTAACATGGGAGCGTCTGGGTAGGTTGAAGACCAGACGGGCCGCTGCGTTCTGAATCCTCTGGAGAGGGCGGGTTGCGCATGCTGGGAGCCCGGCGAGCAGCGAGTTGCAGTAGTCCAACTTGGAGAGGACAAGTGCCTGGACCAGCAGCTGGGTGGAGTGCTCAGACAGGTATCTCCTGATCTTCCGGATGTTGTAGAGGGTGAATCTACACGACCGGGAGACAGCAGCGATGTGGGCTGTGAGGGAGAGCTCGTCATCCATGGTAACCCCGAGGTTCCTGGCAGAGGACGAAGGGGTCACCGTCGCCGATCCCAGGGTGATTGAGAGGTCATGGGAGATGGACGGTTTGGCCGGGATGATGAGGAGTTCGGTTTTGGCGAGGTTCAGCTGGAGGTGGTGCTTGGTCATCCAGGCAGAGATGTCTGTGAGACAGGCCTCAATCCTGGCTGAGATCCCCGGATCGGTCGGGGGGAACGACAGGTAGAGCTGGGTGTCGTCAGCGTAGCAGTGGTAGGAGAAGCCATGGGAGGTGATGATTGGTCCAAGCGAGGTGGTGTACAGGGAGAAGAGGAGGGGTCCAAGGACGGAGCCCTGTGGGACACCAGTGGAGAGCTGGCGGGGGTCAGACACATCACCTCCCCAGGAGACCCGGTAGGATCTTCCCGACAGGTAGGACGAGATCCACTGAAGTGCAGTGCCAGTGATGCCCATCTCGGAGAGTCTGGCGAGCAGGATCCGATGGTTAACCGTATCAAATGCTGCAGAGAGGTCCAGCAGAATGATGACGGATGACCTCGAGGCCGCTCTGGCAGACTGGAGGGCCGTGGTGACCGACAGGAGGGCAGTTTCAGTGGAGTGGCCCGTCTTGAAGCCCGATTGGTGGGGGTCAAGCAGGTTGTTCTGAGTGAGAAAGTTTGACAGTTGGTTAGATACAGCGCGTTCAATTGTTTTAGAAAAGAAGGGTAGAAGTGATACCGGTCTGTAGTTCTGGAGGACAGCTGGGTTAAGGGAGGGTTTTTTGAGTAGGGGTCTAACTCTGGCCTGTTTGAAGGCAGAGGGGAAAGTGCCAGAAGTAAGAGAAGAGTTGAGGACATGGAGAAGGAATGTTATGATGGAGGGAGAGATGGTTTGAAAGAGAGGGGAGGGGACTGGATCAAGGGGACAGGAGGTGGGGCGATGAGAGAGAATGAGGTCAGAGATCTCTGCCTCAGATAGGGCCGAGAAAGAGTTGAGACATCTCCTTCTGGATGAGACTATGAGGGATCCACACGCATGCACGCACACACACACATGCACCCACACACACCCACACACACAAATGCACCCACACACACACGCACACACACACACACACTGCCATACCCACATAGAGCTGGAGAAAGTGGGAATTGATCTCTGCATGGGGCCCTGGGTTAGGAGAAGAGGCGCCTGAGAGCTAAGCTACTCTCTATTTCCACCTCTTCACCAAACGTTACAGGCACATATGTGTTGGGTAGGGTGGGTGTGTGTGTGGGAGGGGTGGGTGGGTGGCTGGTGTGTGTGTGATGGTGTGGGGTAGGGGTGGGTGGCTGGTGTGTGTGTGATGGTGAGTGTGTTGTGTATGGGCAGGGGGGAGGATGTGTGTGTGTGCGTTGCTGGAGTGTGTGTGGGCCAGGGGGGATGTGTGCGGGTGGGGGAGGCAGTAGCCAGTAAACACAGACAGAGAGAGAGAGAGACAGACAGCTCCTAACTTGAACACAAATCGGACTTTCTAAAGGAGGCAGTGACTCGTACACATTAGTTAATTTGGCCCGGTGGTAAATCAATTTCTTGCATCGGGGGAAAAACAAAATATGTGAAAAGAAAATGTCTAGCTACTGATTACTGAGTAAAAAAAAACACAAATCTAAACACAGCGAAACAAACAACACATGAAAGCATATTGTGTTTCTGAGGAGAGTAACCACTGCTCTGTAGAGGCAGAGGGGGCAAGGGCATGTGGAGGAAGGGAGGGAGGGGGGGGTCGATTTGGAAGTCTCTATCTGGGATGGATCAATGCTGACAGGGGGGGGTTTGAGTCCAGATGCTGCAGGCTGATAGCTGGGATCCATCACAGCCGTAACTGGCTCACCCACACAGACCATCGATCGCTGGGCAGGAGCCTGGATGAGCGGCACCTCGGCTGGCTCCCTGCAGGGTATCTAGTCCTCCCTGTGCACCTCCCCCCAGGGTATCTATCCCCCCCCCTCCCCAGGGTATCTATCCCCTCCCCAGGCCTGTCTGTCTGGGGGCTGTGCTGTGAGGAGGTCTGTCTGTCTGGGGGCTGTGCTGTGAGGAGGCCTGTCTGTCTGGGGGCTGTGCTGTGAGGAGGCCTGTCTGTCTGGGGGCTGTGCTGTGAGGAGGCCTGTCTGTCTGGGGGCTGTGCTGTGAGGAGGCCTGTCTGTCTGGGGGCTGTGCTGTGAGGAGGCCTGTCTGTCTGGGGGCTGTGCTGTGAGGAGGTCTGTCTGTCTGGGGGCTGTGCTGTGAGGAGGCCTGTCTGTCTGGGGGCTTTGCTGTGAGGAGGCCTGTCTGTCTGGGGGCTGTGCTGTGAGGAGGTTTGTCTGTCTGGGGGCTGTGCTTTGAGGAGGTCTGTCTGTCTGGGGGCTGTGCTGTGAGGAGGCCTGTCTTATCAGACCATTGCCTGGTTACCTTCATACAAATGGATCTCTGCCAAAGCCTTGGAGGCACTCAGAATACTTCTACTAGCCGCTGCATAACCCCAAACACAGCTCTAGAACTGGCTAATATTCTACCTGCTGCATTAGAAGCACTTGACGTCCCAAATAAATCATTAAATGCTAAAACAAGGGATCTGAATGTGGTTCTTCAGCTATTCCTAGATAGATTGTTGCCCCACTTAAACCACGTAAAAGAAAAGACAAAAAACTGGCTCCATGGTATTCGGAGGAAACCCGCACTCTAAAGAGGTCCACTAGAAAACTAGAACATAAGTGGCGTACCACTAAATTGGAGGTTTTCCGCCTGGCCTGGAAGGACAGCCAAATGGAGTACAAACAAGTCCTCATCAGATCCAGATCAGAATATTTCTCTAAGTTGATTAGTAAGAACAAACACAATACTAAGTTCCTATTTGATACTGTTGCAAAACTCACTAAGAAAAGTACACTCTGTGTTAATACTGTTCTCTCTCCCAATGATTTCTTGGAATTCTTTGACCAAAAAATCTATGCAATAAGGGACAAATTGGCCATCGACACTGAATCTTCCTCTATACCCAGCGCGCTACATGTCGAGGCTCTCACTCATTTTAACCCTATTTCTCATTTTAACCCTATTTCTATCGAAGCGTTCATCAAGTTGATAGATTCATCGAAACCCACCAGTTGCCTTCTCGATCCCCTTCCTGCCAAACTTCGTAGGGAACTTCTCCCTATTATTGGACCAGCCATGCTTAGTATTATTAATGAATCTATTGTAACTGGCCAAGTCCCTGACGATTTCAAACAAGCAATTATTAAGCCCCTTCTTAAAAAACCAAACCTTGATTCAGGTTGTCTCAGCAACTACAGGCCAATTTCAAATTTGCCATTTCTCTCAAATTCTTTTGAAAAAGCTGTGGCACAACAGCTTACTGAGCACCTTTCCTCAAATCAGCTTTATGAACCTCTCCAGTCTGGATTTCGTCTTCACCACAGCACTGAAACTGCTTTAGCTAAGGTAGTCAATGATCTACTATTAGCCTCTGACGCGGGTTCTATCTCTGTGCTGGTTCTCTTAGACCTAAGTGCAGCTTTTGACACAGTGGATCATGCGATTCTTCTGGAACGTATGGAGAACTATGTTGGAATTTCTGGTACCTCACTTCAGTGGTTAAGATCCTATCTATCTGATAGATCACAATATGTCCACTATGATGGCTGCTCATCCAGGTGCTCCACTGTAAAATACGGAGTACCACAGGGTTCAGTTCTAGGCCCTCTGTTGTTTTCACTCTACATGTTGCCTTTAGGAAACATAATTAGAAGCTATGGGGTAAACTTTCACTGTTATGCAGATGATACTCAGCTTTATATGTCTTTAAAGCCTGGGGATTTACCATTTGCTATGGAAACATGTGTTTCTGGGTTGAGAGCTTGGATGGCAACAAATTTCCTTCTTCTCAATTCGGATAAAACAGAGGTTCAAATTTTTGGTCCTAAAAAATACAGAAATAATTTATCCAATCTAACTTTAGACGGCATCAAAGTCTCTCAAAGCCAACTGGTAAAACATTTTGAAGTCACAATGGACCTGGACCTTTTGTTTGAGTACCATATTAAGCAAATTACTAGAACTGCATTTTTCCATCTACGTAACATTGCCAAAGTACAAAAATTTCTCTCAAAAGATGATGCTGAAAAACTAATACATGCATTTGTTACATCCCGATTGGACTATTGCAATGTGTTGTTCTCTGGCCTCCCAAATACCTACATAAAAAATTTACAACGGGTACAAAATGCTGCTGCTAGACTATTGACTAGAACCAGAAAGTTTGATCACATAACTCCTATTCTCGTCTCTTTACACTGGCTTCCTATCCAAGTCAGAGCTGATTTCAAGGTTCTATTACTAACCTACAAATCTCTGCATGGATTAGCACCGCTGTACCTCTCTGGTCTCCTTGCACCCTATCGCCCCACAAGGTCACTTAGATCTCAAGATGCCGGCTATCTGGTGGTTCCCAAAATAAATAAAAAAACTGTTGGAGGCAGGGCGTTCTCATATAGAGCACCTCTTCTCTGGAACAAATTACCTATCTCAATTAAGGAGGCTGATACTGTTGCGACATTCAAAATCAGGTTAAAACGTTCTTGTTTAGTCAAATCTATGGCTGCTAAAGGTAAGTGTGTGTATGTACTTTCAATGTAAACTTATGGTGTGGTGTCGACGGGGGACGGGGAATTCTCACCCTTATTCTATAAATAACTTATTTTAGAGTTCTTTCCCCTGGAACAGATTTTATTTTCCAACCGAGGGGGGCTGGCGGTGTCTTAGTGTCTAAGGCTGCACCAAATACCTTTGTTTAAATCGCTGCATTAGTCCACACTTGACCGGTGGGGATCTCATTCTAATATCATTGTAACTGTTAGCTGCTCCTGGCATTCTCTAATACCTGCTTTCCTCTCTCTGTCCCCCCTCCACACATCCCCTGTGGTGTGGGGAGTTTTGAGCTGTCAGCACCTGCCTGGTCATCGGTCCGCCAACGCTGGACCTATTCACCAACCGGAAACTAGTCTCCGTGATGGGCAACAGCGAGTTTCCCGATCCCTTCCTACATCTACCAAGCTGGACAATGGATTTTGGTGTTTCTAAACCCATTGGCACTTCCCTGTGTATTACTATGTTTAGCCTGTGTTCTGCTCCTCTCTTTCACCAACCGTTTCTGGAGGAGGGGATCCCTCACTGAATTGCTCCTCCCGAGGTTTCTTCCATTTTTTCTCTTGCATTGAGTTTTTCTGGGAGTTTTTCCTTGTCTTCCTTGAGGGTTTAGGTTGGTAAAGGGGCAGTTTTTATGGGCGTATGTGAAGCCCTCTGTGACATGCTTGCGTGTAAAAAGGGCTATACAAATACATTTTGATTTGATTTGATCTGTCTGTCTGGGGGCTGTGCTGTGAGGAGGCCTGTCTGTCTGGGGGCTGTGCTGTGAGGAGGCCTGTCTGTCTGGGGGCTGTGCTGTGAGGAGGTCTGTCTGTCTGGGGGCTGTGCTGTGAGGAGGCCTGTCTGTCTGGGGGCTGTGCTGTGAGGAGGCCTGTCTGTCTGGGGGCTGTGCTGTGAGGAGGCCTGTCTGTCTGGGGGCTGTGCTGTGAGGAGGTCTGTCTGTCTGGGGGCTGTGCTGTGAGGAGGTCTGTCTGTCTGGGGGCTGTGCTGTGAGGAGGTCTGTGTTGATCAGGCCGCGGTAACGACAGTTTAAGCCCTCTGCTGGAAGATAGGGTTAGATTCTAGCACATTAAGACAGCCAATCAGCTTTAGGTAATCCCAGCTCTTCCAGGCTACCGCTGTGGGAGGCTGGGAGACAGACAGGCAGGAGTGAGTGTGTGTGTGTGTGTGTGTGTGTGTCTACGTATGTTCCAGTGGGACAAGTTAGTGGGTGTTTCGCTGGCACTCCATGATGATTAAGATGATGTGTTGATTGGATGGGATTACTGGAGTATGGGAAAAAAACGACATTCTGCTCAAATTGTCATTTTTACCAAAGCTACTTGTTTTTCAGCAACAGGAAAAGACTAAAGTCACTGATCACTTTTTGCTCCGGTGTTGTCTCCCTGAAACGCGGCGACGGCTGCTCCGCCGCCCTAACACAGTAATCCTGGAGGCAGCTCTGAGCTGACAGAACGGGAAAAAATGATAAATAAGGATTTTCATTTTTTACCCTGTAATGGAAAACTGCACAGCGTTTTCTCTCTTCACTGCATTTACCTTTAATAGAGTTTTAAAAATCCATACAATCTCATTGCCACAATAATTTGTCAGGCAAAAAAAAACGTTCTAACATTTTGTCCGTCGGTTGGTTTTGTAGACGGGGTCTTATTTGTTATTTGGACGACTCCCCCCTCCCTCCCTCCACACACACCATTAGCCTACTAGGTTGACAAGAACTAAAACAACTGAACTAGGTTTTGTTTGGCAATCACATTGCAAATAGGCCCTATCGTTCAAATGTAGGCCCTATGCATTCAACATTTACGCCGACTCAAATACAATGCTTCACTCTACTACAGCGGTGCTAGTCTGTTCTACTCTTTCGGGAATCTACAAAAAAAGTTTCTGTAGTCTCAAACCGAGAACACCAAAGTAACATTTTCCTGAACGATAGAAACTTCTTTCACTCGGATATAGGAGAGATTGAGGACGTCAGTGACGAATGTCTTGCATTAACTTTCTTGTTTAGTTCCCCCCGGAAGCAGTGAAATAACCCTATTAAATCAAATAGTCACTCGGCCATTTATCTCAATGCAGCTGACTAGTCCCTCAAAGCTAATGGGGTTTAGAATTTGCATGAGGCGAGTTTACCCACAAAGCTTCGCCTAAGAGGATTTCACTTCAGACAGAGAGCTTATTGTCGCACTTGTTCATAGACATGGCTTACCGCCGTACTAGCCCATACCAACCCTTTACTCCGAGGAAGGGTCCGCGAGTCCCCCGTCACTGTCACCGTAAAGCTGGTTTATGGTATGGAGGACGGGGGTGAAGTGGCGAGGCTAGGCCTACTCTGGATTCCTGACGCGTTCGGTTACTCAGCATCTACGACGGTTTCCCTACCGCACGCTGCCTACTGTTTGAGGTTGTAAGGCAAACGGTGGATACGTAACATGTTGTGTATTCATGACTGAACGTTTACCTGGGGAGAGGCAATATCCGTCTGCCTGTCCAAAAGAGTTTGTCAAGAACGGTGAGTGTTCAAAGTGAACCCACGTGTGACGTCATAATTCCCCCTCTAGAGTTGGCTATACCCCCTGGGTGGTAAACTTCACTGAAGTCACTCTTTGTAAATATAGAGGAGCCTATCATTTGGTTTGATGTATTCCCTCGCCTCGTCTCACAGCTTCTCCTCATAGCAGGATTCCTGCTCAGTGTTGTCAACTTAGCTTTCTACATCATTTGAATAAGCCTCTTTCAGCACGGGCCTGTCTGCAGTGTTTCACAGTGCGGAAAGCAGCTTTTGCTGCTAAATATAACGTGTATATCCTCCGAATTAATTCTTTAATATTTATCAGCAGAGAAGGTGCTTGAAATACAGCTTCATCCGCATTCAAACATTGTTTGATCTCGGACACGTCGATACTTTTTGGGTTTGAATGACATTCAACGAAATGTGCTTTCAAGTAGGCCTAGGCTATTTGAGGATGACTTCATGGGCTAGTGACTGGGGTGTTTGTACACTGCACTATCCAATCCAGCACGGGTCACTCGTAATCATATTTCCCTGAACATAATTTCAATAATTTGTCAGCTCAGTAGGCCTATACAGATCTGCCATCACCACTGTGATCTGTTGCAGTCAGATATAGCCTTCACTGGGGAACTTGCAGATTGGAGTTGACAGCAGATATTTCCACCATCAGCACAACGTCGCTGCGAAGCTGTTTGGAAGTTCCAACAAATCGAAGTGAAATCACAGTCGAACGTTTTTACCCTCGAGTCAGTAGAAGGGAACTGTCACCCGCGTGTGACAGCCGCGCGCTGGACGCGTCCCCCCGGCACCCTCTTTACTCCTCCTTTATCTGCTCCGACTCTTCCTCTCCGTCGAGAGAGCGTCGCGACTCGCGAGTGAGCCGGTGACAAACACCGCAGCTCCCAGTCTGTCAGCCTCCAAGCAGCTGGCGTCAGACTTCACTGACAGGCCGGCACTCGCACAGGCCTCTCTGTGGAGGCTCCAGTACAGTTGGAGAGTGGAGTTCTTTAGTCGAAGCGAGTTAGCCCGTTCTCGTGGAAAAGCGGCTTTGGACTCACTATTAGCTTCCTAGCCCCTTTTCGTATTCGTATATGTCCTTGTTTGGGTATGCAGAGCTTGCATGGTTAGGTTAGCATAACTATTGCAATGGTTGTTTTGTTACTTGGTTAGCAGAGCCTACATTATCTTTTGTGGTGCAGTAATTAGCATCACGGTTAACTGGTTAACGGTAATGATGTTAGATCTAACAGGAGAGCTGTAGCCTGCAGATACCCTTCCAGGTCTGTGGTTGATGCTTGCTCACCCCCTCCAGTGTGTGTGTGTGTGTGTGTGTGTGTGTGTGGGGTCTCTAGTCTAGCTCCCTGTAGCCTGCCGTTGAGGAGACCTTAGCTTTCAGGTGGGCGCCTGTTCCTCCTCTGCATTAATGAGGCACGATTAAACAGAGTCGTCACATCCAACCAGGCGAATCAGTGATCCAGTCACACTGAGGTCCAAGTCCCACTGTTCAGCCTGCACACAGAATGCCCCCCGACTCACTTCATAATTGCCTATGCCAATAAACTAGCCAGCTGTTCTGGCTGACTGGATCCAGAGCAAGAAAAGTTTCAGGGTACCCTGAAGTTTACAGAGAGAGAGAGAGAGAAGAGAGAGAAAGAGAGCAAGAGAGAAAAAGAGAGAGAGAGAGAGGGAGAGAGAGAGAGAGAGAGAGAGAGAGGAGAGAGAGAGAGAAAGAGAGAGAAGAGAGAGAGAGTAAATACCCAACGGCAGACACTCTGTCAGCCTGTAATGGGAAAAGTGTCAGTTTGGTTAAAAGGCTGAGGAAGTTTGTGGCGTCCCTCCATTTTGGAAAAGTGACTCGGGGGGTGGGGGGGTGGTTATCCTCAGGTGTAAGGGAAGGCTTGGAGGCTTGATGAAGGCCAGCTACCTACTGAGAGTCTGGCCAGGGACACCATGACGACCAAACAGAGTGGAAAAAGAGGAACACAATATGCAATGAGCAGAATAGGACACCGTATTTATCGGAAAATAAGACATTTTCTATAAACCGCACCCCACCAGAATGGGAACTTTGTGTTTTTAAATCTGAGTATAAACCGCACTGGAATATATGCCTCACTTGATACCAAGCAATACAGTATACATGATCCGTTGTGTAACACACTTCCAAAACCTAAGTAAGTGCGTAATGTATGTTTTCTGTTGCCCGGGAATTAACTCATATTTACCTTTAGACGCGTGAGTTCTAAATATTTAAGACGGTCCCCAAAGCTAGCTAGCTTTAGTTAGCTTCCGGGCTAAGTTAGCTAACATAATACTCGTAGAATGCTACTACCATGCTAGTGTTACTTGTTAGCTTTCTCATTAGTACATTTTGAAGCCTGTTTCGTTATAAAAACGTTCTATAAGCCGCTTCGAAATATAAGCCTCACCACCACAAGAACAATTTAAAATCGAGATATAAACCGCTACAGTACTATAGTTCCGAAAAAATACGGTAACGCATTTGTGTGTGTGTTTACATGTGTGTGCATGTTTACGTGTGTGTGTGTTTACGTGTGTGTGTGTGTACATGTTGGGGGGATTGTGTGCCATGGTCTGCCATCAGCTCAGAGCCAGGCTTAAATCAATCTTTTGGCAAACCTAGTGAATTAAAGTGTGTATGTGCCAGATTTCTGTCCTGTAGTTTCTGCCAAAGTGATTGTTGTAGTTTTCTGTCAACAATCAGGAGGCCGTTGTTGCAGGAACATGACTCTGACTGAACTAAGCCACACACTTTCTACCCAAACAGACCAAAGTAGCACAGATGATGAAACAGCTGATTGTGGATGACATTTAAATGTCACACGTTGTGCGGAACCGTTGGCAGTTGTGATTCAAACCAGACACGCAGGGCAGCAGGCGTTAAAACATACGTGTAAGCATGTTTTCTGGTGCTGAAAGGACAACCAAGGACGTGCTGACGCAGCACACACTAACAGAAACCGATAGACTGTTGAGTGCCGGTTTATGATTGTGACATAATGACTCCAATTGTGAAGCAATTGTTAGCGATAGCAGTTCACGGCTGATACAAATGACGAAACCTGAGACATGTTGATTGTCTCATTTGAACATCATCTGTTCTGTTTGTGTTTCACATCAAGTCTGTCTGGCTGCAGGAAGCACTAGCACTCACACAGATCAAGTTAAAGTATGTTCATTGTTTAGCTTTAGCACTTGCACAGATAATGCTAAAGCACATGTATCGTGTAGCTATGGCGCTATCACAGAATGCTAAAGCACATGTATCGTGTAGCTATGGCGCTATCACAGAATGCTAAAGCGTGCCTCTGTCCGAAAGTGTTGACTCTTGATCTCCTCTGTAAGTCTGTGTGTGTGTGTGAGAGAGAGTGTGTGTGTGTGTGTGTCTTGTGGTATTTGGTATCATTTAAAACATATCATGTATGATACATGTATATGGGTATGTGTGTGTGTGTGATACATGTATATGGGTATGTGTGTATGATACGTGTATATGGGTATGTGTGTGTGTGATACATGTATATGGGTATGTGTGTGTGTGTGATACATATATATGGGTATGTGTGTATGATACATGCATATGGGTATGTGTGTATGATACATGTATATGGGTATGTGTGTGTGTGATACATGTATATGGGTATGTGTGTGTGTGTGATACATGTATATGGGTATGTGTGTGTGTATACATGTATATGGGTATGTGTGTATGATACATGTATATGGGTATGTGTGTGTGTGATACATGTATATGGGTATGTGTGTGTGTGTGATACATGTATATGGGTATGTGTGTATGATACATGTATATGGGTATGTGTGTATGATACATGTATATGGGTATGTGTGTGTTGTGATACATGTATATGGGTATGTGTGTGTGTGTGATACATGTATATGGGTATGTGTGTGTGTGTGATACATGTATATGGGTATGTGTGTGTATGATACATGTATATGGGTATGTGTGTGTGTGATACATGTATATGGGTATGTGTGTGTGTGATACATGTATATGGGTATGTGTGTATGATACATGTATATGGGTATGTGTGTGTGTGATACATGTATATGGGCATGTGTGTGTGTGATACATGTATATGGGTATGTGTGTATGATACATGTATATGGGTATGTGTGTGTGTGTGATACATGTATATGGGTATGTGTGTGTGATACATGTATATGGGTATGTGTGTATGATACATGTATATGGGTATGTGTGTGTGTGTGATACATGTATATGGGTATGTGTGTGTGTGATACATGTATATGGGTATGTGTGTGTGTGATACATGTATATGGGTATGTGTGTGTGTGATACATGTATATGGGTATGTGTGTGATGTATATGGGTATGTGTGTGTGTGTGATACATGTATATGGGTATGTGTGTGTGTGTGATACATGTATATGGGTATGTGTGTGTGTGATACATGTATGGGATGTGGTGATATGTATATGGGTGTGTGTGATACATGTATATGGGTATGTGTGTGTGATAAGTAACACTGTCAGACCCCCTGGATGCAACCCGCTCCCTGGCCCTCCTTACCAGACACGCGTCCAGGATCCGAACTCCCAGGCTCGACCCCTCCAGACATCCTCGTTAGAGAGCCAAACTGCCTTGTCCAGGACCCCTAGTCTACCCCAGAGGGCTGTGACAATCACAAGCACTCCATCACCCTCTTAACTGATCTAATTTACAAACAAATGTGATTTGCAACAGTCAGTTAGCTGTTATGGGGGAGGACAGACGGAGCCTGAAGAACAACCCCCCCCCCTCTTCCACACCCCTGTTTTTTTTCAGCAGCCTCAGCTCGCCATGGCGACGGAGCGGAAACGGCAACGGCTGTTTTGGACGCCGGGGTGCAAGTCGAGAAGTCTCCGGGCTCAAATGACTCTGTAAACAGGATGTGATGGTAACACCATTTGCAGGCCTAAGTGTCAGGGAGCAGTTATGGCGTTATTTAGAGCTCCATAAAGAGCCCAGGCTATTGATTTGAGAGCAGCCTGGTCGCCACGGTTATTCTCGCCGTCGTCACTCTCATTAAACTGATGGACGGGGCTCGCGGTAGCCTGTCCTCCCTGCCTCCCTGCCTCTCTCTCCCTCTCTCCCTCTCTCCCCCTCTCTCTCTCTTCATATGTCTCCTCTCTGCTCTCTCTCTCTCTCTCTCTCTCTCTCTCTCTCTCTATTATTGCCTCTATTATCTTCTTTGTTCAGCTCTGCTTTTCTCCTTTCCTTCCTCTCTCTCTCTCTTCTCTCTCTGAGTGGCTGAAGCTCCATCTATCTACCTGTGTCTCTCCGCCTCTACCTGTCTCTCCTCCTCTACCTATCTCTCCTTTTCAACATGTCTCTCCTCCTCTACCGGTCTCTCCTCCTCAACCTGTCTCTCCTCCTCTACCTGTCTCTCCTCCCTCAACCTGTCTCTCCTCCTCTACCTGTCTCTCCTCCTCACCTGTCTCTCCTCCTCAACCTGTCTCTCCTCCTGTCTTGATCCTGTCTTTCTCTCGTTGTCTTCTGTCAACCCTTTGTCTTCCTGTCTCTCTCTCATCCAAAGCCTCACCATTGCCCCATGTACCTGTCTCTCTCATCCTTAAACCTGTCTCTCTCTCATCCTGAACCTGTCTCATACCTCATCTCTCTACCTGTCTCTCATCATTTGCCCAATCCGTTCTCTATCTCTCTCATCTTGCAATCCAACTCAATCTCCACCCCATGAGAGCCTATCTAGCTTCTGATTCTCATCCTTTAAGCACATCAAATGAGAGAAGGATGATCCCAACACAAACTGAAGTTGTTGTTTATGCAGACGGTAAATTCTTGATTGTGTTCAAACCCTGTCTGGTTGTGTGATTCCTCCGAGGAACAGGATCTGGGAGACTTAAGCAGACTGCTGTGACGGCAGCTAGCCAGACCTGCCTACTGAGCGTGTGCAACCTGCTGCTGTGGGCATGCTTAGGATGACACACTCACACACACACACACACACACACATGCACTCACACGTAATATCATACAAACACACACACACACACCTTTGCACACACAGACAATCTTTCACAGACACACACAAACAGACACATGAATTTATTAAACTATCTGATACATACTTAACACACCAAAACACCTCCCCATGAAACACACACACATACAATCTCCCACAGACACACACACACACACACAGAATGTATCGTGCAAAATTCCATCTCCTCTGCTGAACATGATACGGTCTGACTCGCTCCACAAATCTCCACAAATCATTTCTGACCTGGGAGGAGATTCTGCTTCTAGAACCTTCTGACTGCCAGCCGTCCCCACCATGACACTGGGCACGTGCAAAGCCACGAAGGTTCTGACAATCACGCCTGCTTGTTGAGGCCAGGGGGACATGGTCCCCTCTCTACGCACCCTGAACTCCCACCCCCTTCAGTTGGTATGTGACGTTTGTGACGTGCTTCTAGAGTGATCGTAGACCGCAGACACGAGTCAGAGTGTTCACACTGCGTAATGACTCGCGGGTCATTACATTCCGATTATGGATGAATTGCCCGTGCGAACGGAGGATTTACACTCACGGCAGTGGCTTGTGCAGACGTGTAGGTGTGTAGGTTTGGAAAGGACACAGTGTGGACAAAACGGTCTGAGGTTTTAGCGGGGGTGGGGTGGGTGAGGGTGGTGTGTGTGTGGGGTGGGGTGGTGTGTGTGGGGGTGAGGGTGGAGTGTGTGTGTGTGGGGTGGGGGGTGAGGGTGGAGTGTGTGTATGTGTGGTCAATGTCTGGTCATGTTCAGAAAGCCACGTTTAAGAAGGAGTAATCCCAGATACAGATCCAGGACTATGGTATCACACAGACCCAGGATCAGATCCAGGACTATGGTATCACACAGACCCAGTCCGCAGGATCAGAGGTCCAGGACTATGGTATCACACAGACCCAGTCCAGACTAGGATCACAGACCCAGATCAGACTATGGTATCACACAGACCCAGGATCAGATCCAGGACTATGGTATCACACAGACCCAGGATCAGATCCAGGACTATGGTATCACACAGACCCAGGATCAGATCCAGGACTATGGTATCACACAGACCCAGGATCAGATCCAGGACTATGGTATCAGACCCAGCTATGTATCACACAGACCCGATTAGATCCAGGACTATGGTATCACACAGACCCAGGATTAGATCCAGGACTATGGTATCACACAGACCCAGGGGGCAGAGACTGTACTTCCTGAGAACACTCAGGAGGAATAACATTTGGCATTTGGTATAGCAGCTGTACAGAGGAAAACGCTCCAGAGGGTCATCAACACCGCTCAAAAGCTTGTTGGCTGCCCTCTCCCCGCACTGGAAGACCTACACAGAGTAATGTTAGCACTTTAGTAATTTTTATCCTTTTTATTGATTTTTAAGCCAACGAATGATGCACTGACCGGAAGCACTTTATTTTGTTGTACCTGTGACAATGACAATAAAGATATATCTATCTAACTATATATTTACCTGAATTTCTCGATAACGGATTGTCCTCTATCAGGCTCTCACGAGTGCTTATCCAATCACAGGACGCGAGTGCTTATCCAATCACAGGAGGCGTACATGTCAAGTTCAGCGTAAGGCCTTCTAGCTGGCCTGAGATCTGATTGGCTATCGCAACTGACTGTCTCCGTTCACTTACAGCGCAAGGGAGCCTGCTCTGTTGATGCTGAAGGCCTCAGGCATATTTCATAGAACCTGATAACAGAAGCAGGCTGAAATATGATTGGATAAAAACTCTACCATAATATACAACACTGTCAGCAGCTCAACCAAGTGGATATAACATGACATGAAGAGAACAGACTACAGAGAATCTGTTTTGGTATTTATGTCAGTGTATTCATTAAATGACATTAAGATGGTAGAGAAAATAATGCCCCCTCACCCCTGCCCCCTCACCCCTGCCCGCTCACCCCTGCCCCCTCACCCCCTGCCCGCTCACCCCTGCCCCCTCACCCCTGCCCCCTCACCCCTGCCCCCCTCACCCCTCACCCCTGCACCCCTCACCCTGCCCCCTCACCCCTGCCCCCTCACCCCTGCCCCCTCACCCCTGCCCGCTCACCCCTGCCCCCTCACCCCTGCCCCCTCACCCCTGCCCCCTCACCCCTGCCCCCTCACCCCTCACCCTGCCTCTCACCCCTGTCCCCTCACATCCCGTGTGTCTTGGAGACCACCCAGACCTCCCCAGGACACACAGAGAGAGAGGGCGTCGAGGGTCCTTACCGTCGCGTGTCACTTCCTGGCAGACACGGCGATGATGATGACGAGGAGGGCGAGGAGGAAGGCTCCAGCCGCCAGCATGTAGCATTTCCTCTTCCGTAGCTGTCGCTGTGGGTCACACACACACCACACACACACACACACACACACACACACACCACACACACACACACATAGTGTTAGATACAAACACCACATACTAAATACAATATGAGCTTATTTGGGCTTGTATATGATGCTGTTGTGGCACGCCAGCGATATCAAGCGTAATTCTTTTATTATTGAGTTTTGACTGGATTTCAGTCAAGAGGATCTCCTCATCCTGCTTCTGGTCGATATACAGGCTGTCTATATGACAGTGATTCATCCACCTCTTGTCTAATGTTGGCCAGCGGCGGCATTTGGACTTGTTAGAACTCTGCAAACAGTCTCTCCTCGGGCAGGGAAGAGTCACAGGTCACATGTCAGAAACCCTCCATGTTTGCGAAAATAAAAAGACCAACAGAATGAATGGAAAAAGAAAAGGCTGAACTATGTCGGGCGAATAAACACGAGAGTGGGAAGACTGCGGGGCTGGGTGTTAGTGTGTTTAGGAGTGTGTGTGTGGGGGGGGTTGGAAGTGGAGGGGGGAGGGAGGGAGGGGTGTTTATATATTTGTCTTGTCTCCCTAGGCGGTGGCGATGTGTCGGAGCAAGGGGAGAGCACGGAATCGATGTTGTTTTGAAACGCTTTTTCTCCCTCTGTTTTCTTTCAGTTTTTCCGCTACAAAGGCGGAGAGAGAGTGGCGGCGTTAGGCTAGAGCCCAGCCTGGAGTCTTCAAATCCTGACTCGCTTCAAAGCACGGAGCAAGCAATTCATCTCCTTATCTGAGACTAGAAACAGGCTTTCTATGTGGAAAGAGAGAAAGAGAGAGAGCGAGAGTAGGGAGAGAGGGGGTAGACGGGGATTGAGGAAAGGGGGAAAAAAATGCTGTCGAGTAATTTTCCGTTTAAACGTTCCACTCCACAACAATTTGCATAAGCAGCCTTGCGTCTGTGATAAGAAGATTGGTAATTTTCAAAGGCTCTGTGGGGATTGAGAATTAAAAGCCTTTCTGTGCTATCTCCTCTCTTGCAGCTGGCCACCACATATTCCTCTGCTCCTCTCACACGCTTCCACCTCAACTCAGCCTTAGAAACTTTCTCTCCCATCCTCTCCCTCGCCCTCTCTCCCATCATCTCCCTTCCTCCCTCGCCCTCTGGGCTCACTACTCTGACAGTGCAGAGATTCACTCTCCTTCCCTCCATTCTCTCTCTCTCTCTCTCTCTCTCTCTCTCTCTCTCTCTCTCTCTCTCTCTCTATCTCTATCTCTCTCCTGACTGCTCTGACAGTGAAGCGCTTCACTCATCCGCCTTCTCTCTCTCCTTCCCCCTCTCCCTATCCCTGCCTCCTATCTCTCCCTCCCACTGGCTCTCTCATGCTCGCTCTCCCTCCCTGCCTCCTCTCTTCTCCCTTCCCTCCCTGCCTCCTCTCACTTCTCCCTCCCTGCCTCCTCTCACTTCTCCCTCCCTCCTCTCTTCTCCCTCCCTCCCTGCCTCCTCTCTCTTCTCCCTCCCTGCCTCCTCTCTTCTCCCTCCCTCCCTGCCTCCTCTCTCTTCTCCCTCCCTCCCTGCCTCCTCTCTTCTCACTCCCTCCCTGCCTCCTTCTCTCTTCTCACTCCCTCCCTGCCTCCTCTCTTCTCCCTCCCTCCCTGCCTCCTCTCTTCTCCTCTCTCTCTCCCTCCCTCCCTGCCTCCTCTCTCTCTCTCCCTACCCTGCCTCCTCTCTCTTCTCCCTACCTGCCTCCTCTCTTCTCCCTCCCTGCCTCCTCTCTCTCCCTCTGTTTCCCTCCAGCTCCACCGTTATTTCGGAAATAAAACGCGGGGAAAATAAATAAGGTGGAGGGGAGAGAAAAAAGGCTTTAGGATAACAAAGAGAGTGTGCTGTATTTTTAAACTGGAATCTTGAAGAGAAATGGAGGACTGAAGGAGGAGGTGTGTAGGAGAGGGGGGGAGGGAGGTGTGTAGGAGAGGGAGGGATACACAGTCAAAGACTTGGAACAGCGGCAGACTCAGGGAGTTGAAGGAGAATGGCTCTTATCGCTGGTGTCTTAATCCCCCGGGGAAGGTGAGTATTGTGGTAGCGGTTCAGCGCCCCACAGCTGGGGGCTCCGTGGGGCTCCGTGCCCACCCGGGGCCTCAGCCCAGGGGGATAACATCTCTCTTCCTGCCTGCTTTGTTCAGTCATGACGAAGAAAAAGTGGACACACGTGGGTCAATCACTAGGTGGTCTGTGATAGGCCCACTCTGCCTCTGTCTTTCTGTCTGTCTGTCTGTCTGTCTGTCTGTCTGTGTCTGTCTGTGTCTGTCTGTCTGTGATAGGCCCACTCTGCCTCTGTCTGTCTGTCTCTCTCTCTCTCTCTCTCTCTCTCTCTCTCTCCTGTCTATCATCTTATTCTCCCCCCCCCCTCTCTCTCTTTCTCTCCCTTCTCTCTCAAGCCTCTGATCTGTCTCTCCCTCCTCTCTCTCTTTCTGTCCTGTCTCTTTGTCCTCTCTCTCCCTCCTCTCCCTCTCCTCTCTCCCTCCTCTCCCTCTCTCCTCTCTCCCTCCTATCTCTCCCAATCCTCTCTCCTGTCTCTCTCTTATCTCTCTCTTTGTCTTTTACTCCCTCATCTCCATCTCCATCTCCGTCTCCATCTCCGTCCCTCCAACCCATTATCCTTGTCAGGATCCAGGTCGGCAGTTCAGTTGAAGGACAGGTTGTGTGAGCAGAATGAAACACAGGATGATTGATGTTAAAAATAAAAACAACCTAGCATCTTCTGGGTTCACACAGAGGATGTGGACACTCTGAGAAACCGAGAAGTGGGGAGAGATACCTCGAACTGAGATACCTCGAACAGAGATACCTCGAACTCAGATACACCTCGAACTCAGATACACCTCGAACTCAGATACACCTCGAACTGAGAGATACTGAGAAGTGGGAAGAGATATCTAGGACTAGGATAGATATCTGGGACTGGAGAGATATCTGGGACTAGAGAGATATCTGGGACTAGAGAGATATCTGGGACTGGAGAGATATCTGGGACTGGAGAGATATCTGGGACTGGAGAGATATCTGGGACTGGAGAGATATCTGGGACTGGAGAGATATCTGGGACTAGAGAGATATCTGGGACTGGAGAGATATCTGGGACTGGAGAGATATCTGGGACTGAGAGAGATATCTGGGACTAGAGAGATATCTGGGAATGGAGAGATATCTGGGACTGCCTGACGACGTGAGGTTCAGGGGTTCACCTCCTGTGGACTGTGTGGTTCATCTGTGTGGTTCATCTGTGTGGTTCATCTGTGTGGTTCATCTGTGTGGTTCATCTGTGAGGTTCATCTGTGTGGTTCACGTCTGCCTCGGGCAGGAGGCCCCACAGTTGTGGCCTCCTAAAATGAGACTTCACTTCAGTCCTTGTTCACAAACTCATCAGTATTTCTATCTCAGAGTTCCTGCTGGGCAGACGGAGCTACTTACCTGGTGTGACATGAGTAATGTCTTCATAATACAATAAGAATGCAAAGCAATGATTACTGACATCACATTATTCCTCTTGTAGCACATCTGCGAAAGGGAAATTGGAAGTCCATAAAATAAATAACGTTTGCTGTGCCACTGCCTGCCTTGTAATCGGCTTATGTGCAATTTACATAAAATTCAGAGCCCCAGTCACAGCGATTATGATATTTAAAAGGAGAAGCAAATAAACATGAACTTCACAGCCAATCCGGGGTCCCCGCTCGGGCGCGCTCAGTCGGCCTGATGGCGGCCTCTGTGGTGTGACCGCAATCCAGACAGCAATGTTTGTATGTGTGTGTGTGTGTGTGTGTGTGTGTGTGTTGTGTCTGTTTGTGTGTAGGATTGGAACTAATTGGTTGTTGTTTACTTGGAGAAGCAGAGCTGTATGTTTAACCTTGATGTAATGCCATGTTGTCTCTTCTCACAGGCACATTATGAATGGAAATGACTCTGACTGAAACCAGTCACATTCTGTATCATCAGGACCATTCAATAGTTCAGGTAAAACTACCCAAACGGATGCTTGTTTAAGAATGGATGATCACTAGGACATAAGCGCCCAATTAGAAGTGGCAGATTTGAGGCACCATGTTAGAGGCACTATATTAGAGGCAGCAGGTTAGAGGCAGCAATATAGAGGTACCATATTAGACGAATCACATTAGAGACGAAGATTACACACAACCCCCCCCACCCTCCCTGCCACACACACACACATACACGCACCCTCCCACACACACAACCCCACACACACACACACACACACACCTATGCACACACATACACACACCCTCCCACACACAACCCCCATTCACACACACACACATACACACACCCTTCCACACACAACCCCCCACCCTCCCCACACACACCACACCTATGCACACACATACACACACCCCTCCCATACACACATACACACACCCTCCCCACACACAACCCCCCATTCACACACACACACACATACACGCACCCTCCCCCACACACAACCCCCCCCTCCCCCCACCACACACACCACATACACACACCCTCCCATACACACATACACACACCCTCCCCACATACAACCCCCATTCACACACACACACACACACAAACCCACGTACAGAGGAAAGCACACAATCACAAGTAGATCAATCTCAGACAAATCAATAACTCCACATCGTGTGATTTAACACGCGTCTTTGTGAACATACTGTGTTAGCTTGATGAGCTAAAACCAGAGTCACTACAGCACTATCACACCCTCAAGCACTCCACATCTCTCTCTCTCTCTATCTCTCTCTCTGTCTGTCAGTATTTCTCTCTCTCCCTCTCTCTCTCTCTCTCTCTCTCTCTCCCTCTGTTTCTCTCTCTCTCTCTCTCTCTCTCCCTCTCTCCTAGTCTCTCTCTCAGCTCGTAGATGGAGGGATGTCTAAAAGAACAGTCCGTTCATTCAATCAAAAACTAATTACATCCAGTAATGTTACCATAGAAACCCCCAATCAATTAAGTAATTACACTGCATGTATCGTGTGTGACCTTATGCTAGCGAGAGGAGAAGGCAGCCAGGTCTTTGGTCTTCCACGTCCCTGTATGGCGGGCAGGAATCATCTTAACGGGGAATAAACAAGCGAGATGTCTTAATAAAATGATTTCCTGTTACGTGTTCATGGAATGAGTCGTGATTGGCGATGCGTGGGCGTGATTTTTGATAGCCTCGGCTGAGAAGTGAACTATCTGGGTTCATCTCGCTCCGATGGTCGCGGTACGGGACGGCGGCACGCACCAGCGAGGGAGACCTGCCGCCAGTGCGCAGAGATCACACCCCAGATAATGGATTATAGATCCCATTTGTTTAGGATGTGAAGCATGGTGCCAAATGACAGATGCTTTTAATTGTGTGTTGGTGGTGATGCCTAGCGGTGCGTGAACACGCTGCAGTCAGAGAGAGGCGCTCCAAACGGCCCACGGCCCTGCCTCGAGCCTCCTGCCTCCTGCCTCGAGCCTCCTGCCTCGAGCCTCCTGCCTCCTGCCTCGAGCCTCCTGCCTCGAGCCGTGCTCTGTGTGGAGGCAGAGGCTCTTGCTCACTCTCTCATGTACTGTCTCTACAAATAGATGCTGCTGTTTTCCATCTGTTCAGTGTGGCCTGACTGAGAGCCTCTACATCACTGGGATTCAGAAGGTTTTCTAATGTCTTACTGGGGGATGCCCGTACTTGTGAATGCTCAATAAAGACTGAAAATACAATATCTCTCCTATCTCTCTTTTATACAATATATACAGGTGCTGGTCATATTATTAGAATATCATCAAAAAGTTGATTTATTTCACTAATTCCATTCAAAAAGTGTATATTATATTCATTTATTACACACAGACTGATATATTTCAAATGTTTATTTATTTTTATTATTATAACTGACAACTAAGGAAAATCCCACCCCCCCCATCTTCCTCTTCACAATACCCCATAGATTTTCGATGGGGTTAAGGTCAGGCGAGTTTGCTGGCCAATTAGGAACAGGGATACCATGGTCCTTAAACCAGGTACTGGTAGCTTTGGCACTGTGTGCAGATGCCAAGTCCTGAAATCTGCATTATAAATTGAGAATATTCTAATTTTATGACCAGCACCTGTATATACATCTAGCATACTTAGATAGACAGGTATAGATAAGGGTAGAAATAGGTATATTAAGCTCTCTCGCCCAATTTGGTCTGTCTCTCTTCCTCGATTTTGTATCTGTCTATATCTATCAGTGCTCGCCTGCCGCTCTCTCATTCTGCATCTCTCTCTCTCTCTCTCTCTCTCTCTCTCTCTCTCTCTCTCTCTCTCTCTCTCTCTCTCTCTCTCTCTCTCTCTCATTCTGCATCTCTCTCTCTCTCTCTCTCTCATGCTGCCTCTCTATCTCTCTCTCTCATGCTGCATCTCTATCTCTCTCTCTCATGCTACATCTCTCTCTCTCTCTCTCTCATGCTGCATCTCCATCTCTGTCTCTCATGCTGCATCTCTATCTCTCTCTCTCATGCTGCATCTCTATCTCTCTCTCTCTCATGCTGCATCTCTATCTCTCTCTCATGCTACGTCTCTCTCTCTCATGCTGCGTCTTTATCTCTCTCTCTCATGCTGCATCTTTATCTCTCTCTCTCTCATGCTGCATCTCTATCTCTCTCTCTCATGCTACGTCTCTCTCTCTCATGCTGCGTCTTTATCTCTCTCTCTCATGCTGCATCTTTATCTCTCACTCTCTCATGCTGCATCTCTATCTCTCCATTTCCCCCTCAATCTCTGTTGGTTATCTGTCTTCTGTTATCCACATATATCCATTATCCTGTACAGCACATCTCCCTCTCACTATCTCTCCCTGATAAATCCTTCTTTCTCCCTCCCTGCTCTCTCTCTCTGAGACCTGTCTCCCCCCCCCTCTCTTTCTCTCTTTCTCTCTCTGAGACCTGTCTCTCCCCCTCCCCTCTCTCTCTCTCTCTCTCTGAGACCTGTCTCTCCCCCTCCCCTCTCTCTCTCTCTCTCTGAGACCTGTCTCTCTCCCCCCCTCTCTCTCTCTCTCTGAGACCTGTCTCTCCCCTCCCCTCTCTCTCTCTCTCTCTGAGACCTGTCTCTCCCCCTCCCCTCTCTCTCTCTCTCTCTCTGAGACCTGTCTCTCCCCCTCCCCTCTCTCTCTCTCTCTCTGAGACCTGTCTCTCCCCCTCCCTCTCTCTCTCTCTCTCTGAGACCTGTCTCTCCCCTCCCCTCTCTCTCTCTCTCTCTGAGACCTGTCTCTCCCCCTCCCCTCTCTCTCTCTCTCTCTGAGACCTGTCTCTCCCCCTCCCCTCTCTCTCTCTCTCTGAGACCTGTCTCTCCCCTCCCCTCTCTCTCTCTCTCTCTGAGACCTGTCTCTCCCCCTCCCCTCTCTCTCTCTCTCTCTCTGAGACCTGTCTCTCCCCCTCCCCTCTCTCTCTCTCTCTGAGACCTGTCTCTCCCCCTCCCCTCTCTCTCTCTCTCTCTCTGAGACCTGTCTCTCCCCCTCCCCTCTCTCTCTCTCTCTCTCTGAGACCTGTCTCTCTCCCCCCCCTCTCTCTCTCTCTCTGAGACCTGTCTCTCCCCCTCCCCCTATCCTGTACTGAGAGAGGAGGCCCGGCTGTCTGGATTGGCGGAGAGCTAAATGCTCAGCTTGAGCTTGGTCATGGCTCAGCTCTCCTTGAGATAATGAAATGACAATTAATGAGAAAGCTGTTGCCACTCGCTCGTTTGCCCGCTCACACAGTCACTTGTGGAGGAGAGGAGGAAGGGATGGGGAAACAGAGGAGAGGAGGAAGGGATGGGGAAACAGAGGAGAGGAGGAAGGGGAAACAGAGGAGAGGAGGAAGGGATGGGGAAACAGAGGAGAGGAGGAAGGGGAAACAGAGGAGAGGAGGAAGGGATGGGGAAACAGAGGAGAGGAGGAAGGGATGGGGAAACAGAGGAGAGGAGGAAGGGATGGGGAAACAGAGGAGAGGGATGGGGAAACAGAGGAGAGGAGGAAGGGATGGGAAACAGAGGAGAGGAGGAAGGGATGGGGAAACAGAGGAGAGGAGGAAGGGATGGGGAAACAGAGGAGAGGAGGAAGGGATGGGGAAACAGAGGAGAGGAGGAAGGGATGTGGAAACAGAGGAGAAGAGGAAGGGGAAACAGAGGAGAGGAGGAAGGGATGGGGAAACAGAGGAGAGGAGGAAGGGGAAACAGAGGAGAGGAGGAAGGGATGGGGAAACAGAGGAGAGGAGGAAGGGATGGGGAAGACACCCTCTAAACTTTGGGGACTACTCGTGTGCTGCTTAGCTAGCTGGTGACCTCACTGACTGCTGTCGGAACGATTACAATGATTCATGAGACACAATAAACAACAATCCAGGACTGTATGAGTGTGTGTGTGTGTGTACGTGTGTGTGTGTGTGTGTGCGTGTGCGGGCATGTTTATGTCTGTGTGTGTTTGTGTTCAAACAGAAAAAGAAAGCTTTTACCTTTTATTAACCCTGTGGCACTTAAGTCTATTCATGATGTAGTATAGCCAGAGGGCTGGATGCACACACTACAGTACTACACTACTGAGAGGCAACACAACAGTCAGGGCTTCACACTTCCTGGATGCACACACTACAGTACTGCTTAGCTCTACTGAGGGCAACACAACAGTCAGGGCTTCACACTTCCTGGATGCACACACTACAGTACTGCTTAGCTCTACTGAGGGCAACACAACAGTCAGGGCTTCACACTTCCTGGATGCACACACTACAGTACTGCTTAGCTCTACTGAGGGCAACACAACAGTCAGGGCTTCACACTTCCTGGATGCACACACTACAGTACTGCTTAGCTCTACTGAGGGCAACACAACAGTCAGGGCTTCACACTTCCTGGATGCGAAAACTAGAGGCGCCTTGAAACGGCTTTTCATAAAACATCACTGGTTCGCAACCAAATTAGCATATTGTCGTCACTCAAACCACAGACACGCTCCAAACAATCGTTTGTTTGTGTCTTCCCTCCACTGCACATTAATGTAGTTCTCTTTCATAGACAATAAACTTGTCTCACCAAATGACAACTTCTAATTCATTACCGCCGCGTAAAAATAAAACAAAAAAGGACGAAGAAAATTCAAATGTGTGGAAGCGGAGTGTGAGATCTGTTGTGTTGTAAAAGACTCGGGGCGAAAATCTCATTCCTCTGCTGCTCTCTCTCTTTCTCTCTCTTTCTCTCTGTGTGTGTGTCTCTCTCTCTCTCTCTCTCTCTGTGTCTCTTTCTGTGTCTCTCTGTGTCTCTCTCTCTCTCTCTGTGTCTCTGTGTCTCTGTGTCTCTGTGTCTCCGTGTCTCCCTCTCTCTCTCTCTCTCTGTGTCTCTCTGTGTCTCTTTCTCTCTCTCTGTCTCTCTCTCTCTCTCTGTCTGTACGTGTGATGGAGCCAGAGGCAGGAGCTGGTGGAACATGAAGTAAGCTTTCTAGGTTTCCCTACATCCAGACGGATGTTATAAAGTCCTGTTCTACAATACTCAAACCAAGAAATGGCATTCGCTGACTGGCTCGTCTCACTGTACCGAGTTAACTGTTTCAACCCAGCAATTTGAAGTCTCCATTCAACTGAAATACATTTCAAGCTACAACAAATACAGATGGAATGAATGTGTGTCCTGTCAAATGTACAGATTCATAAATGGGAAGAAAACACACTGGCAATTGTAATCATCCATACGTAAGCTGCTTTCCATACATCTGCTAAATGAATCAAATGCAGAATGTAAATTCACCACTCACACACTGACACAGCAAAACAGGTGGGAGGAGCCGGAAAGTGTACCTGGTGATGACTGGCCTTCGCTAGCTCCTGATTGGCTGTGTCCACATTGGAAGTGGTGGTCTGTATGTAGTCCTCGATGCTATCTGAAACGAAACATTAAACGTCATGATCACTCACCTCACACAAACATCCACCAAACACACACTCTACAGCAGTACTCTAATCTAGCACACCTGATTTTAATAATGAGTTAGTTGATCAGATAATTAGTGTTGAATCAAATCATACGAGTGTGTTGGAAGCAAAAACCAACAGGCAGGAACAGGGTTGGAGAAACAGTACACTTTTTAAGAGAGCATCTTGTTTTGTTTTTGACATCTTGATTTATGCATTCCATGTTTTTTTAATCATTCCAAATGACACCCTATGGTTCCAATCATGCACTTATGAAATGACATTGATTTTGCCGCTGTGTGCTGCTGATGCACTATTTGAGATGAGATGCCACTGCTGCTCTGTGCCTGCTAGCTGAGCTGTGCTTTCCTTACACTGTGCCTGCTAGCTGAGCTGTGCTTTCCTTACACTGTGCCTGCTAGCTGAGCTGTGCTTTCCTTACACTGTGCCTGCTAGCTGAGCTGTGCTTTCCTTACACTGTGCCTGCTAGCTGAGCTGTGCTTTCCTTACACTGTGCTTGCTAGCTAAGCTGTGCTTTCCTTACACTGTGCCTACTAGCTGAGCTGTGCTTTCCTTACACTGTGCCTGCTAGCTAAGCTGTGCTTTCCTTACACTGTGCCTGCTAGCTGAGCTGTGCTTTCCTTACACTGTGCTTGCTAGCTGAGCTGTGCCTGCTAGCACAGTGTAAGAAAAGTGTAACCCGCTGTCCCTTTAAGATCTCATTTATCTGAGAGCTTCATGGTGGAGGGCCTACTGCTCATTTCCTGTTGCTCTCTGGGTGTCCTTGTGCATCTGGGCCCTCCACACACACACACACACACACACATGTCCCTACATGCACACACAGATACTCATACACAAACACACACACACACACCCTCACCACAAATAGAGGTGTTGTGTTGTAGTGCATGGGCATGCTTGAAGGCAACACTCGGAACAGAGTGCTGTATGTAAACCTGATTGACACACTTCCTGTTGTCTACTGAAGGACACACACATACTCATACACACACTTGAGGTAGAACTCAAACATTTGATCCTATTTGCCTAATCTCTCTCTCTCTCTTTCTCTCTCGCGCTCTCTCGCTCTCTCTCGCTCTCTCTCTCTCTCTCTCTCTCTCTCTCTCTCTCTGTCTGGGTGTTCTATCTGCTCATGAGGAAGATGCCCGGTCAGCATGATGTTATGAGTCACTACCATGTTGGTATCTGACAGAAACAGATAGAGACAGAGAGAAAGAGCTAGATAGACACAGAGAGACAGAGCTAGATAGACAGAGCTAGATAGACACAGAGAGACAGAGCTAGATAGACACAGAGAGACAGAGCTAGATAGACACAGAGAGACAGAGCTAGATAGACACAGAGAGACGGAGCTAGATAGACACAGAGCTAGATAGAGACACAAAGAGACACAGCTAGATAGACACAGAGCGTGACTTTACTTCCTTCCAGCTGCCCCTGGCTGTGACTCTACTTCCTGTCCACCTACCCCTGGCTGTGACTCTACTTCCTGTCCAGCTGCCCCTGGCTGTGACTCTACTTCCTGTCCAGCTGCCCCTGGCTGTGACTTTGCTTCCGGTCCAGCTGCCCCTGGCTGTGACTCTACTTCCTGTCCAGCTGCCCCTGGCTGTGACTCTACTTCCTGTCCAGCTTCCCCTGGCTGTGACACTACTTCCTGTCCACCTACCCCTGGCTGTGACTCTGCTTCCGGTCCACCTACCCCTGGCTGTGACTCTGCTTCCTGTCCAGCTGCCCCTGGCTGTGACACTACCTCCTGTCCAGCTGCCCCTGGCTGTGACTCTACTTCCTGTCTAGCTGCCCCTGGCTGTGACACTACTTCCTGTCCAGCTGCCCCTGGCTGTGGCTGCAGGAGTCAGAGTAGGAGTAGAGCATTAATCCAGGAGTCACAACTCATCCCAGCCTTTCCTCTGCAAGCTGAAAGCTCTCACCCAAACTTCTTGGATGTGTTCATGCCCTCCCACGCACACACGCACACCTGCACACACATACACACACCACACGCACACCTGCACACACACAAACACACACACACACATGGACAGAAATGTGCGAGGTGGCAAAGTGGATTTATTTCTATATCTGCAGGACTTGATCCAGGGTGTGATTATGTTCTGTAATGGCTGTGAACTACCCAGCACAGTGCATCTCTCTGAATCTCACTCATGGCTCGGCACTGTTCTCTACACACCCACACCCTCCCCCACACCCTCCCCCACACCCTCCCCAACAACCCTCACTCCTCCAGCTGCATCCACCCATCCGTCTGTTCACTCTCACTCCCCTGCTCCTCCCCCCTGGATTCAGAGTAAATCATGAATATGTGGGTATAGGGGCTACCTGGATTCAGAGTAAATCATGAATATGTGGGTATAGGGGCTACCTGGATTCAGAGTAAATCATAAAGATGTGGGTATAGGGGCTTCCTGGATTCAGAGTAAATCATGACGATGTGAGTTCAGGGGCTACCTGGATTCAGACATGAGGAAAAGGCAGTGCTAAAGCCACAGAAGTTAGAGAACTCCTCCACTCAGCCCCTTCAGGAGCAGAGATCCTCTCACAGGAGAAAACAGAAACACTTTGTACTCATCTGTTATCCTCCATAGCTCCTCTTTGGGAAACACAGTTAGTGTTTCTCTTTATTCCTAAACAAATACAGACAGCACCAGGGAACTTTGCTAGGAACCAGACAATGCAACTTGTATGATATCCAACATAATGAGCCACATTACTCAGTAGCTAAAATGTTAAGTACCCTAATTATAAATAGAGACCCCTGGGGCACACACAGACACACACACCTACACACACACACACACACACCTACACACACACACACAAGTGCACCCACTTTGGCGGAATTAGGGTGAGGGAAAATGAATTTGAAGCACAAGTGTAAAGGTCATATATAGGTCATCCATGCTGGGCTGATGGACATGGACACTCTGCAGCACAATGATGCCAATTAGAATAAGAAGGAGAACCACACTCCATTCAAGATACACACACACCCACACATCCACACAGACATACCCACACACACATCCACACACACACACACCCACACAGACATACCCACACACACACACCCACACAGACATACCCACACACACACAGACATACCCACACATTCACACAGACATACCCACACACACACACACACACACACACACACACCCACACAGACATACCCACACACACACCCACACAGACATACCCACACACACACACACACACACATCCACACAGACATACCCATACACACATCCACACAGACATACCCACACACACACAGACATACCCACCCACACACACACACACACACACAGACATACCCACACACAACACACATAGACCCACATACACACACCACACATAAACATACCCACACACACACACACACACACACACACACAACACACACACACATATACCCACATACACACACCCACACAGAAATACCCCCACACACACCCACACACACCCACACAGACATACCCACACAAACACACACACATACCATACACACACATACCTCCACACACACACATACATACCCACACACACACACACATACCTCCACACACAAGCACACACACACACATACATACCCACACACACACCTACCGATGGTGTCTCCCTGCTCGTGGACCATGCTGGCGAGATCCTTCATGATTTGGCTGATGTCCAACATGTCCCTCTGAAGACAAACACATGACAACGGTTAAATATTGTCTACATTCAAGGATTTAAAGGGTTACTGTAAACGTCCTCCTCAACATTCACAACACATTTCAAAAACGTTTCCTTGCTGAGGTCAAGTGGTCCAAAAAAAAAGGATTATAAAAATCTGAAACCCAACTGGCTCCCGTATCAGTCGTGTAGTTTTTGCTTTCACCTCAGGCACGCCAGTGTTTGAGTTGACTTGTTTTTGAACTGAGTTAACACAGTGAGGGAGCGGAGGGAGAGAGGGAGGGAGGGAGAGAGGGAGGGGGAGAGAGAGAGAGAGAGAGAGAGGGAGAGAGGGAGACAGAGAGAGGGAGACAGAGAGAGAGAGGGGGAGAGAGAAAGAGAGAGAGGGAGAGAGAGACGAGATGAGAGAGAGAGGCGGTAGAGAGAGATGAGAGAGGAGAGACGAGAGTGAGAGAGAGAGAGAGAGGGGGGGGGAGAGAGAGCAGAGAGAGACAGAGAGTGAGGAGAGTGAGTGATGGAGAGAGGGGGAGAGAGAGAGAGAGAGAGAGAGAGGGAGACAGAGAGAGAGAGGGGGAGAGAGACAGAGATGGAGAGAGTGAGTGATGGAGAGAGGGAGGTACGCTGTGGGGGACCTGCAGCGACTCTTCCAAACTCTCCGAGCTTTGAATCTGTTCTCGCTGTGTATCAGCTCAAAGCAATATGGAGCCTTATAAAACCCTCTGTCTATCTCCCTCTCCCAGGTCTCCCCCTGCCCCATTATTGCAGCATGCAATCACAGCTGCGTTTGTGTAGCCTAACCCACTGGGCCATCCATCACAGGTGTCTGAGATTGCTGGGGAAACTGGCATCCATGCGGGCTCCTGGCACATACCATCTGGATGGAGCCAAAATGGCCTCTGGCAGGAACCTCATGATGCTAAAGACTTTTTGCTTTCGTCTGTAGGCACCTCTCTCCGTCCCGGGAAGGAATTACAACACATTTCCTTTACCTGGCAAAGTGCTTGGCAACCGGGTTTCAACACTGGAATGACAACAAGCTATACCAAACTCTTGAGTTATAACAGGAGAGAGAAAGAGAGAGAGAGAGAGAGGGGAGAGGGGGGGGGAGAGAGAGACAGTGACTGCAACAATGCTCCCTCATTCATGCCAATAAAGCATGATTGAATTGAATCGAATTGACAGAGACAGAGTGAGGGATAAACACAGACAAGGCGAGAGAAAGAGAGGGATGAAGATAGAGAGATGACAATAGACAGAAAGTTAGGGAGAGAGAGATAGAAGACATGAAGACAGACATGGAGAGATGGTAATGGTGTGTTGGGCCCTAGCCTGGGGCGTGTGGAGTGGGTGAGTGGGTGAGTGGGTGAGTGGGTGAGTGGGCTCGGGGCCAGAAGTGTGCCTTTCTCCATATTTCATGGGGTTATATTCATCTCCTGGTCTCTCCTGGAGGGGGGGGGACCTGAGCCAGGCCTCTCTCTCACCCAGGCACCTGTCGCCACATCCCGCCCCTGCACTCACTGGGGGTCTGAAGAACACACAGAACACAGAACCCCCAGAGTACCAGGGCCGGGGTTCTACACTGGGAGAACTGGTCTGAAGCAGGCCAGCCAAGGCTGGTGACTGCAGAGGAGGGGGAGGGAGAGAGAAGAGTGGAGGGAGAGAGGAGGGAAGGAGGGAGTGAGGGAGAAAGAAAACGAAGAGAGGATAGGAGGGGAGAGGACAGAAAGAGAAGAAGAGGGGGGGGGGAGGAGTAGAGGAGGAGAGAGAGAGAGAGAGTAAATGAGGGAGAGAGTGAGGGAAAGAGTAAGGAACTAGAGAGGAGTTGGGGAGAGAAAAGTGAAGGAGAGAGGAGTGAGGGAGATAGAGAGGAGGGAGGGAGGGAAAGAGGAGGGAGGGTAGAGAGGAGGGAGGTAGAGAGGAGGGAGGGAGAGAGGAAGGAGGGGAAGATAGAGGAAGAAGTAAGGGAGAGAGGAGTGAAGGAGAGAGGAGAGAGGGAGAGAGAAGTGAAGGAGAGAGGGAGAGAGGAGTAAGTGTGAGAGGAGGTAGAGAGGAGAGAGGGAGCTGCTGCAGCAGACAGTGAGGTAAAGAGGAGTGAGGGAGCTGCTGCAGCAGACAGCGCCCCCTGCTCCTGAGCAGGGAACAGCAGCAGAGTTAGTATGCAGGCCAGCCGGCAGGAGCAGTCACTCAGCTCACAGCCCTGATAGCAGCTCCGACCCCCCGCCGAGGACTCTGGGAGATTCTGGCCTCGCACCGCCGCCCTCCAACAGGTGAGGCAGCCAGCCCCGCCCCCCTGCCTCAGAGGTACTAAGACACCGGCCAACCAGACTGGAACAGAGGGGGCAGAGGAGGAGGGGGAGGAGGGAGGGAGGGAGGGGGGGGAGGGAGGGAGGGAGGGAGGGAGGGGGGGGGAGGGGGAAGTCTAGGAAGGAAGAATGACAGCGGGAGGGTGAGAGCGAGTTAAAGAGAGAAAAAGAAAGGCAGGGAGAGAGCAAATGGGAGAGCAAGAGAAGCGAGTTGAGAGAGAGAAAGTGAGAATGAGAAACAACCAAAGAGACACAGAGTGAGAGCAACAGGAGAGAGACAGACAGACACCCAGACAAACAGAGAAAGTACCAGGAATAAAAAAAGAAACCCAAATAAATGAGCAAAATACATATGACATGCTGTGAACAGTCCAGAGGACACATCAGTGTCTCAGTAGTCAGCGCTGGGTGTAGGCGAGGCTGATCTCTCCAGGCCTAGATGGAGGTGGAGGGAGCGTGTGGGCCTGCTAGGACAACCAGAGGAGCCTGTGGGCCTGCTAGGACACAACCAGAGGAGCCTGTGTGCCTGCCAGGACAACCAGAGGAGCCTGTGGACCTGCTAGGACACAACCAGAGGAGCCTGTGGGCCTGCTAGGACACAACCAGAGGAGCCTGTGTGCCTGCCAGGACAACCAGAGGAGCCTGTGGACCTGCTAGGACACAACCAGAGGAGCCTGTGGGCCTGCTAGGACACAACCAGAGGAGCCTGTGGGCCTGCTAGGACAACCAGAGGAGCCTGTGGGCCTGCCAGGACACAACCAGAGGAGCCTGTGGGCCTGCTAGGACACAACCAGAGGAGCCTGTGGGCCTGCTAGGACACAACCAGAGGAGCGTGTGGGCCTGCCAGGACAACCAGAGGAGCGTGTGGGCCTGCCAGGACAACCAGAGGAGCGTGTGGGCCTGCCAGGACAACCAGAGGAGCCTGTGGGCCTGCTAGGACACAACCAGAGGAGCCTGTGGGCCTGCTAGGACACAACCAGAGGAGCCTGTGGGCCTGCTAGGACACAACCAGAGGAGCCTGTGGGCCTGCTAGGACACAACCAGAGGAGCCTGTGTGCCTGCCAGGACAACCAGAGGAGCCTGTGGACCTGCTAGGACACAACCAGAGGAGCCTGTGTGCCTGCTAGGACAACCAGAGGAGCCTGTGGGCCTGCTAGGACACAACCAGAGGAGCCTGTGTGCCTGCCAGGACAACCAGAGGAGCGTGTGGGCCTGCCAGGACAACCAGAGGAGCCTGTGGGCCTGCTAGGACAACCAGAGGAGCCTGTGGGCCTGCTAGGACAACCAGAGGAGCCTGTGGGCCTGCTAGGACAACCAGAGGAGCCTGTGGGCCTGCTAGGACAACCAGAGGAGCCTGTGGGCCTGCTAGGACAACCAGAGGAGCCTGCGGACCTGCTAGGACAACCAGAGGGAGACAGCTTCCCGGGTGATCGACAACATAACTTCAACCTGCTGCCATGACGGGGCTCGAGCCGGACGATCAATCGCGGCGTTTCCCGACGGAGGAAAACAGCCTCTGTAGTCACGTGACGCCGAAGCTCTGCGGGGGGGGGGAACGCGCCTTGCCGTCGGAGAGAGCGTCGAATCGTTTGACCCCGCGGGAGGCGTAAGCCGTCGCTCGCAGCGAGGAAGGTTCCGGAACAGCAGCGGGGAGCGGGGGGATTAGCGCGCGCTGAAGTGTGACGGCGAGGGAGGGAGATTCAGCGGGCCTCGCGTCTCTCACAGCGGCCTCGTCGAGGAGCCGTATGACTGGAGATTGAAACGTCAGTCAGACCCAGAACCTGGGGTGAACTCTGCCACGCGTGCGCCGGAAGGTTCCGCAGGGACAGACGGTGATCCTGATGACGGATGCAGGCCGCCTCCAGAACCAGTCTGCAGGAGATGACTGTGGAGAGGATGTGATTCTGCACAGGTAACATTATCGATGATGAAGTGATGAATAATAACACGCAGGTGTGGGGGAGAGGAGGGAAAACACGGTTCCATCTGTTTTCTCTTCCATCTCTTCTTTTCCCTCCCCGGTTGCATTTGATCTCTTGGTCTTTGCTCTCTCACCTCAAACATTGTTCTCTCTCTACCTTCACCTCCACTCTTTCTTTCTCTCTCTCTCCTCCCCTCTCTCTCTCTTTCTCTCCCTCTCTCTCTCTGTCTCTCTGATAAATGTGTTTACGGCTGATATGAGATCCCCCCCGCCCCTCTGCCCCCGGCCCCCCTGCACCCAGGGCACACAGCAGCAGGACACAGAGTGACTGCCACAGCAGAAACACTGCTAAGCTGATTTACGTGCGCGCTTACTGGTGAGAATAGGGTGAAGGGGGGGTGCCCCTCGTCCTGCGCGGCTGCAGAAGGCTCCAGCGTGGGACTCCTCTCGCTCGCTGAATAAACGCTTTCAAATGTCAAATCAAATGTTGTCTTCTCTGCCGACGCCCAACGACTCGACACCCCAAAACACAGAGTACAGGGAAGCAGATAGCAGCCCGACGGTTGTGTGTGTGTGTGTGTGTGTGTGTGTGGAAGGGGGTTTATGGGAAGTGGGATGAATCTAGAATAACAACTTAGAGACGACACCCCGGGCCAGCCTTCCAGTGGAGATTTCCTGGTTGGCGGTTCTGTCACGAACGATCCTGTTATAATGGCATCTGACATCAGCATCATGTTGATACACCATCTTCTCTCATAAAAACATATATAGATGCAGAATATATTATATATATTGAAATGTTTTGTCAGTGAGAAAAGATAAATACGTTGACTGCCTTTCCTGGTCACTCCTACGAGTTGCCATGGGAACATGCTCAGCCAATGGGACCTCTCCTTGAGAGACGGCGGAGAGAAAAATACAGGAAGTAAATCAACAACCATTTTGGGGGCTGGACAGGAAGTTTACAACACAGCCGTTTTTCTCTCAATGACAGAAGAAGAAGAAGCCTCCAGAAGGGAAGAGTCCTTCACTTCCTGTCAGATAGCGCCAACATCCTCTCCGCCCTCCTCCTCTCCGCCCTCCTCCTGACCCTGTCAAGGGTAAGCTCTGCCTACTGTACGCCGCGCAAACATTGGTAGCTCAGGCACGCTTCCCCCGACTCCCCTCCCCTTCCTCTCTCCTCCCCTCCCTCTCTCCCCTCCCTCTTCCTCCCCTCCCTCTCTTCCCCTCCCCTCCCTCTCTCTTCCCCTCCCCTCGCTCTCTCCCACACCACCAGGTGTTGTTGCGTTCTCATTCCCCTTGAAAGCTGTCCTCTCCTTTTGCCCTGAGCTGTTTGCACATTCATTCACGTTCTGATGAAACGAGGCCCATGCCGATGGGTGGGGTTGGTGTGTGTGTGGGGTGAGGTGTGTGTGTGTGGATGCACACCGCGGTATCAATATCCCATCTCCTATCTGTGTGTTTGCATGAAGAACAGTAGCATCGTACTCAAGGACAGCAGGACTGAATGTGATTACTCCTTCCAGAGGAGAACTAAACTGCTACTGACAGCACCCAGCATGGGAGGACAGGAGGACAGTCACCTTAGCAGAGGAGGAGGAGGAGAGGAGGAAGAGGAGGAGAGGAACATGGTAACCTTAGCAGAGGAGGAGAGGAGGAGGAGGAAGAGAGGAAGAAGAGGAGGAGGGGAGGGGAAGGAGAGAAGGAGGAGGAGAGGAGGAGGAGAGGAGGGGAACATGATAACCTTAGCAGAGGATGAGGAAGGAGAGGAGGAGGGGAGGTGGAGGAGAGGAGGAGGAGGAAGAGGAGGAAGAGGAGTAGAGGAACATGGTAACCTTAGCAGAGGAGGAGAGGAGGAGGAGGAAGAGAGGAGGAAGAGGAGGGGAGGGAAAGGAGAGGAGGCGGAGGAGAGGAGGAGGAAGAGATGAGGAGGAGAGGAACATGATAACCTTAGCAGAGGATGAGGATGTGTAAGGGGGGGAGAGGAGTAGTGTCTATAGAACAGGGGATTGGGAGGGGCCAAGATGACTCCAGTCTGCTTTGCACTATCATTCTCTTTTTCTTGCTCTCTCCCTCTCTCTCATTCTTTCTCTCTCCTTCTCTGTCTCTCTGTCCTTCTCGATCATTGGGAGTTCAACCATTCAGAGCAGAGGTTCAGCAGTGTTTCAGAAGAGATAGTGATGGTGTTTCCTCTGAGGGCGGCAGTGTTTCAGAAGAGATAGTGATGGTGTTTCCTCTATGGAAGACAGTGTTTCAGAAGAGTTAGTGATGGTGTTTCCTCTAAGGAAGACAGGGTTTCAGAAGAGATAGTGATGGTGTTTCCTCTAAGGAAGACAATGTTTCAGAAGAGATAGTGATGGTGTTTCCTCTATGGAAGACAGTGTTTCAGAAGAGATAGTGATGGTGTTTCCTCTAAGGAAGACAGGGTTTCAGAAGAGATAGTGATGGTGTTTACTCTAAGGAAGACAGGGTTTCAAAAGAGATAGTGATGGTGTTTCCTCTAAGGAAGACAGTGTTTCAGAAGAGATAGTGATGGTGTTTCCTCTAAGGAAGACAGGGTTTCAGAAGAGATAGTGATGGTGTTTCCTCTAAGGAAGACAGGGTTTCAGAAGAGATAGTGATGGTGTTTCCTCTAAGGAAGACAGGGTTTCAGAAGAGATAGTGATGGTGTTTCCTCTAAGGAAGACAGGGTTTCAGAAGAGATAGTGATGGTGTTTCCTCTAAGGAAGACAGGGTTTCAGAAGAGTTAGTGATGGTGTTTCCTCTAAGGAAGACAGGGTTTCAGAAGAGATAGTGATGGTGTTTCCTCTATGGAAGACAGGGTTTCAGAAGAGATGACAGATACTTCGTCTGAGGTCCTGCAGAGACAGATGGACATAGAGCAGGAGAGAAAACTGTGTGTGTGGGGGTGTCTGTGAGTGTGTGTGTGGGTGTGTGTGTGAGTGTGTGTGTGTGGGGGGTGTCTGTGAGTGTGTTTATGGATGTATGTTTGTGTGTTTACAGTAGGTGTGTGTGTTTGTGTGTACAGTATGTGTCAAAAGTAGGTATCCGTGTGTATACATTAGGGGTGTGTGTATGTATGTGTGTGGAAGGAGGAAAGTGGGTGCAGAATAGAGCCATGGATAGGTATGTGTGTGTGTGAGAGTGTGTGTGTGTGTGTGTGTGTGTATGTGTGTGTGTGTGTGTGTGTGTGTGTGTTTCCGCCAGAAAAAGCCCTTTGTCAGATTCTATCAGTCACATAGTGTTTTCAGCCCGAAGCCTTCAGCACCTGCCTGCAGAGTGACTGTGACAGTCCTCCATGTGAGGCTGTCTCTACCCACACCCAGGACACCCAGACCTCCATGTGAGGCTGTCTCTACCCACACCCAGACACCCAGGACACCCAGACCTCCATGTGAGGCTGTCTCTACCCACACCCACACACCCAGGACACCCAGACCTCCATGTGATGCTGTCTCTACCCACACCCACACACCCAGGACACCCAGACCTCCATGTGAGGCTGTCTCTACCCACACCCAGGACACCCAGACCTCCATGTGAGGCTGTCTCTACCCACACCCACACACCCAGGACACCCAGACCTCCATGTGATGCTGTCTCTACCCACACCCACACACCCAGGACACCCAGACCTCCATGTGATGCTGTCTCTACCCACACCCACACACCCAGGACACCCAGACCTCCATGTGAGGCTGTCTCTACCCACACCCAGGACACCCAGACCTCCATGTGAGGCTGTCTCTACCCACACCCACACACCCAGGACACCCAGACCTCCATGTGAGGCTGTCTCTACCCACACCCAGACAGACAGGACACCCAGACCTCCATGTGAGGCTGTCTCTACCCACACCCAGACAGACAGGACACCCAGACCTCCATGTGAGGCTGTCTCTACCCACACCCACACACCCAGGACACCCAGACCTCCATGTGAGGCTGTCTCTACCCACACCCAAACAGACAGGACACCCAGACCTCCATGTGAGGCTGTCTCTACCCACACCCAAACAGACAGGACACCCAGACCTCCATGTGAGGCTGTCTCTACCCACACCCACACACCCAGGACACCCAGACCTCCATGTGAGGCTGTCTCTACCCACACCCAGACAGACAGGACACCCAGACCTCCATGTGAGGCTGTCTCTACCCACACCCAGACAGACGGGACACCCAGACCCTCCACTCCCCCTCCAACCCCACCCTCCGCTCCGCCTGGATCCACACCTCTCTCCCCCTCTTCCCACATCCACACCTCCTCCCTTCCTCCTTCCTCCCTCCTCCTCCCACTCCTCCCACATCCACAGCTCCTCCTCCCCTCCTCCACAGTGGTGGGCAGGAGAGAGGAGGGTTGGAAGCCGCTCCCTCTCTCACGGTCTCCGGGGCGATCACAGACGCTCCGCGGGGACGTTTATCGGGGCGTGTCTCGCAAAGTTTCAGCGGACAGACGGAGAGATTCCCGGCGAGGTGAACCCGACATCGGGACACGTCGTCCGTGACGACGGAAACAACACCTCAACGTTCCGGAACTTCCACACATTTTGGGGTGTTGACGCGACAGACCGGCCCTGTCGCCACTAAGGTCGCGCCTCGACCAATCAGAGCGCATCTGGCACAGCGAGCGACAGAGGGAGGGGGGGAGGGAGGGAAGGTGTCCAGATGTTCAAGCAGAGAGCAACGGGGAGCGGTTAACAGACTCCTCCTCCTCTCCCTCCCCCCTCCCTCCCCCCTCAGCTCTAAAGGGACCATCAGGATTCAGAACACAGCCCTGGCCATGGAACAAGCACAGCTCTAAAAGAGCAAGTCATCGTGTGTCGTTCAGTACCCTGTCCGGACTAACTAACACAGAACCTGCATCTTCATACTAACCACCTGGCCTCTGACTGCGAACCGCTGTCTTAGCCGACATCCATAAACAAATCAACGTAAAGGCTAAATACGAATGTTACTCTCAATAACTCAAGCTGTAAGAGAGAAGCAGGGGAAGGTGGTGTTTTGATGGCATTAATAAAGGAAGAACGTGGAGATGTGTGAGTCTAGCTTGTTCTCTACCCGACTTGTCACATTTTGATACTTTTAGGGGCATTTCTGCCTTCATTCCTTTTAGAGTGATGGTGCAGAGAGACAGGACAGGGAAGGGCGAGAGAGTGTAGAAAGTGTGTGTGTAGAGATGTGTGTGTCTATGTGTGTGTATGTGTGTCGAGAGGTGTGTGTGTATGTGTGTGTAGAGATGTGTGTGTATGGGTGTGTGTATGTGTGTAGAGGTGTGTGTGTATGTGTGTAGAGGTGTGTCTGTACATGTGTGTGTAGAGTTGTGTGTGTATGTGTGTAGAGGTGTGTGTATGTGTGTAGAGGTGTGTGTGTACATGTGTGTGTAGAGCTGTGTGTGTAGAGTGTGTGTGTGTGTGTGTAGAGTTGTGTGTGTGTAGAGGTGTGTGTGTAGAGTTGTGTGTGTGTCAAGGTGCGTGTGTAGAGTTGTGTGTGTGTAGAGGTGTGTGTGTAGAGGTGTGTGTGTAGAGTGGTGTGTGTGTTTCTCCCACCTCGATCTGGAGCAGGGCTTCTTCTCTCTGTCGGAGGACCTCCACGTCTTCTTCGCTGATCTCGGACAGGAAGACCTGTTCCTGGTCCTCCAGCGGACCTGACACCTCCTCGCTCGCGTCAAACAGAGGGCCCTCATCGAGCAGCTCAGCAAACGGTGTCTGGGGACTCTGTGGTCACACACACACACACAAACACACACACCATAGACACACGATAGACACACACACACCGACCATGGAGATGCACCCACACACACACACAAACACACAGAGGAGAAAACAAGAACACACAAAGACAAATATCAGTGATCCGAGGGTCGACTTGAACTTGACCATGTCACACTTGTTTCTGCTCTCCAGGTTCTGACAGCCCAAAGTGGGTCAGAGCAGAGGTTCAGCCGTGTGTGAGTCACACCGGCACGCTCTGAGTCACGGCACCTCCGAGTCAACACCCCCCCCCGCCACCCCCCCGCACCACCACTCAGCAGAATACATGAATGTGTAACCCAGACAACACAGGCCTCAGATCTGCTCTCCGTGCACCGGAGCTCTGAGTGTTCAGAAAACACGTCCCCCCCCACGCCTCATCGAGTGGATCGTTCCTTTCAGCCCACTCGATGGGAGAGACGGGAGGAGAGGAGCGGAGGTGTGGACCATTGATCGGCCCTCCGCCCCCCTCTGATTGCATATGTATGACAGTGAGGGAGGCCCATGAAAACAATGTTATTATCTAAGACCCAGAGGAGTGATTCACCTCATCCAGACCTCGTCCCCCCCGACAGGAAGCAGCCTATGACAGCTTCCTGTCGTCCCTACTGTCTCTGGTCCAGTCCACTCCTCAGATCATAAGGGTTGAGGTTGGTTTAGATGCAGTTCTATGTGAAGCCCTGTGTGACATTGCTTGTAAAAAAGGGCTGTACAAATACATTTGATCGATCATGATCATGAGGGGATACAGAACTGAGTCTCTGAATATACGTTTAAATGCTACGTCGTCTCTAAATGATGGCCGTTGAAGTTGGTTTATTCCAGTCGAGCGCTGCTACAGATGTTCCAGCACTGTAGCTGTGATAGTCTACTGTACTGCTGCAAACAACGAACATCCCAAAGCACAAAACTGCTCATTTGTGTTTTGGTCGAGTCATCCAAGAGGGTCGTGGCAGTAGTTTGAATTTCCTCAAGGCTTTTCATCAACAACTACCCGCCACAGAAAACATATTTTTGTCATCAATCTGCATTTAAACGTTAAGAAATCTCTCCGCTCTACACAACAAAGGTCGGTCTTCAGAATAAATTCTCTCCGCTTCTTGGAGAGGACGTTTCTCCCCGGTGTCGGGAAAGGTAACGTCTGTCCTGCATTGTCTCATCTCCCCGTCTCCTCTGAAGATAACTTACTCATTAGACCGCTTTGACATTCATTGTCGAAATAAAATGGAATAAAACCCCTCCACTGTCAGACTCCCACAACCAGACAGAGAGGAGACTGGAGGGGGAGAGGAAATTAAGTCTCATTTCCTTAACCACAAGAACATTGGTAGTATTAATAAAACATTTCATGTCAAGTTTTCAGTTGTTAGTAGCACCACAAGTCCAGTCTCACGAGACGGACCGATATAAATACTCCTGGAGTTAAATTAACACTTTTAAATGTGTTCATGTGTTTCATTAAGGGACCCATCTCAGGTCAGACACAACCGTGTAAGTGGACCAAACATTCTTGCTGAGGTGAAAAAACTGTTGACAAACTGTTGTAAAAATTGACAAAGCAGCATGCAGAGCCAAGCAGCCTGGTAAGGACGCGCGGACGGAAGGTGGAGGTGAATCTCAGCGAGACGATCAGCGACGAGACGCTGAATTAGACGCTGACAGCAGCCACGTCTCGGCATCAACACCGAGCAGCACCTGCTCTCATCCCCCACGCCGAGCGCCTCTCTGGGAGAGAGACAAGCTAGAGTCCACCCTGGGAGCGCCTCTCTGGGAGAGAGACAAGCTGGAGTCCACCATGGGAGCGCCTCTCTGGGAGAGAGACAAGCTGGAGTCCACCATGGGAGCGCCTCTCTGGGAGAGAGACAAGCTGGAGTCCACCATGGGAGCGCCTCTCTGGGAGAGAGACAAGCTGGAGTCCACCATGGGAGCGCCTCTCTGGGAGAGAGACAAGCTGGAGTCCACCCTGGGAGCGCCTCTCTGGGAGAGAGACAAGCTGGAGTCCACCATGGGAGCGCCTCTCTGGGAGAGAGACAAGCTGGAGTCCACCATGGGAGCGCCTCTCTGGGAGAGAGACAAGCTGGAGTCCACCATGGGAGCGCCTCTCTGGGAGAGAGACAAGCTGGAGTCCACCCATGGGAGCGCCTCTCTGGGAGAGAGACAAGCTGGAGTCCACCATGGGAGCGCCTCTCTGGGAGAGAGACAAGCTGGAGTCCACCATGGGAGCGCCTCTCTGGGAGAGAGACAAGCTGGAGTCCACCATGGGAGCGCCTCTCTGGGAGAGAGACAAGCTGGAGTCCACCATGGGCTGGGTGAAAACCTGGAGTGAGTAATTACCTGAAAGCTCCTTCTCAAGGATCAGCTGACGATGTCTCGTCTCTGACACCAGCCTGTGGAGCTCCTCTGGGTTGTTTTGGTATAAGAGAGGTGCTGTACTGCACACATGCATGGAATAAGGACGTGTCTTTTGTGGGGATGTGAAGACCCACCATCACCACCCCCCACTCACACACACACACACACACACACACACACACACACACACACACACACACACACTCACACAATGTCCTTTTGAAGCCATAGAAATGAGGGTGTCCATACAACACTTGAGCTTCAAACAGATCTGATTTAGATCAAGTTCTTTGTCAGCCACGGGACAAACAACCTCGAGCAGAGTGCAGTTGTTCCTGTGTAGATCCCTGAGGGTCAGTTTGACCAGAGAAAGATCCGTTTCAGACTAAGAAAACAACAAGAATGTACAGCGTTTGTCTACGGGTCACGACGAGGAACTAAAAGAGGCAGACTGTGTTTCTAAACATATCAAAAGATATCAAAAGAGTGATGACTGATATTGATGTCACAGTCAGGTGACACGATCTCTTGTAGTCATGGCTTTTTAAACCGAGTCCAACTCAACTCGTTTTGGACAGAAGTTACCCTGACTAAAGCTAGGTTCAACAGATTGAATATAACCTCCTACTCAATTCAATGGGCTTTATTAGCATTAAGAAACAAATGTTCATATTTGCCAAAGCAACGTGTGGAATTACAGAAATAGTATTCATGTTATTATTATGGAGGTCGGTATATTATTAATGTTACCACATAATCTGATATCAATGAAATATGGTCAATTCAGTTGAAAGCAGGAGAACTTTACCATAACATTAAGTTGATTAATATACAGTTAAAAGTTATATTATTCCTATATGGTCCGGTTGTACTGCGAGTGTAGCAGCAGCACACAGGTAGGGACGAATAAAGAAAATAAATAAAAACCCTGGATGAAGGTGTCTGTGGAGCGGCGGGTCGCCATGGCGTCCAAACGGAGGCTCTCGGCTTCAAAGAGCCGCCGAGGAGAACGCAATCACGCCGGGCGAGAACATCTTATTATCCTCCGCCGCCCCCCCCCGCCGCTCCCCCCGCCCCCCCCCCGGGGTACGAGGGCTGTCACCTTCACAATGGAACAAAGGAAGACGTCCCGCTTACCTGCTTCTTCACTCTCTGCGCCGGGGGGAGCAGGGCCCTCGAACGCTCGGCAATTTTCTGCCGAAAGAAAACACAACAAAACACGAGTGAATGTTTACGTGCGTGTGTTTCTTGATGTTGCTATGTTGTTGCTATGTATATTGTTGTTGTTGTTGTTTGTCGTTAAAGTGCTTCGTCCAACAGAGCTAAGAGGAGTTTCAGATTGAGGTTTGTTGATTGGTAATGAACATCCAGGAGAAGAGAAAGAGGTTTGTGTCTCACCTTCTGCAGGTCGCCGTAGCGCTGAACAGCCTCGGAGAGCTCCGTCTTCAGTCTGGTTAAGCGCAGACGGTCTTGCTGTGAGGAGAAGAGAGAGACGGTGGGGTTAGATGCAATCACCTCCGTTTATCTTCCCGCCTTTGTTTCCTCAGCAGAGGAATAGACTACCTCTTACACAATCAAGGTTTCTACACACGTCGATCGTTTACTTAGTGTGTTTTTACTATTCATTTTCTTTCAAATAGTTACATATTGACTTTGTTGCGTATGTCACTAGGTGTATGTACTGACACACACACACACACACACACACACACACACCATCTTCGGTAAAGCAGCAGCCCTCCTCTCGCTGCACGTGTCCCTGCATTATTGTGTCGTAACGATGACGAAAGTGAAGAAGAAGAGGAGGATGAGGAAGTGCATACCCGTGAAGAAGAGCTGATGATGTCAGAGAGCTGTTTGATGAGCTGGCTGGTGCTGGTGATCACTTTGTTAGTCTGCTGCTGTGTGGAGTGTCTGGAGGGAGGGAGGGAGATAGAGAGAGAGACATAGAGAGACAGAGAGAGAGAAGGAGAGAGAGAGGTAGAGAAGGAGGGAGAGAGGAAGAGAAGGGGTGAGAGAGGGAGAGAAAGGTGCGCAAGGATTAACTTGAACCAATTAAGAGGATCAATATGAACAACCGTCTGATAAAGTGAAACCAAGGTGAGGCCCTCTTCATCTCTGGAGAGAGGGAGCAGTGCAGGATGGAGAGAGAGAGATACAGTATTGACAGGACGGATAAAGAGAGAGAGATACTGGATAAACAGGGGGAATGGAGAGAGAGAGGGAGAGAGAGATGTGGAGAACACAGGATGAGAAAGAAGCAGAGAAATAGACAGAAGAGAGAGCATGAGGTGTCAGAGCTGCTGGAGAGTAAACACCATCTAAATGCAGATCACCCCCCAGCCCCCCCCAGTCCCCACCCAAGCCCCCAGCCCCCCAGTCCCCCCCCCGGCCCCCAGCCCCCCCCCCACCCCCCAGTCCCCCAGTCCCCCCCCGCCCCCAGTCCCCCCCCGGCCCCCAGTCCCCCCAGTCCCCCGGCCCCCCCAGGCCACCAGCACCCCAGGCAGCCAGGCCCCCAGGCAGGGGGAGGCAGGCCCTAGCCTGGAGATGGTGGCCTCATAGCGGACCCAGGCGGGCTGGATCCAGCCTCTCCACCCACCTCTTAAAGTCTGTACTGGCCACAGCCCCTCCCAGCTCTCTGGAACACCAGCACACACACACACCTAGACACACACACACTTTCATGAACACACTCGCACCTCCATGGACACACACAGACCTCTATACAAACACACCTCCCTAAACACACACACCATGGACACATGCTCAAATATTGATCCAGTGTGGGTAGTGTTGGGGGGCAGGGGTAGGGTTGGGACCAGGGGGGAGGGAGGGGGGAGGGAGGGAGGACGGTGACAGGCCCCGGGGCTTCTTAGAGACCGGAGAGGGGAGAGGGAGAGGAGAGGGAGGCATGTCACTATGATTGTCTGTCGGCTGTGAGGGGGAGGTGAAGCGATGTAGTGGAAAAACACTCCCAACCTCATCTCCTCCTGTGTGCTCATACAGGGTCTCCAGGGCCCAGGTCCAGGGGTTAGGACCACATGCTCCTCCCCTCTCAACAGTCACACCGCGGACGGGGCGCAGAATACCGGACTGGGATGTCACTGATCTCAACTCAAAAGTTTAAATGACCCGAGCCAGCACTTTTTTATTGACATTTATCATGGGAGACCGTGTGTGTGTGTTTGTGTGTTTGTGTGTGGCTTTCTGCAGTAACTTTGGTGGAGAATGGACTTATGTAAGGGTGAAGGACATAATGTACAGTAATCATGGACCCATACACTCACACACACGCTTGCAGGCGTGCACACACACACACACACACACGGATTATGAAGTGCTAAACCTCTGGTTGATGTGTCATCGCTTCACGCTGTGCTGAAAGTTTCTTCCCAACATTCGGGGATTAGAGACTGAGATCACAGCTAGCTCATGCTCCATCACGCAGCTCAACACAATCTCAGGGCAAGTGTGTGTCTCTCTGTGTGTGTTAATGTGTGTGTGTGTGTGCATTAGTTTCTGTTTAAAAGTCTGTCTCTTTATCTGGCAGCATGACAGATGAAAAACACATTTGGCAAGCTGAATCACAGATATTACAATAGAAACTCCCTCGCTGCTAGCAAACCACATCACCATGGTGTGAGTGTGAGTGTGAGAGAGAGAGAGAGAGAGAGAGAGAGAGAGTGTGTGTGTGTGTGAAAGTGTGTTGTGTGAGATGGAGAGTGTGCATGTTTGACAGCATGTGACTCTGTGTTGCAGAAACTCTTGTCTTCCCTGGCAGCAACACGGTAGCCTGTGGGAGGAGCCTCTGGAGAGGCCAGACTGGCTCCACCCACAGGTGGCTGCACAGGGGAGAGGCCAGACTGGCTCCTCCCACAGGTGGCTGCAAAGGGGAGAGGCCAGACTGGCTCCTCCCACATGTGGCTGCTCAGGGGAGGGGCCAGACTGGCTCCTCCCACAGGTGGCTGCTCAGGGGAGGGGCCAGACTGGCTCCTCCCACAGGTGGCTGCTCAGGGGAGGGGCCAGACTGGCTCCTCCCTACAGGTGGTTGCTCAGGGGAGAGGCCAGACTGGCTCCTACTTCACTTAAAAACTTCCCATTAGCTATGAAAATGTAAAAATTGAATAAAGATGTTAACTCTTGCATGACTCAAATCCAACGTCTGCTCGCCGACTGACTCCGCCCTCCGCCCAGATCCCGAGCCCAGGGACCAATCGGATCCGTCAGCTAAACAGCGGTTCTCCGCTCCTCATCCTCTGTGAGTCACCGTCCTCCTCAGATCCAGCGCCCGTCCCAGAAGACCCCCCACAGACCTGCTCGCTGCCGCGCTCCACAGCTCTCGTTAGTCACCCCCGCCCCCGACGACGCCCCTGACGACGAGAGCCGGCCCGCCGAGCCAGCCCGCGGAACGCCAGCACTTACTCACACTGCGCATTTTAATCAGTCACCTGCGTGGCGCGCTTCTAGCGAGAGACGTGAAGGTGGAGTTAAGGCGGCGAGAGGGAGAGAGAAGGGAATACAAATAGAGAGAGAAAAGGGATGAGAGGTGGGGAGAGAGGGGAGGAAGGGGAGCGGGGAGAGGAGAGAGAGACAGAGAGGTAGAGAGAGGTAGAGAGGTAGAGAGAGAGAGTGAAACTCGCAGATAGAGTAGAGAGAAGCTTTTGAGCCCGTTTAACAGCCAACATTGTGGGGCCGTGGCCTTTCTTAAAATGATCAAATGAAAATGGGTCAGATGTCCTCGTATATCAGGACTGCATTAAACACAGAGCACAGGCAATCAGAAATACGCTGTCATGAGAATACAGTGTTAAAGAGCAGTGTGCGTGTCTACATAGATTAGAGGTGGGGGGGGGCTGCTGGGGGTGGCTGGTAGGGGGCGGGGGCTCAAAACAGACGTTTACTGTATTAAAGCTGACTTACAGTAATTTAGCTAATAGCCTTCATGCTACATTTTTCAGAGACAAATGTTAACATATTTGATGTGTTAAATTAATAAAACATTTTCACAGCTCATCAGCTTTGTGGATTTCTTATTCATAGATGTGAAATTAGCCGAGTTGACTGACTGATGAAACAGGTCTGTGTTCGATCATGTTCGGCATGTGCCGAGTTTGTTTATGAAAACATGATACTGACTAATGAAACTCAATTTGATATCCCGTTCTATACAGGCACCGACTAATCATGATGATAATAATAATAATAATAATTGAAAACCAACAAGAAAGAACCCATAGGCTGCTGACTGAAATGTTGCTGTAGAGAAAATGTAATTATCTTAGAAAACGAAATAGCTCAGAGCTTTCTGAATAGTGCCACCCTCTACTTTTTACCCCACCCTCCCAGTGTCCACCCACCTCCTCCCCCACCCCCAGGTTACCCCACCCTCCCAGTCTCCACCCACCTCCTCCCCCACCCCCAGTTACCCCACCCTCCCAGTCTCCACCCACCTCCTCCCCCACCCCCAGGTTACCCCACCCTCCCAGTCTCCACCCACCCTCCCCCACCCCCAGGTACCCCCCCCTCCCAGTCCACCCCCCCTCCCCCTCCAGAGATAATGACAGTCAAGATTGCAAGCTAACACGCTAACAAACACAATGACAGTCAAGGTTGGGAACTAGCACGCTAACAGAGATAAGGACAATTAAGGTGTGAGCTAACACGCTAACAGAGACAATGACAGTCAAGGGTGTGAGCTAGCACGCTAACAAGACAATGACAGTCAAGGGTGTGAGCTAGCACGCTAACAAACACAATGACAGTCAAGAGTGTGAGCTAGCACGCTAACAGAGACAATGACAGTCAAGGGTGTGAGCTAACACGCTAACAGAGACAATGACAGTCAAGGGTGCGAGCGATTAATCCACTTAGGCTTTTGCCATGTGCATTCCCACGATTACAGGGAATGGGTCAAATTCTATTCCAGTAACCGTGAGGGGAGAAAGGAGCTTTGCAATAGGTTTTGGAATTGAAAGGCTCACACAAACACAATTTGGTTGTTATGTTTGGCTTCCTCTCAGTTTTAGAGTGTTTTCCTAGAATCCTTGTCAAAGTCAGGACATGTCATTGGCTAAAATCTGGTCTGTGAAATAACTAGAGCCAGTGTGTGAGATAACTAGAGCCTGTGTGTGAGATAACTAAAGCCTGTGTGTGAGATAACTAGAGCCTGTGTGTGAGATAACTAGAGCCTGTGTGTGAGATAACTAGAGCCTGTGTGTGAGATAACTAGAGCCTGTGTGTGAGATAACTAGAGCCTGTGTGTGAGATAACTAGAGCCTGTCTGTGAGATAACTACAGTCTGTGTGTGAGATAACTAGAGCCTGTGTGTGAGATAACTAGAGCCTGTGTGTGAGATAACTAGAGCCTGTGTGTCAGATAACTAGAGTCTGTGTGTGAGATAACTAGAGCCTGTGTGTCAGATAACTAGATCCTGTTTTTAAGTAGGGTGTGTGTATGCATGTGACTGCGTGTGAGTGAGTGAGTGAGTGAGTGAGTGAGTGTAGGAGGGGGGACTCTACTTAATACCGTGTCCTTTGGGGTAGGTTGACTCTGGACTTGAGAGGTTTCCGTGGAAACACACGGATAATAGAATCACAGGAGGCCCAGCAGGGGGCAGAGAGAGAGAGAGACAGGGAGAGAGAGAGGGAGAGAGAGAGGGAGAGAGACAAGGAGACAGGGAGAGAGAGATAGAAACAGAGAGAGAGACATGGAGAGAGAGAGAGAGAGAGAGAGAGAGAGAGAACAGAGAGAGAGACATAGAGAGAGAGAGAGAGCGAGAGCATAGAGAGAGATGCTAGAGCGAGAGAGAGAGAGAGAGAGGTAGATACAACGAGCAATATGAGGTTAAAGAAAGAGTGTGTAGGACGTCAGAACACACACAGACACACACAAAGACACACACACTGTACTGAATATTGTAGCATTGATGTAGTAGGACTTGAGGAAGCAGCTGTAGAGTACTCATGATGCCCAGTCCCAGACAGGCAGCCTGCAGTGTTGTCCACACTAACCTCACACCCACCATCAATATTGACGTTCCAAAAATTGGAATGGGAATGGAAATGATCCCATGATACATAACATGTTGGAGATAGAAGCTTTACAAACGCACACACACCAATACCCATGACCACCCACACAAACAAACACACACATGCGTGTGCGTGTGTGGGTCAGTGTGTGTGTGAGTGTGTGTGGATCAGTGTGTGTGTGAGTGTGTCATCATCATCATCATCTTTATTGTCAGACTCAAGGTCCATAAAAAGAACACACAAAAACATTAAAAAAGAAAAACATAAAAAACATACATTATTAAGAAAACCCACCCCACCGATAGGCCTACACACATTTTCATAAAAGACATTCATACCAATACCTCCACATTGGTGACTGGTAACGAATTGTACTGTAGCTGGGATTAGTCAGCACAACAACAATGCAATTCTGTGACGTATTAAGGCGACAGATACATTTATACATCAGGTTCCTCAACAATGCTCTGAAAGTGCTGACACCTGCATTACAAAACAGGGCACTAGCACTACAGCTCCTAGGCCTCCTCAGTAGAATCCTGAAGCAGTCATTATAAGCAACCTGTAGCTTCTGTAGACTGGCCTTTTTAAACTTTGCCCATAGGGCTGCAGTGTACAGTGGAGTACAGTATGCTTTAAAAAGTTGGTTTTTTTCTTTTTCAGAGCACATATGGAATTTTCTTGTCAACATATTAGCTTGGGCATATAGCATGCGACACTGTCTATAAATATCATCATCATCATACATCTGATCTGTCATGTAGTGACCCAGGTATTTTGTTTTCCTACAGACTCCCAACACGTGTGTGTGTGAGAGTGTGTGCCAGTGTGTGTGTGTGAGTGAGTGTGGGTCAGTGTGTGTGTGTGGGGGGTCAGTGTGTGTGTGTGAGTGTGTGTGTGTGTGGGTCAGTGTGTGTGTGAGTGTGTGTGTGTGTGTGTGTGTGTGTGTGTGTGTAACTTACAGACTCTGCCTCAGCTCAGCGTTGTCTCTGGAGGTTCCCAGAGCTCGAAGACTCCTCTCCAGCGCCACCACTACGGAGCAGCAACCACAACAGCCAGGTTAGAGGACTAACACTCTCTCTCACACTCACTCACTCACTCACTCACACACTCACACATTTCCATAACACTCATTCACACTACTCACCATTGCCGTTGATCTGGAAGATGTTGGAGGAGGTTTCCTGGAAGACATCTTGTAGCTCCGAGGGGCTGACCTGAGTTGCTGGGAAGAGCACAGAGGGTCAGAGGTCTACTCACTCCATTGGCTACTGGAGATAACCATGGTGCCACTGCTGACCAATAGGAATGAGAGGTCTGATCAAGCTAGACCACTAAAGTTACCACACAAGACCTCAAAACCTCTCCTCCTCTCCTTTCCTTTCATTTCCTCTCCTCTCATCTCCTCTCCTCCAATCTCCTATCTACCCTCCTCCTCTCCTCTCCACCCACTCCACCACTCCTCCTCCTCTCCTCCCCTCCCCCCCTCCTATGACAGCCAACGCTGGGATCTTTTTCACCACGGTCTCTGCACACACTTGGCTGCAGATCTCCTGTGAAAACAGGTGTTGAACCAGCATGCTGTCCTCTACCAGGATGGGATGGTGTCGCAGGCAGAGAGAGGGGAGAGACACAGAGAGAGACGAAAAAGAAAAGAGAGAAAGAGGCAGAAAAGAGAGAGAAAGAGAGACAGAGAGAGAAGGAGAAATAGAAGAGAAGGAAAGAGCTAAAGGGAGAGAGAGTGAGAGAGTGAGGGAGGGAGATATAGAAAGTCAGAGGGAGGGTGAGCAGGCTTCTCCAGTGAGTTGTGGCACGGAGTAATTCATCCAGACATGGATCATCATCACGTCGTGGGAGCAGAGATCCCTCCCCACCATCAAGCCTGATCTACATGCAGACACACCCCCTCTTCACAATCAAAGCCATTAACTCAATCCGGTCAGGGAAAATGACAAACGATCGCGACTGTAACATGACGGCGTTCAGTCAAACGTGCGTCCTCGTGCGGAGGCTGCTCTCTGAGCGCTCGTTTCTCATCGGGGAACCTCTGGCCTCGCTGGAACACACGCTGCCCACTTCTACACGCCTTGGAGACTGATGATGGATGCTCAATATTCATGCTACATCAGAGAGGAACCCATTATAATGAAGAACAACCGTGTATGTGTGTGTGTTTGTCTGTGTGTGTGTTGTCTGAGTGGGTGTGGTGTTAGTCTGTGTGTGTGTGTGTGTTTGTCTGTGTGTGTGTGTGTGTGTGTTTGTCTGTGTGTGTTTGTGTGTCAGTGTGTTTGTCTGTGGGCATTGATCTATCCGTGTGTGCTTTTGTCCGTGTGTGTGGGCATATTTCTGTGTGCGTGTGTTTGATCGGGTTCATAGGTCTATCAGTGTGTGTATAAGTGTCCCTTTGAATGTGTGCGGGGACATTTCTGATCATGTCTGTGTGCGGATACACCCAATGTGTGTGCCTGCATGCTTTTAAATTGCGTGTGTGTTTAAGTACTGTACCGTATTTCATCGATTAAACTCTGCAGCGTTTATTACGGTTCATTTTTGTTCATTCATCAAAATGTTCATTTTTGGTTTATTCGAGGGCAAAGTTTAATTAGTAAGAGAGATTTTGTGAATTGTAGCTGCAGTGCGGCGATAGACAAACAAAGAATAGACAAGGAGGTCAAACACACAAAGCCTGGAGTAAAATTGAAGCCGCACGTTTAGTCGGGAGTAGGCTAGTGCAGCATGAGTGCGGCACCTCCCTTTCTCATTGGCTATCAATTAGGTGTGTGTGGGTAGTAGCCTACTTTAACTGTCTCAAACACAAGTGTTCTACATTGTGTAGAAATCTGAAGCAGCATGCCGAAACGTTCTTTATTTAAGCTTTGAAACACAAAGCTGTGCAGAAAGCACTCACCAGATCTGTAGCACGCCAACTAGGGGTTGATGAAAGGCGAATTACATTTGATATTGTATACTTGTGATGTACTTGTGTAATAAATACTGTGTTGTAATTTAACCAATTAAATCAAACATTTCTGATTTCTTTGGGTGCAGCGTTTAATCGAGGGCGGCGTTTATTGCATGTTGATTTTTGGTGCGGCGTTTATTTGAGGGGGGCGTTGAATCGAAGAAATACGGTATATACTGTATGAGTGTGTGTATATGTACCGTGTGTTTGTGTGTAACTGTGTGTGCAACCGTGTGTGCTGTGTTTGTGTCGCGTGTGTGTATTTAAGTATTGTGAGTGTATGTGCTTGTATGTTTATGTACTGTGTGTGTGTGTGACAGGCAGAGTTGGGGCTCTGGTGACAAGGACTGTGACAGGCCATGCAGATAAAGGCTGCTTCACGTCGACTGGGTGTTTACCCCCCTGCTGGCACGGGGCCGACACCCTGACCCCGGCCCTCTCCCTCTTCAATTATCACATAAACACACTCCCACACACACACGCGCCACACACACATCCACACAAACCGCGCCACACACACACCCACCACAACAGCAACACACAACACAACACACCCACACACACACGCCACACACACACCCACACGACCAACAACCACACACATCCACACACACATCCACACACACAAAAACATCCACACAGACACAGCCACACACACATCCACACACCACAGCCCAACACACACCACACACACAAACACCACTACACACACAATCCACACACCACGCCACACACACATCCACACACCACGCCACACACACATCCACACACACATCCACACAACACCACACACACACAGCCACACACACATCCACACACACATCCACACACACACGCCACACACACATCCACACACACATCCACACACCACTCCACACACACATCCACACACACATCCACACACCACGCCACACACACATCCACACACACATCCACACACCACTCCACACCACACATCCACACACACGCCACCACACCACATCCACACACACATCCACACACCACGCCACACACACATCCACACACACATCCACACACCCACGCCACACACACATCCACACCACCGTGCAACACACACTCCCAGACACACATCCACACACCGTGCCACACACAATCAGGGGGTAGAGAGGGTCGTCTGTTAATCGCTATGTTGGCGGTTCGACCCCCGACTCCTCCTAGGTCATGTGCCGAAGTATCCTTGAGCAAGACTCTGAACCCCAAGTTGCTCCCGATGGGCAGAGCGGTGCCTTGCATGGTAGCGCGCCGCCGTCGGTATGTGTGAGTATGAATGGGTGAATGAGAGGCAAACCTTGTAAAGCACTTTGAGTGCCACTAAGGTAGAAAAGCGCTATATAAATGCAATCCATTTACCATTTAGTTCTCTCTCTGCCACATCTCTCTCTCTCTCTCTCTCTCTCTCTCTGAGTCACTCACATCAGCTCCCTGCGTGGAGCGAGGTGGCGTCGGCAGTGCCAGGCCGCTAGGGGAGATCTGACAGTGGATGCGTCTGGGCGTACCGTTTGCCGCCCCCTGATTGGAGCGATGATGCATTCTCCGACTTGTTGCCATGATTCACACAATATATAATTAGTGCTGATGAGCGTGGGACAGTGATGTCTGCATACAGCAGTGGAAGATGACTTGAAATACCAAGTTGTGGAGACGGCTTGATGGTGAGCAGATACTGACGCAACAGTCGACCTTTAGTAAACGGTAATTATAGAGCGAGCGTGTGACAGAGCCGACCTTCTCGCCAGCCCTCCCGTGTGATATAGAACGCCGTCTACGTTTCCGTCGGGGGTGGGAATGGCGCTCGCCGTCGACACTCTGATAAGGACGTTTGGGATCAAACGGAGGGATTCTAAAAAGTGGAGGAATCCCCATGGAGACGGCACCTTCTAGAAACGTGTTAAACTGTCAGGCGGGAACGCTCCCTCCCCCTCCCCCTCCTCTCCTCTCCTCTCTCCCTCTGTTCACTTCTCCTCCCTTCCCTCTCCTCCCTCCACCCTCCCCCTGCCCCTCCCACCCTCCCACCCCTCCCTCTTCCCCTTCCTCTTCCCTCCTTCTCCTGCGTCACCCCACCACCCTCCCCTCTCCTGCCCCTCCAGTTCGTGACTCCACACAGTCCTGGTGAATCTCCCCTCTGATGGTCCACTAACTCCTGCGTGGCCTTGACCCTCCTTGTCCACTTGGGCCACTTGTGCCCTCTTGACAGAGCCAGCTGGGGAGGTGGGCCCAGAGCTCTTACTTCCCCCCACCTCTCGTCCACCCACAAACATACACACACACAAACACACCACACACACACACCACACATGCACCACACACACACAGCTCCCTATCCTAATGGGCAGAGTGGGGCCAGTGGAGGGATTCATCAGAGAACACTAACAGGCAGCTCCATCAGCCAGTCACTCTGGGACACTCTGATACACACACACACACGCATACACACACACACACACACACATAGCCCTCAACTTGCACTCACACACACACAGACAGACACACTCTGATACTCACGCAGCCCTGTGCACCCTACTGACACACGCACACACACACACAAACACACAGAGAGATACACCATACAGACTGGTAGGTAGGTAAGACCGACAGACGGACAGACAAGGAAGGAAGGAAGGAAGGAAGGTAGGTAGGTAGGTAGGTAGGTAGGTAGGCAGGTAGGCAGGTAGGTAGGTAGGTAGGTAGGTAGGTAGGTAGGTCGGTGGGTAGGTAGGCAGGTAGGCAGGTAGGCAGGTATAGGTAGGCAGATAGGCAGGTAGGCAGGCAGGTACGTAATCAGGTAGGTAGGTAGATAGACAGGCAGGTATGTAGGTAAATAGGGCAAGCAGAAAGAGGATGAAAGCTACAGACAAACAGACCGACAGAAGGGAAACAGACTCAGAACCAGCCAGACAGGATGTAGAGACAGAAGCAGCCAGACAGGATGTAGAGACAGAATGAGCCAGACAGGATGTAGAGACAGAAGCAGCCAGACAGGATGTAGAGACAGAAGCAGTCAGACAGGATGTAGAGACAGAAGCAGCCATACAGGATGTAGAGACAGAAGCAGCCAGACAGGATGTAGAGACAGAAGCAGCCAGACATGATGTAGAGACAGAAGCAGCCAGACAGGATGAAGAGACAGAAGCAGTCAGGCAGGATGTAGAGACAGAAGCAGTCAGGCAGGATGTAGAGACAGAAGCAGCCAGACAGGATATAGAGACAGAAGCAGCCAGACAGGATGTAGAGACAGAAGCAGCCAGACAGAATGTAGACACAGAAGCAGCCAGGCAGGATGTAGAGACAGAAGCAGCCAGACAGGATGTAGAGACAGAAGCAGCCAGACAGGATGTAGAGACAGAAGCAGCCAGACAGGATGTAGAGACAGAAGCAGCCAGACAGGATGTAGAGACAGAAGCAGCCAGACAGGATGAAGAGACAGAAGCAGCCACACAGGATGAGGAGACAGAAGCAGCCATACAGGATGAAGAGACAGAAGCAGCCAGACAGGATGTAGAGACAGAAGCAGTCAGACAGGATGAGGAGATGTGCTTGCAGGGGCAGGATGAGAGAGACAGGCGTGTTGCAGATGTGCTTGCAGGGGCAGGATGAGGAGACAGGCGTGTTGCAGATGTGCTTGCAGGGTGGGCTGGGGGAGTCTTGCAGGAGGAGAAAGATTAGCACAAGCGACAGCTCCATTAGAGTCTTAACCTGGGCTTTGATCATTTCCTGATCCCCTCTCCAGAGCAGCGCAGACAGAGAGCTGCGGAAATCTGACAGGCAGACAGCTCTGCCCCGGAATGTGGCCTGGCTTCACTGTGATCAAAGCTGCTCTCTCTCTCTCTCTCTCTACTCTCTCTCTCTATCTCCCCCTCCCTATCTACATGCTCTCTAGCCTTCATCTCTAGCACTCCCTACCCTCGTGCGAACTTCCTCTCTAGTCCTCTCTCCCTCATCTCCCTCTCTCCCTCTCTCCTATCTCTCCCTCTCTCCCTCTCTCCCTCTCTCCCTCTCTCCGTCTCTCCCTTTCTCCCTCCATCTGTCTTTATCTCCCTCCTTCTCCTTCATGACTGAGGTTCCCATCTGACTCAACACTGTAGACACAATGGAGGGAGAGAGAAGTAGAGAGAGAGAGAGGGAGGAATAAAGGGAGGGAGAGGGAAGGATAGAGATTGGTAGGGAGGGAGGGTGAAAAGAGAGACGGGGAGAGAGAGAGAGGTAAAGAGAGATAAGGAGAAAGAGAGAGGGAGAGATTGACAATGAGGGAGAGGATGTGACAAGGAGGCGCATGCTGACTGTCACTTTGACTGAAAGTGAATCTGTTGCTCCCGTTTATACAGTATGTGGGAGTTCAGAGACAAAAGCGAGTATTTGATGTTTGCTAGTTCCTGTCAGACTCCCTCCTCAGTGTGTGTGGTGTGTGTGTGTGGTGGTGTGTGTGGTGTGTGGTGGTGTGTGTGTGGTGGTGGGTGGTGCGTGTGGTGTCAGAGCGCCTCAGACTCTCTGGCGTACAAGATCAGACAGACGCACTCTACATCACAGAGGAACAAAACTGTCTTACAATATTTACACACACAAAAACACACACACACACACACACACACACACACACACACACACACACACATACACATACATATACCAAACACACACAGAGCAGGCCAGTAGGGTAATGAAGCCAAGGTCAAAGTTCGGACGACCAATATCGGTGCTAGCCACGAGTTCCATACATATTATGTTGACCTTTGATCCCCAAAGATCATGAATATATTCAACCCCCGCCCTCCAAGAACACCGTAATCCTGCAGTGGACGGCCTGCAGTAGACGTGTCATGTGTATTACAGTACCAGTCAAAAGTACAGTCAAACTTACAGTAGAGAGAGTGTTGTATTCGACAGTGTGTGTTTTGAGGGTGCAGTGAAGAATGTGTGTGTTTAACAATGTGTGTGTGTGTGTTTGACAGTGTGTGTGTTTTAACAGTGTGTGTGTGTGTTTCTTACCTACTGGCTGGTAGCCCTGCCTGCTTGGACCTCCGAACGGGTTCCTGGTCCCGAAGGAACCTCCATCAATAGAACCGTAGGACATCCTGCCCCCTGCTGTCTCACGGCGCCTGTTGTCAACAACAATAACAACAACAGTGTTTGTTAACTCACTGAGACCAACACGTACGGAACACCCTCAGGTTAAACCCCGGCTAAAGGAAGGAGAACACCGTAGCTGAAGGAATAAAAACACACTCTGTAGCTGAAGGGATGAGAACACACTGTAGCTGAAGGGATGAGAACACACTCTGTAGCTGAAGGGATGAGAACACACTCTGTAGCTGAAGGGATGAGAACACACTCTGTAGCTGAAGGGATGAGAACACACTCTGTAGCTGAAGGGATGAGAACACACACCGTAGCTGAAGGGATGAGAACACACACCGTAGCTGAAGGCATGAGAACACACACTGTAGCTGAAGGGATGAGAACACACACCGTAGCTGAAGGGATAAGAACACACACTGTAGCTGAAGGAATGAGAACACACTCGCACACTGTAGCTAAAGGGATGAGAACACACACTGTAGCTGAAGGGATGAGAACACACACTGTAGCTGAAGGGATGAGAACACACTGTAGCTGAAGGGATGAGAACACACACCGTAGCTGAAGGGATGAGAACACACACTGTAGCTGAAGGAATGAGAACACACCTGTAGCTGAAGGGATGAGAACACACTCTGTAGCTGAAGGGATAAGAACACACACTGTAGCTGAAGGGATGAGAACACACACCGTAGCTGAAGGGATAAGAACACACACTGTAGCTGAAGGAATGAGAACACACTCGCACACTGTAGCTAAGGGATGAGAACACACACTGTAGCTGAAGGGATGAGAACACACACTGTAGCTGAAGGGATGAGAACACACACTGTAGCTGAAGGGATGAGAACACACTGTAGCTGAAGTGATGAGAACACACTCTGTAGCTAAAGGGGGCAAGTCAACCGTTTCAATGATCGCAAAGTGTTTTGTTTTTTCCTCTCCCAGATTTGGTTGGGTTGAGGGGAGGTTCATCATTAGTGTCCACTTAGCGGTCAGGTTCAAGTTGTGGTCATAAACACAGCTGCACAAAGCGCAACTCAACACTTGATAATCAAATGATAATTATGACACGATCAATAGAGATATATAGAGAGAGAGGGAGAGAGACAGAGAGAGTCACAGAGAGAGAGAAACAGAGAGAGAGAGAAACAGAGAGAGGGGGGAGGGAAGGAGGGAGGGAGGTAGGTAGGGAGAGGGAAGGAGGGAGAGAGAGAGAGAGAGAGAGAGAGACAGGGAGAGAGACAGGGAGAGAGAGGGAGAGAGACAGGGAGAGAGACAGGGAGAGAGAGACAGAGAGAGAAATAAGTAGAGAGAGAGAGAGAGATAGATAGACAGAGGGAGGAGAGGATGAGGAAAGCTGCTCCGTGGTTCTGTGTTGGTGCGGACGCCAGCCAGTCTGTCACTACGATACAACGAGCACTGGCATTCACAACCGTCTAGGGGGGCAGGGGGGGGGGTGTAGGATGCGCTGTTTCTCAGAGGCACACCAAGGCGCTGGGCGACGTGGACACATAATCCGATTAATTTTCACAGAGCAGGGAGATGAATGACTTTTGGCAGCCAATAAGCAGTCTCGGTTCTTGTTGATTTCAAGCCCAGTCACTGCTACTGGTCCCTGGTGTCTGGGGTGTGGACACTCACTGCTACTGGTGTCTGGTGTCTGGGGTGTGGACACTCACTGCTACTGGTCCCTGGTGTCTGGGGTGTGGACACTCACTGCTACTGGTGTCTGGGGTCTGGGGTGTGGACACTCACTGCTACTGGTCTGGGTCTGGGGTGTGGACACTCACTGCTACTGGTGTCTGGTGTCTGGGGTGTGGACACTCACTGCTACTGGTGTCTGGTGTCTGGGGTGTGGACACTCACTGCTACTGGTCCCTGGTGTCTGGGGTGTGGACACTCACTGCTACTGGTCCCTGATGTCTGGGGTGTGGACACTCACTGCTACTGGTGTCTGGTATCTGGGGTGTGGACACTCACTCACACGTCTCAAGCTGTGCTGTCGCTTCAACACACACTTCACACACACACACACTCACACACACACGCACGCATATGCAAACACACACGCACGCTGTAAACACAGGCACAAACACACACACATATGCAAACGCATACACAAACACATAACACACAAAACCAAACACACATTCGATTAGGACTGTCACACAGATACAGAAATGCAAAAAATGGCCCAAAGACACACAAACAAACACAAACACACTCACACACGTGTGTATCATAAATCCATGTTCCTGAGGTAGGCGTGAGGAGCGCAGCGCCATGGTAACCACAGCGCTGGGTGGTGACCCACTGTGTCATCATCCCTCATGACCCTGGCATCACAGGTCGCCGTGGTAACCACACAGCCTCTCCCCAGCAGGTGATGTCATCAACACTCGCCCCAAAACCACTGACTGGCGACGTGGCTACTACCTCCGCCACACCTCCGTCGCCAGGCAGGAGGATCCACCCCTCCACGGTGCTGACGTGAATATGTCAACACCACTATCCAAATAGAAGTGCTGATTGGATTTGGAGTTTGACAGAATCCTTCCTGGTCCTGATGACCAGTAGGGGAGGTTACCTCTGATGGGTGTAGAGAGGACAGAGGAAAGGCCTTTTCTCATGTGAATAACACATTTCCCAGGAGCAGGGAGAGAGAGAGCCTTTAGTCGGATGTATTATTAATGCTTTGATTAATTTGTCGACGAGGGACAGGCTAATTACAGCCGGGCCTCATACAGGGAAAAAGCTTTTCACGCAGCCCTCGGAAGTCAAATGAATTGTTTTATGAGTGGGTGATAAGACCAGGGTCAATTATATACCATATGTCATCCTTCTCAAGAACATGAGCTGTACTCTTTACATTCTATAACCCAAGTGGAAATATTGTGTGTACTGGATGTGTGTGTGAGTGTGTGTGGTGGTGTGTGTGTGTGTGTGTGTGTGTGTGTGTGTGTGTGTGTGTGTGTGGTGTGTGTGGGGAGAGAGAGGTACATACAGGGGCGGCGCCAGATCATGTTTAATGAAGGTGCTGAGGGGGTGCTAGATCATTGACAGGGGGAGCTGCGCAATTCTATATATTATATATACTATCAGGGCCGCCTGGGCCGGAGTGGGGCCCATGTTCAGCCCGGCAGTGTAATGGCCACAGCCAGCCCATCCCCCAGCCATACACTGAACAATCGGGGCTTAACCCGAACCTAGGACCTAGTCAAGGTTTTGATGCGAGGTGAAATCGGAACATCACATGAATGCGAATTTCAGTGCAAAATATTTTTTGAGCTTTCTGTAGGCTACTATAAACATTTCGTTGGACTCATATTGTAATCTTTTCCGGAAATTACAACCCAAATGTGTACCTGAAAGATTCAGGGCTTTTACATTTACATTTATTCATTTAGCAGACGCTTTTATCCAAAGCGACTTCCAAGAGAGAGCTTTACAAAAGTGCATAGGTCACTGGTCACAAGCTTTTGAGAAAACATATTTTTTCCACCCTGGCAGGAACCTAGATTTATGAAGTGACAGATATTTCTTTTTTTACCTGGATTTTTTGCAGTTCCTCCTGGCATCTTTTCCCCAATCCATTTTATTATTTTCGCATCAGCTTAATCCTGCTAACTCCACAACAATAAATGATTGTTTAGGGTTGTCTCCGTGGCAACAAACTTGGTACACACACTTGTGTTTGAGAAAGAGAGCATGCGCGACAACTAAAAACGGCACTTTTTAATGCACGGTCTGATCATGCGCTTATTTAGATTAAAACCTAGTGTAGCCTTTTAGCTTACTTATCAGTCACACAGTAACTTAACACATCGTTTTATTCGGTGTGTGAAAAAACTAAGAGAAAGCAGGTGATCTGATGGACCAATAGAGCGGGTAGAGCGCTCCACAGGCAGAGCGGCCCACCGTCAATTCTCCCGATTCTCCCGATGGCCACTCCGGGACTGAATACTATTAATAAATGAGTAATATTTGAGGGGGTGCTATCGGGGTGCTTTGGTCTTTCTTGGGGGTGCTGAAGCACCTGCTAGCCCCTCCATAGTGCGTGGGTACATAGGTATGTATATCTGTGTGTGTGTGTTTGTTTGTTTGTATGTGTGTGAGTGAGTGTGTATATGTGTGTATGTTAGTGTGAGTTTGTGTGTGTGTCTATGTGTGTATGATACTGTGTGTGTGTGTGAGAGAGAGGGGCATGGGGATTGAGGTAGTCCCGGCTGAGAGAAGAAACAAACTCTCCAGACCATGGTGAGTCAGTCAGTAAAGCACAGCCTCTCTACATAGTGAGTCAGTCTATGAAGCACAGCCAGACACGATCAGGCACAACCCTCCGCCTTGTTCACAAACAACTGAGGACCAAATGGAGGTCTGTGAGTGTGTGGGTGTGTGCTAGTGACACATCCTCCAGTAGCCTCATCCATGTGCCCCTCCACACACACACTGATCGGTAATGCAAACATGCATGGAGATCGAGAGACAGAGAGACAGAGAGCGAAGAGAGGTGGAGAGAGACAGGAGAGAAGGAAAGGGATAAAGAGAGGGAGAGAGGCATCGCTTTCACCGCGGAGACAAAGACAGAGAGAGACAGGATGAGTCAGAATCAGAAGGGGAGAGCGAGAGAGTACAAAAGATATGCAATCAGCGGTATAATGAAGTATCAGAACATTCCAGTAACGAGTTCATCAGATCTCATCGACCTAATCCTTCTTCATCCCCCAGACACATCCAGGTCATCCAGACCCAGACCCCCCAGGCCAGCCCTGTCGCCCTGGCCATCGCTGACCAGGCCTCACCACCAAACCATCTCCACCCTCCTCATAGCGCTGGCTTCGTGAGGTACACTGGGAACAGCCTCCGTGACAGATGACTCAACTGGCCACACGCAGTGGAGGGGGAGTTGGCCTCTGAACCCAGATCAGTCCTGTGGGATTGTCCTGGGTCGTGGTTCCAAGCTGCAAGCTGCAGCAATGTGTGACCCTGTGTGACTCCGTACAGCCTCAGGCAAGGGGGTTTCATGATTTGCAGGAAAAGAACATCAGTATCGTTACATGGTACACACACACGCAATCACGATACATTCGGAGAAGGGGGGGGGGAAAGGACACACAAATTCACAGAACCCGCCACCGGAAATCGTTACATGTCTGAGAATCGCGCTCGCCTCCAGCTGAGGGGAAACAAATCGATAGCCGCACACTTCAGGAGACTGGAGATAATGTGATGTGGGTTTGACCAGGGCAAAGGTCAAAGGTCAACAACAGCAGTGATAACAGCATTAGGTTATGGATGTCCTGAGCATGTTAGCATGAATTCTGTTGGTCATCGAGTCAGTAGAGGGAGGAGGCGTGTCCTAATGCACTCGAACTCACACACACGAGCACGCGCACACACAAACGCACACGGTCTGGTGTATTGGAAAGGGCTGCATTACTGAAATCCATCTAGATCAAAAGAAAGTGTGGAGCAAAGCTCAGAGATTGTTCCAGAAAGCCTGTGTTTGATAGTGACTCGTCAGAGAGAGGATGGTGAGAGAGAGAGAGAGAGAGAGAGAGAGAGAGAGAGAGACCAAGAGAGCGATAGAGACAGAGAGACACAAAGAGAGAGAGAGCGAGAGAGAGGGGGAGAGGACTAGTCGTCTTCCCTCCTTCTCCCTCTCCTTCAGCTGACTCTGCCATACAGAAGGACTGCTGTGTGTTCCAAACCCTCCAAGTCTTTCGTCAGCAAGACCCCTCCGTAACCCCCACACCCCCAGGCCCCCCAGCCCCCCCCAGCCCCCCCGGCCCCCAGGACGCAACCACTGACGAGACAGAAAAAACGAAAAGACAGAAAGGAAGATAAAAAGAAAGAAAGAAAGAACTAACCCACTGCTGGACAGTGAAATTGCCCTGTCATATAAAGAAGCTCTTTATTGAGATAAATCACCCCCGTTGTCTTCCAAAAATAAACTCTGTCTCTCCCCACCTATCAGAGCAGCTGTCATCTTCCACAATCTGACCCAAACTCCTCTGTGTGTGCGTGAGTGTGTGTTTATCCTTGTGTCTTTCTGTGTGTGTGCGCACGTCCATGTATGTGTGTGTTTATGCGTGTGTCTTTCTGTGTGTGCGCGCGTGTGTGTGTGTGTGTCCATGTGTGTGCGTGTGAGTGTGCATATCCTTGTGTGTGTTTGGGTGTGCGTGCATGTCCCTCTGTGTGTGTTTGTGTGTGTATGTGTGTGTGTGTGTGTGAGGGTGTGTGACAGTTTGATGGGTGTCAGACTAACTCCACATCTCCCATCAGGCCCTGGGAGTGATCACTAATCAGTGTGGAATATTCTAGAACGTTCTAGAACGTGGCGAAACCTCGGCGTCCTGAGTTCCAGTTCTCTTGATGAAAGCAGTGAGATTGGAAGTGTGGAACTGATCACCTCCTGTACTGTGGGGATGATAGCACGGCTTATCTCTCCCCTGCTTGTTTGCTTATTAGGATCGTTTAACAGCTGCACAATACAACAAGCTTGATGATTTGAGATAAAGAGAAACATTATCTGGTGAGTCCGTTGTGAACACACAGCAGTCCCTCTCTCTCTCTCTCTCTCTCTCTCTCTCTCTCTCTCTCTCTCGCTGTCCCTCCCTCTCTCTCTCTCTCGCTGTCCCTCTCTCTCTCTCTCTCTCTCTCTCCCTGTCTCTCTCTCTCTCTCTTTGTCTCTCTCTCTCTCTCAGAGATAGCTTTATCCTGTCATTGTGTCTGATGCACAGAGAACACGCTTCACAGAGATTACAAACAAATGTTTCCCCACCAACCCTGACTAAAAACACATGCTGCTCGACGATAAGACAGCAGACAAATATGGAACCTGACTCTCTGGAATCTCTCTCTCTCTCTCTTTCTCTCTGCTCCTTCTCTCTTTCACATCATGTGTCTTTCCCCATCTCTCTTGCCCCCGCTCTCAACCGTAAACTCTCTTTCTATCGTGTTCTCTGTCTCTGTCCCTATCTCTCTGTATCTCTCCACCCCCTCTCTCTTGTTCTCTCTCTGTCTCTATCACTTTATCCATCTATCCTTCCCGTTCTCTTACTGTCTCCACCCCCTCTTGTTGTCTCTCTCTCTCTTGCTCTCTCTCCTGCTCTCTCTCTCTCGTACTCTCTCTCATTCTCTCTCTCTCCTGCTCTCTCTCTCTCCCTCTCTCCTGTTCACTCTCCATCTCTGTCTCTTTGTCTCTCTGTCTCCTGGGTATTCACCCTGCGGTGCAGGCTCCCTGTGATCCGTGCCTCTCCTATCTCGGGGTATCTGTCCTGCGTGGGTCTGATCTGAGCGCGTGCAGAAGGCTGGCTCTGAGCGCGTGCAGAAGGCTGGCTCTGAGAGCAGCACAAAGCAGTCTTATCACGGCTCGCTCTCTGCAGCCTCCACGGCCCTGGGGACGCCAACACAAACAGCCGTCTGGACAACGCACACACAAACACAAACACACACAAGCATACACGCACACGCACACACACACACACGCACTCGCATACAAGCACACACACGTACAGGCACACACACATGCATCTGAACACACACACGTCACTCTAACAAAGCCGCACACACACTCACGCATCGTTCCCCTGCTCGTTCAAGGGCGCATATTCAACCAGACAGGTGACCGCATGTTTTAAATGTTTAACTGTGGAATAGCACACAAACACACACACACACACACACATGGGTATCTGAGGTGTAGCACTAGCTCGTCCACCTAGCAGCCCTCACACCAGCAGAGACAGGGAATTATGACAAGCTCCACACAGTGGAGAGAGCTGTCTACACCTGCAGGAGAACTGAGACACACACACTGACAAACACACACACACACACACCCACACACTGATTGAGACACACACACTTAAATGAACACACAGACTCAGTGAAATAGACAGACTGACAATCAGACACACACACACTGAAACAGACACAATGACACATCGCACCCCCTCACATGTCCCCATGGGGGAGGACAGGGTCAGTGTCGTCCCCAGTCACACCCCAGCTAGCTCTCCTCTCTAATTGGCCCAGGCCGTTAATTGGCTGGGGGAACCATGGTAACAGCTGTTGTAGCAGTCGGTTAATAAGCAGAGGGTTAGAGAGTAGGAGCTGTATCTGGATGTGTTCAGGTGGAGAGAAGATGTTTCCGAAAGTGTTCAGGTGGAGAGAAGATGTTTTTGGAAGTGTTCAGGTGGAGAGAAGATGTTTTCTGAGTGTTCAGGTGGAGCGAAGATGTTTCCGGAAGTGTTCAGGTGGAGAGAAGATGTTTCTGGAAGTGTTCAGGTGGAGAGAAGATGTTTCCGGAAGTGTTCAGGTGGAGAGAAGATGTTTCCGGAAGTGTTCAGGTGGAGAGAAGTTTTGGAATGTTCAGGTGGAGGGAAGATGTTTCCGGAGAGTGTTCAGGTGGAGAGAAGATGTTTCCTGAAGTGTTCAGGTGGAGAGAAGATGTTTTTGTCAGCCAGACCACACAGAGCCACCGTCCTGTCACACCTGTAGAGTCTGATCCAAACACATCAGACAAACCTAATCAGCCCTCTTGACAACCTCAGTATGCTGATTACGCACCAAACGCAGATGCAGAGTAACCATAGAGATGGGGGGGGGGACCTCCCCACTCTGCATGTGATGCTCCCTCATCTCTCCAACGAAGCTTCAAAGGGCCTGCTTGAGACAGCATGTCTCCAAGCAACCATTTGTCCTGTCCGTTTGTGGCGGGAATTCTAACAAAGAACATATCTTGCCAGAATCTTTAAGGAAAGTTCTTCAAGACTTCACCTTTACCACAAGAGTAGAAGGTGGAGAACTATGAGAGGGATATTTGTGTCATGTTTGTTACTTTGTTTGAATGTTGTGTTTACTGTAATCTTGATTCTACTACTCATAATACAACTACTCCTACTCCTTCTTCCAGAAAGATAACCAAGTCATCTTGGTATTAGTATCTACACAAAGCGAACACAATCATTCATCAGCTATATTTTGTAACTGTACCAAGATGTCCAGAACAATATTTGAACAATCTTATGAACCAGCCAGGGACCAGGTCACACCTTTGGTAGGTGTGAAGGAAGGAGGGAGGAGTTGAGAACCCAGCTTCCCCCAATCAACGTCTGACCCCAGACAGGTCCTCCCTCGAACTCTGAACTGTATAAAACTCTTGAGATGACAACTGATCTCCGACTCCAGAAAAACCAACCGTAACGTGAACTCATCAGGATTGGCGTTCCAAAGGACGTCGCCAAGATTCTCCTGGGACTCAACAAGATAGTGCCCGGGCAACACTACCTGAACGTTTCAACAGAAGAACCCAAAACACAAATCTAATTGCGACCTGACTGAGATCCCGCAGAGTCAGTCACATGATCCTGCAGCGCAGCCACGCTTTGACTTCAGATTCTTCAAAAAGGCCTCGGACGTGAACCTGCCTCAACCTGATTGGTCAACCCCGATCAAACATAACTATGGCTAACGCTAACGTTATGTAGGAGCTATGTTTCAGATATGTAAGGATGTAATCATTGACTGTACAATTTATGTCTCTTTAAGTTAGACCATTTCATCTTGTTCATTGAAACCAATCTCTCATATCAAATTCATAATCAAACTTGTTCATACTATCCATATTTACCTTACTTTAATAATTCTCTGTCAAATATATTTTGACGTGTGCATGTTTGCTATTGTTATGATCGGCTTTATTCTCTTCCTTCAGAAGACTGATTATTACATACTTAACATTGGTTTCCTTAATGTCCTAACACTCAGTATCAAGGTGGTGCCCCTAAATACTTGATTATTTCTGTTCTTCACCAAGCGCACGCCGCTACAGTGCAGACAGACGGGCTGGCCAGTGACTGGGGTCAGAGGTTAAGGTCAAGGGTCATAGTGACCCGTGCCTGGTGGAGGTTACCCAACACTCTGGGCAGAACTGGGCAGATTCCCAAGTGAACAGACAGAGAAACTGACCCCTGAATCTGGTCACACACACAAACAAACACACACACACACACACTAATAGACACCACACACCCACCCAAACTCACAGACACACTTCAAATGAGGCCTGAGACTTTGTGACACATGGCTGAGTGTTCTGACATGTTTCAGAACACCAGATGCAGCCAACGTTGTGATTGTGTTTGTATGATTGTGTTCATACTTGTGTGAGAATGTGCGTTTATGTGTGTGTATGTGTGTGTGTGTGTGTGTGTGCCAGTGCTTGCGTGCGTGCGTGCGTGTGTGAGCGTGTGTGCCTCTGAGAGAGCCTGAGCTCGTGTTTGCCAAGTGGTTCTGCTAGGTTGTCTTCTTGTATGCTGATCTCTATTAGAACTGAACTTCATCAACTCTGACAGGGTCTCTGTTGGATGGGCTGGACAATAGGTGTCTGCTATTGGCTGGGCTGGACAACAACTGTCTGCTATTGGCTGGACTTAAGTCCCAGTTCTGAAGCACCGACATGTTTCAAAATGTCAGGCAGGGGCTGGGCCTGGGACTAAGACTGGGCAGGGCTGCAGTAGCCTGGGGTCTTGGCCCCAAAAGATGAACAGTGTCTTCTGGCTGACAACCCGAGGTTCCCTCTCAAACTGCCATGTTGCCAATCCCAGAGTGTTCCTGTGGCCCTGCTGCATGCTGTGACCAGGCCCTGCTGCATGCTGTGACCAGGCCCTGCTGCATGCTGGGACCAGGCCCTGCTGCATGCTGGGACCAGGCCCTGCTGCATGCTGGGACCAGGCCCTGATGCATGCTGGGACCAGGTCCTGACAGAAAGCCTATCCAGTGCCAGGGCTCCCAGGTGGCCACAGCGCTGTCCTGGGCTAGGCTTTGGAGAGGCCACTCCTTCCTGTTTGGTTGTGGTGGCTTCCTGTTTCCTGGCCGGGGAGGAGGAGCAGATGGCCAGCTGGCTCCTCCAGCGCTCTCCACATATGCTCCGCCCCCGCGGCGAGCGCTTCCTGGAGACCTCCGCCGCCCGCGATCCCACACAGCCATCACCATGGCGACGCAAACTGTCCCCCCTAGCCCGCCAACCCTACCCCCCCTCCTCCCTGGCCATCATCACTGCCCCAGTGCAGAAGAAGAGGGATGGGTAGACCCACACACACACACACATGTATATATATAGGACCGATAAACACACACACAGATAACAAATGCACCCAGACAATAGATAGACACACACATATATTGATAACAGATAAACACACACACAAAAGATACACACACACAAACGCACATGTAGATAACAAATAAACACACACAGATAACACACACACACAGATAACAAACACACGCACACACACACAATAGATAGACACAATTCCCAACCCTGACATTCAGTGGCCAGATAACCCCAGACGGGACATCGATATTCACAGCCTTCGCAAGAGGAGGGTTATCTTCTCCGCCTCACTCATCCTCCTGCCGGCATCACTGACCCATGTCCCCCCCTCTCCTCTGAGCGCTGGGCCAGAGCTGACCCACGTGTCCCCCCTCTCCCCTGAGACTGGGCCCAGCCCTCCGGACCCATGTGTCCCCCTCTCCCTCCGAGCGCTGGGCCAGAGGAGCCGGGGATGTCCCGTGATCAGGCGACCCACCCAGGGACCAGACAGCACTCACACGCCCTGGTGAGAATCATGCTCCCTTTGGCCAGGAGTCTGTGTCGGGGTTGGTACCAGCCCAGCGGTGATCATCCTTCCACCCAGCCCAGCGTCACCGTCCACCCAGCACCACCCTCCACCTCTGCTCTCAGCAGACGCAGCGAACGAGGTGGTCAAGTTTCTGGATGATCAGCCGTTTGTGACGAGGACAAGGACAGGTCCAGGTCCTGCTCCTCCTTAGCCGTCTATCTGAACCTTGAACGATAAGCCAAGCCTATCATAAATACCGTAAATCCTCATTTACGTGATCGTCTCTACTGATCGACGACATCAACGATAAATCACAAGGTAGGATATTCGGGAAGACTTGATGCTGAAATGCGCCCAGCGTTTGTGCAAGGTTTAACATGACCGTGCCATGACAAGAAAAGCCATTTAAATTGTTTTCAGAGCCTTGAAGCTGTTATGGAAGCTGTTTGTTCTAGCCACCGTGCCCAGCCACCTGGAGTCTGACAGCACTGCAGGGAGACAGCAAGAGTCCAACCCATCTGCAGCATCACATTTTGATCTTCTGTCTTTTTGTATTGAATTAATTATTGGTCGATGTTTAGTCACAAAGCGTTCCAGTCAAAGAGAGTTAGTGACGTTGCACACTGAAACAGTGGGTCATTCTGGACACAGACATTCTTGTGACATGACAAGGAACAGCTACGTAGTGGGAGAAGGACAACCAAATATAAATATGTTCCTAAGCCCGAGCAGCACATTTAGCAGGTACTTGCTTCACGTCATCCCCAGCAGACAGCAGTGATAATCGGCTCCGACAGCAGAACTAACTCCCTGTTTTCAAATGTATTCATTATTGACTTCACATGGTAAGTTATGGTTTGTGAAACGCCTCCAAATACATCGCAGAGAGGGGCTTTAGTGATGTAGGTCTATTTTACATTTATATTTTAGTCATTTTTAGCCAACGCTCTTATCCAGAGCGACTTACCTTAAGTACAGGGACATTCCCCCCGAGGTAAGTAGGGTGAAGTGCCTTGCCCAAGGACACAACGTCATTTGGCACGGCCGGGATCTAACAGTTTCGATTCAGTTGACCAACATACTGTAAAGTAGCAGTAACCAGCTGGCTTGAGATGGCATGTTGGAAGGGGGAGGGAAAGGGCGAGGGAGGGGGAGAGTGACCAGACCTTGCCAGACCTTGACCAACAGACGGTGATTTGACCTGGGATCAGTTTGTGACTGGTTCCCTGAGTAACTTCCAGCTCTGTAGAAAAAAAACCCCACAACCTATTTGCATCATAGGGGTTTTTGCCCTCATCATTTGGTATGACTGCTCTTAAAAATCGCACATCTTACGAGCCACACCTGCAAACACAACACACATCCGGTCTCCTCTTCCTCCTTCCTGTTAGCAAACTGAAAAGCACAGTCAGGCCACTCGGTGCCCTTGCCAATACTTTGCCTAACAAACAAAGTTGTGAGGTGGAACCAGTAACTAATTTCATTAGCAGCTGCCACTTGTGACTGATTAGAGTCTGTCTGCATTGCAGCCGGGCTAGGCCTCGGATCCAGAGGTTAATAACCAGTAACAATCAATTACCAAACTAATCAGATACGATCAATGGGGCCCTCCTGCAGTGGGGACAGAGAGAAGAGGGGGGGGGGAGGATGGAAGAGGAGTAGAGGAGAGGAGGAGGAAGCAGGGAGGACAGGAGATAAAGGGAGAGGAGGAGGATTGGGAAGGAAGAGGGGATTAGAAGGGAAGAAAGTGGAGGGGGAGAGCAGATGAAGAGGAGGGCAGATAAGAACAGAGGAGAAAGGGGGAGAAAAGGAGAGAAGAGAGGTGAGGAGAGGTGAGGAGGGGCGAGTAGAAGAGAAGAGAGGTGAGGAGGGGAGAGGAGGGGCGAGGAGAAGAGAAGAGAGGTGAGGAGGGGAGAGGAGGGGCGAGGAGAAGAGAGGAGAGTAGAGGCAAGGAGAGGAGAGGAGAAGAGGGGTGAGGAGGAGAGAAGAGAGGTGAGAGGGGAGAGGGGAGAGGAGGGGTGGGGAGGGGAGGGGAGAGAGAAGAGAGGTGAGGAGAAGAGAGGAGAGGCGGGGAGAAAAGAAGAGAATAGAAAAGAGGAGAGGAGGGCCACCTCAGGGAGTTCTCCAGTGGATGCAGATCCACTTTGTCGATATGTTTATGTGAGGGTTAATGGGATTGGACGTGAGATGTGGGCTGAGGGGAGAGGGTGTCAGGAAAAGGTCTCTGACACTCTTGGTGTTGATCCAACCTCCCCATGCTCAAAAACACTGCCAGGGTTGGCAGGGAAAACTGTTTGTTGTAAAACACAGCAAAGTTATAACTTCTAAACCATTCAAATCACGGTTTGGAACTAAGAACAATTGCATCACAATTAACTCTTTTACAATTGGTTCCTGCTGCAAAATACACAAAACAAATGGTAGGTTTAGGAGGGAGGGACTGTGGAGATCCTCTTTCCCTCCACTACTATGGTCTCCGGCCAAACACTGGGCCTGTGCTCTGATCATCCACCATGATAGACCCTCATCCCTGCCACCTGCCCTGTCATTCACCATGACAGACCCTCATCCCTGCCCCCTGCCCTGTCATCCACCATGACAGACCCTCATCCCTGCCCCCTGCCCTGTCATCCACCATGACAGACCCTCATCCCTGCCCCCAGCCCTGTCATCCACCATGACAGACCCTCATCCCTGCCCCCTGCCCTGTCATCCACCGTGATAGACTCTCATCCCTGCCCCCTGCCCTGTCATCCACCATGATAGACTCTCATCCCTGCCCCCTGCCCTGTCATCCACCATGACAGACCCTCATCCCTGCCCCCTGCCCTGTCATCCACCATGACAGACCCTCATCCCTGCCCTGTCATCCACCATGACAGACCCTCATCCCTGCCCTGTCATCCACCATGACAGACCCTCATCCCTGCCCCCTGCCCTGTCATCCACCATGACAGACCCTCATCCCTGCCCCCTGCCCTGTCATCCACCATGACAGACCCTCATCCCTGCCCCCTGCCCTGTCATCCACAATGACAGACCCTCATCCCTGCCCCTGTCATCCACCATGACAGATCCTCATCCCTGCCCCCTGTCCTCCTCGTCCACCCATCCTCCACATATTAACTCCACACTGGGCCCCTGTCCCATTTTTCCGCTTGACAAATGGACACAGATTACAAGACGAGGATTCAAGTCGCTTCCTTTTGCAATTGAATAATAGGGACCCTATCTCACTCCTGCTCGTGCTAAATATATTTTTTCTTTTTTTTCTTTTCTGATTGGCAAGAACTATTAATTTTATTGATGTGAGTTAGAAATTTATTTTGGGGGATGTTATGGAAACGGCCACTTGAATGTGCGCGGGCGGGCTGCTTGTGGAGGGCTGTTGTGGAGGGCTGTTTGTGGAGGGCTGCTTGTGGAGGGCTGTTTGTGGAGGCTGCTTGTGGAGGGCTGTTTGTGAGGGCTGCTTGTGGAGGGCTGCTTGTGGAGGGCTGCTTGTGGAGGGCTGTTTGTGGGCTGCTTGTGGAGGGCTGCTTGTGGAGGGCTGCTTGTGGAGGGCTGTTTGTGGAGGGCTGCTTGTGGAGGGCTGCTTGTGGAGGGCTACACGTGTTCTGTGTTGCTCTTCGGAGATCTAATCAAGGGGGTGTGTTGGGAGAACATGACCTTGCTCTCACTCTTGGTTGCCATTGGTGATAATAATAAATATTAAATTAATGAGGCTAATTTGTTCATAAAGTCAAAACAATGCAGCTCCCAACTCAATGTACACTGGCCTTTTGTTCAGACCTCTCCCTCTCCCTCTCCCTCTCCCTCTCCCTCTCCCTCTCCCTCTCCCTCTCCCTCTCGCCTCTCCCTCTCCCTCTCCCCTCTCCCTATCTCCCTCTCCCCTCACCAATCACCGTCTCCCTCTCACTCTCACCCTCTACCCTCATGCGCCTCTCCCTCTCCCTCTCCCTCTCCCCCTCCCTCTCCCCTCTCCCCCTCCCCCCTCCCCCTCCCCCTCCCTCTCCCTTCCTCTGTTAATGAACAACATGCTGTCTTCTGTTTGTCAAGAACAATCAAAACACAAAGGTCAGATCTCAAGGTCCAATGTCATGATCAATGTTTAGTTTTGATATTGTGGTTGTAATGGGTTTGACCAGACAGTCTTCACCACAACAGAGATCAGCACATGGACAGCAGCCAGGTAAACCTCTCCTCCTGGCTTCTCACTTCAACTCTTTAAAAACCTTTTTGCTCCCCAAAAAAAGAAATACATTTTTTCCAACAAAACACGATGATAAATTCACACTTTTCTTCTCTGCCACTGCACACTACACATTTTTGTATCGTCATAGAAACCAGCATTTGACACCGGCGTATTGTCTAAGAATCTTTTCTTTCCCAGGGTTCCACGCTGGTGTTACATGTACAGTACAGAGGTGTGCTTCCTATAGGGATGAGTCATCGTGAGAGAGAGAGAGAGAGATGAGGGGGAGATGAGAGAGAGAGAGAGAGAGACGAGAGAGAGAGAGAGATAGAGAGAGCGAGAGAGAGTAGCGAGAGAGAGAGCACGCAGAGCAGCAAGAGAGAAGAGCTAGAGAGAGCAGACAAGAGAGAGAGAGTGTCGAGAGAGCGCGAGAGAAGAGAGCGCGAGAGAGAGAAAAGAGGAGAGGAGTAACCCAACTTGTTCAACCCACCAAACCGGCCTATCTGGAACATTGGAACAACCAAACCAAAACACAAAACAAAGTAAGTTGCTATCGGCACGAAACAGAGATTATGAATTGGCGAAATATCTTTATACTCTCAAAGATATAAAACAGACACAGATCCTGACCAAGTACAGGATCAGTGACCACAGTCTAGCCATTGAAAAAGGCAGACACAAAAAATCCTGGTTACCAAAAGAATCCAGAGTATGTGGTCACTGTATGACAGGTGAGGTAGAGACAGAGATGCACTTTCTACTACACTGCCAACAGTACAGAAATACCAGACAGAATTTATTTAATACATTTGAAACCCTTATACCATCGTTCACCACACTGTCTGATGATGAAAAGATGAAAGTATTCTTAGGGGAGGGACACACAGCCCCCCTATCTGGACGATTTCTTAGTGCCATGACATGAGGGAAAACCTGAGTGTACATTTTGCCTTCTATTTATTATATGTATTGTCCATTTCACTGTGTACTAATTACTTTACTTATTTTAGTTTAGATTTAGTTTTGATTTAGTCAAATGGTTATCTGTTGCTGTGCCTCTAGCTTTGGCAATATGGTTGTAGTGACTGTCATGCTAATAACGCTGAATTTAATTTAATTGAGAGACAGAGAGAGAGAGAGAGAGAGAGAGAGAGAGAGAGAGAGAGACAGGGAGGGAGAGGGAGAGAGAGAGAGACAGGGAGGGAGAGGGGAGAGAGAGAGACCAGCACCACTGAGGACGAGATGAAAGGATATAATTCCACCATCACCTATTCTCAACACCATGTTCACAAAGTGCTGAAGGAATCTCAATCTTTCGCTGATTCACTTGCGATACAAAAGCCACCAAGCAGAAAGCGACAGAAACCAGAAACCCACTGGATCTAATTGATAGAAATGCTACAAAGACAAACAGAAATATCAGCAGGGGAAATTGAGCTAATTGGTCAATCCAGACCATAAGATTTGCCAAATGGCTGAGGGAAATAGATAAGCAGAAGGCATACGTGTCACTGATTAGCTGTGAGGGGAGAGCCAGAGAGTGATTATGCTAATGTTTCAAACACTTCTGAGATTGTCTGAAATCAACAAGGCGTCCGTTTATGGTTGCTAAACATCATCCCACAGTTTATCTTGTGTTTTGTTCATCAGAGAAATAAGCAGAGCACAAACGCACACAAATACACACATGTAAACAAACACCACACACACATAAACAAACACTCAAGAGCACACACACAAACACACACACAGACACGCACCAGCCTTTTCAACAGCCCGCTACAACAACAACAGAGCACTTCCTGATTCCTGCCCGGGTGGAACAGCTCCTAGACAACAACAGGAGCAGCTTCTGTAATGGCCACCCCTCCCCCTCATCCATCCATCCATCCCCTTCACCCTCCCTCTCTCTCTCTCTCTCTCTCTCTCTCCCTCTCCCTCTCTCCTGGCTCCTGTTGGACAGCAGCTCCGTCGAGCTAACGAGACAAACGCATGCTGAGGGAACGGGGGGCGAAAGAGGGATTATCTCTGCATTACCTTGTCTGTGGAGAGAGTGTGGTGCTCTGAGATTCAGATCAGCCGTGCAGCTTCGCAGCCAGTCACTGCTAGCAGGGTCACATGACCACCTGCTAAACACCGCGCAGTCATATGACAGCTTAGGATGTGCAAAGGACCCTGGGAAATGCAGTTCTCCGTGTGCAGTGAATATCAATGCAGTGCCATAGTAAAACCGTTCTAAATTATATTTTGGGGATGATTGTAATTATTGCTTATTGTGTCATTGATTTATGATGTATTGTGTGTGTACAGTACATTACACCATGCTGCGTCCCGCATGAACATGCCCCAGACAGCACCAATAATGCATCAATAGCAAACCAAAAGACACCCAACAACAAATACACATTGACAAAACCACAGACGCTAGAACCAGGTAACAAAAGTAGAAAAACACATCTAGCTTAGAGAGAGAGAGAGAGAGAGAGAGAGAGAGAGAGAGAGAGAGAGAGAGAGAGAGAGAGAAAAGAGCGCGCAGACAGAGAGAGAACACAGAAAACAGAAGAGAGCCCAGAGAGAGAGACCGAGGACTCCAGCCTTGTGCCTGCAGGTGCACATGAGGACTGACCCTGTGACCCTGTGCCCCTGTGCCCCTGTGACCCTGTGCCCCTGTGACCCTGTGCCCCTGTGACCCTGTGCCCCTGTGACCCTGTGACCCTGTGAGTGGAATCAGAGGGAGCAGGTAAGTGGCTCTTTAGAGGGAGGGGAAGGGATGAATATGACATTCCCCAGGACTCATACAGGGCCAGCAGGCTGCTTGTCTCCTGGGAGGAGAGGTGGCATGTCCCGGGGAGAGGGGAAGCTCCTCGCTGGCCTGACTCAGCTCTGCCCTGGATCACGTGTTCACATCCACACAACTGTGTGTGTGTGTGTCACTCACAAGCACACAGTCTCTCTCTCTCACACACACACAGTCATACGTCCACAGTCTCTCTCACACTCCCACACGCACCCTCTCACACACCCCACCGAAACCCCTCGCAAACACATCCTCACACGCAGTCCGTCACACACCCTCTCACACCCTCATTCTCAACCTCAGAGCGAAGGGGGGAGGTGAAGGGTGGAGGGGTGGAGGGGGAGGAGGGGTGGAGTAAAGGAGAGAGGTTGTAGTGCTCTCCCTCCGTCTCCACAGTGATGAGACAGGAAGAGAAACAGCAGGAACAAGCCTGCAGACTGAATAATGCATGTGTTCATCTGCATCATGTGTTCATCTGCGTGTGTTCATCTGCATGTGTTCATCTGCATGTGTTCATCTGCGTGTGTTCATCTGCGTGTGTTCATCTGCATGTGTTCATCTGCATCATGTGTTCATCTGCATGTGTTCATCTGCATGTGTTCATCTGCATGTGTTCATCTGCGTGTGTTCATCTGCATGTGTTCATCTGCATGTGTTCATCTGCGTGTGTTCATCTGCATGTGTTGATCTGTGTGTGTTCATCTGCATCATGTGTTCATCTGCATCATGTGTTCATCTGCGTGTGTTCATCTGCATCATGTGTTCATCTGCATGTGTTCATCTGCATGTGTTCATCTGCATGTGTTCATCTGCGTGTGTTCATCTGCGTGTGTTCATCTGCGTGTGTTCATCTGCGTGTGTTCATCTGCATGTGTTGATCTGTGTGTGTTCATCTGCGTGTGTTCATCTGCGTGTGTTCATCTGCATCATGTGTTCATCTGCATCATGTGTTCATCTGCGTGTGTTCATCTGCGTGTGTTCATCTGCATGTGTTCATCTGCATGTGTTCATCTGCATGTGTTCATCTGCGTGTGTTCATCTGCGTGTGTTCATCTGCGTGTGTTCATCTGCGTGTGTTCATCTGCGTGTGTTCATCTGCGTGTGTTCATCTGCATCATGTGTTCATCTGCGTGTGTTCATCTGCATGTGTTCATCTGCATCATGTGTTCATCTGCATCATGTGTTCATCTGCATCATGTGTTCATCTGCGTGTGTTCATCTGCATCATGTGTTCATCTGCGTGTGTTCATCTGCGTGTGTTCATCTGCATCATGTGTTCATCTCCGTGTGTTCATCTGCATGTGTTCATCTGCATCATGTGTTCATCTGCGTGTGTTCATCTGCATCATGTGTTCATCTGCGTGTGTTCATCTGCGTGTGTTCATCTGCGTGTGTTCATCTGCATGTGTTCATCTGCATGTGTTCATCTGCATGTGTTCATCTGCATGTGTTCATCTGCATCATGTGTTCATCTGCATGTGTTCATCTGCATTTGTTCATCTGCATGTGTTCATCTGCATTATGTGTTCATCTGCATCATGTGTTCATCTGCATGTGTTCATCTGCATGTGTTCATCTGCATGTGTTCATCTGCATGTGTTCATCTGCATCATGTGTTCATCTGCATGTGTTCATCTGCATCATGTGTTCATCTGCATGTGTTCATCTGCATGTCTATCAGGGTTTCTCAGTGTAATCTGGATACACACACGCGTGCCAGCGCACACAGCACAGGTTACCACAAAACAATCAAGATCCACTGTGGAGCTCACACACACCTATATACACACCTGTGTGTGTGAGAGAGATAGACCGAGAGAAGGAGGGAGAGAGGCAAAGAGAGAGAGGCAGAGAGAGAGAGAGGTAAAGAGAGACAGAGAGAAAGAGAAAGACAAGCGCCTAAGAGAGGTTGAGAGAGAGAGAGAGAGAGCACGTATGTAGTTAGGGACCAGCGTCATCTCTCCCCCGGCCCCCGGCCCCTGGCCCCTGGCCCCGCCCCCTCTCCCACACCTCACAGGAGGACCATCCGTATTATTACGACATGATTGCTGTACCTCTTCAGCACCTGCCCATGCCTGACCTCCTGCACATTCCTCTCTGAGGGCCCTCCGTGCTCGACTGTGTCACTCCGGGAGATTGGAAGACACGCCCATGACTCAGTGAGTGGACGGACTGTCTTGGGGACAGGATGATTGGCCCTCCCATCGCAGTTCAAGACGCGCGGATGCCAAGCGGCTGTTTGACTGTGAGAGTTAGTTATCACCCTGTTCTGATACCTTGGCTTCCCTGGCACAGGGGGCTACTTAGCAATCAAGTCCAAACGAGTCTAACTGGATAGCTACAATTCACCTCACGCCATTAAAGCATTCTCTGAACTACCGGGTATAATTGCAAAGCCTTCCATAGCGGGGACCCAACAAAAATGGTTGGGTCATTTAAAGAAAGCTCCTCTTCACACACACACACACACACACACACACACACACACACACCCCTTCCTCCTCCTGGTTTTTCCATCAGAGGTTCGATGCTTCCCTCGGGCGGGGAGCGTTACTTAGCGACTCTCCGGTCCAACGCAGACAAAGGCCGCGCAGGGCCCGGGAATTAGACGACGCTAATTAAAGGGAATAAAACATGAAGTTGCCCCGCCCATTGTGGTCTGGCGCCTGGGGTGTCACTGCTGCACCGCTCTTTACATGATCTGGAGACGGGGGGGGACGGGCAGCGGGGGGAGGGGGGGGGCGTGTTATGCTGGCAGGAGGATGGGGTTGTGGTTGGGGAGTGTGTGTGTGTGTGTGTGTGTGTGTGTACTAACCCTCTCAGGGAGATAGAAAAGACAGAGCCAAACCCACAGCCCTGCTCTGAGGATGTGGTTCCAGTAGGCGTGTGTGTGATGGCAGGCTAGCCGGTGTGTGTGTGTGTGTGTGTGTGTGTGTGTGTGTGTATGCTTGTGTGTACTAACCCTCTCAGGGAGATAGAACAGACAGAGCCAAACCCACAGCCCTGCTCTGAGGATGTGGTTCCAGTAGGCGTGTGTGTGATGGCAGGCTGGCCGGTGTGTGTGTGTGTGTGTGTGTGTGTGTGTGTGTGTGTGTGTATGCTTGCGTGTACTAACCCTCTCAGGGAGATAGAACAGACAGAGCCAAACCCACAGCCCTGCTCTGAGGATGTGGTTCCAGTAGGCGTGTGTGTGGTGGCAGGCTGGCCGGTGTGTGTGTGTGTGTGTGTGTGTGTGTGTGTGTGTATGCTTGCGTGTACTAACCCTCTCAGGGAGATAGAACAGACAGAGCCAAACCCACAGCCCTGCTCTGAGGATGTGGTTCCAGTAGGCGTGTGTGTGGGTGGCAGGCTGGCCGGTGTGTGTGTGTGTGTATGCTTGTGTGTACTAACCCTCTCAGGGAGATGGAGCAGTCAGAGCCAAACCCACAGCCCTGCTCTCAGGATGTGGTTCCAGTAGGAGTCAGGTAATGTAGAGAGTAGCTGAGCTCCTGCCTGTGCTGTTCCTGCCTGCCTGGCCCCTGCCTGCCTGCCTCCCTGCCTCCCTGCCTGGTCCCTGCCTGCCTGCCTCCCTGCCTGCCTCCCTGCCTGGTCCCTGCCTGCCTGCCTGCCTCCCTGCCTGCCTCCCTGCCTGGTCCCTGCCTGCCTGCCTCCCTGCCTGCCTCCCTGCCTGCCTCCCTGCCTGGTCCCTGCCTGCCTGCCTGCCTGTCTGCCTGCCTGGTCCCTGCCCCCTAGCCCCGCCCCCTCCTACTGAGGGATCTCAGTATTATTCTGCCATAAGGTGTGTGTGTGTGTGTGTGTGTGTGTGTGTGTGTGTGTGTGTGTGTGTGTGTGTGTGTAAATGTGCTGTGTGTTTGTGTGTGCATCATCTTAAGGGAAGCGGCACAACCATTGCACATGTTTTAATAGTGTTAAATTGGGGACTTTGTCCTTGTTAAACTTTCATAGCATTCTTCTTCCTTACCAGCTTCTGGATGGCGGACAAAACAGTCAAATCTTATGAATCTTTCATGTATAAAACGTCTGCTAATAATAAATAAATGAAACATGAAGCTGTGGTCTGGCTTCCTGTCGGTTCCTCCAGCCTCAGAACATGCCCCTTCACACACACAGCCTCCAGCCTCCAGCCCCAGAACATGCCCCTTCACACACACAGCCTCCAGCCTCCAGCATCCAGCCCCAGAACATGCCCCTTCACACACACAGCCTCCAGCCTCCAGCCCCAGAACATGCCCCTTCACACACACAGCCTCCAGCCTCGCCCTGACCTCCTTCAAACACAGCTCAAAAAGGAAAAGCACTTGGGTTTGACTTCCCTTTTGCTCCAGAGACTTCATCTTGAACTCTTCGTTTGCTCCGTCCCACCGGCAGACAATCATACCCACAGTTCTGAATGTGCATGTTGTGTGAGGCGGGGTCTGGACCACGCTGTGGTCTCCAGAAGCATCCGTCCTCCCTTCACCATCCCCAGCAGCTTGGCCTCTGAATCAGGGAGATGAACAGCTTTTTAGTGAACATTTACACACACGCACACCTACTGTACATACACACACACTACACAAACACACACATTGAATGGAAAAGGGAGAGAGAAGTGCACCAGAGACTGTGGATGTTGGATGATTGGAGACGGCTTTGAGCAATAATTGCAAATGTGAACAGCGTGAGAGAGGAGTGTAATTCGCGTGGCTTTATTCGTTTCCGACGCTCCCTCTGAGAGCTTCTGTTGCCGCTGTCGGCCACTTTCAGCTTTCCCACACACAGGAAACACACTCCTGCACAGCGTGCGCCGCGCAAACGACAAGGAGAAGTTCGATTACCTCGGTATAAGTTTGAAAACTTCCGTGTTTCTTGGCTGGTGCGTTGGATGTGGGTGTGTGGAGACTGAATGCATCCCACCACGGTACAAATGGTGATTCGTTCACAGCGGTTTGAAAGTGTGTTCTTGATGTCGGCGGCGCTTGTGGTAATTATGACCTGCGTAAAACAATCTGGGATGTAGCCTATCCCTTATCGAAAGACAACCGCACACCTTTAGCTTAGCTAATCACATTTAGCCTGAATTGTATCCATTTATTGTCGATTATATCCATAGCGATGTACAACTAGTGCACACTGAAAGTCAGAAGACGGCAGTGTGCAGAAATCTCTCCATTCCTGTGACTGAAGGAGGAAATCCAGACAAACATGACCTTTTCAATTCTGCCTGTTACTGCTCTGACCTCTCGTAAGGCTGAACTCTGACCTTTACAGTAATTACACATTTTCTCAATTGCTAAAACACTTTAAAACCCATTGGCGGAACAAAGTTCTCAGTTGCCTGAACTCATGTAGCTAATTGAGCAGTCTGTTGTCAATACCTAACCATTTCACATGGTAAAACACAATTTGCGGATCTCACTCAGCAAAACTCTGAACACACTCTCATTCTCAAAACACGTTCTGCACTGTAATGCACATGTCATCCATACTGGTAAAAACAAATGGCAACAAACAAATACAAATAGAGAAAACATGTAATTGACTAAACACAACCGCTTAATTGATTTCACTTGTTTCAAAATATGTGACACAACCAATATAAGATAGTTCAGAGAGCAAACAGGTTGTTGAAGGTGGGAAAATATTGGATAATATCGACAAATTGCTCTGGCCTGACCCAGCCCAAAGACAAGAAGAAGCACATTGATCACATGTTTACTCCTTAGATTATATACTGTACAATGAACAAATTGTATGGCCCTGAACATTGTGCTTTCCATTTGATACAGTACCAGTAGGCTACTTACTGCTCAATAGATGTTGACTGGTTGCAGGTTCATATCAACAAAGAACAAGAGGAAGTTGTGAGTAGTGAGATGCAGGGTACAGTACTGTATAGGTGGAGGAGAAAGAACCCCAAAAATTGCATAGCGCGAAGCAGAGTAGTCATTTCTGATACATTTTGAGCTACTATGATAGAACATGTTTTCGTTCATCAAAAGACAATGACGAATAAGTAAATACATTGTTTTGAGATCAAAAATGTACTAATCCCTGAGAACTATATGTTTTGAACAATGTGTTTTCTATTTTTGGTGTATTGTTTACTGACTGCTTGATAGTGTATATCATTTCGATCACTTTGTTTATTGTTTTGAGAGCAGTGTTTGATTTTGAGCACAGGTAAAACTGTTTTGAGGCGAAAGTGTCATTTTGCAAGAGGATTCAGAGGTTTTGTAAGTAGTGCTTGAAGATGAGGTTTTGTGTTTACAGTTTTGAGAAAATGGGGGACCATTTCAAGAAATGTGTTTTAGAAATGAAAGTTGTTTTGTTCATCATTCTGCACAGCTTGTCCGTCGAACATCCCAGTAGAGCACTGTTGGTTAGAGCACTTGACTGGAGATTGAGAGATTGCTGGTTCAAAATCCTCCCTGGGTTCTGCTTTGGACGGAAGATGTCTGTAAAATGCATTCACTGTGTTATCTTCGCTATGATGATTTGTTGCTTCACCTTGTCATGTTGTTTCGAAAATAGCCCACTTGTATGACCTACATACACCGCAGCAATTGTACTTATTGAACCTCCTTACATCGCAGTACAATGAACAATCCATTCCTGTTTTGCTCTCAAGGACATTCCTGTTCCTTATGGTCCTATCCGTTCAAATATGTTTCAGCCCTTCACATGAACTCGGGGTCATCAGCGAGAGCAGCCGCAGGACTCTTAACGACTGCACCCATGTGTTGAGCCCTAAACGCTCTTTAATGAACGCTCTCCAAAGCGATGTGAAGCTGTGCTCCGGTGGACGAGCGACCTCTATCAAAGCCCTCCTCTCTAAATGAGGCCTGCGATTACTTGGCAGGGTGACTTCAGAAGCCATCGGGCCCATCACTTCTCCGCTGCCGCTTCATTCGTCTTGCGGGGATTCTTGCATCCTGCTCATCGATTGGCTGCTGTCCCCCTCTCACGCTGTGCAGACTGGAGGGGACCTTCAGAACGTGTGTGTGTGTGTGTGAGTTTGGGTATGTTTGGTGTGTGTTGTATTTGGTGTTGGTGTGTGTGTGGTGTGTTTGTATGTGTGGTGTGTTTGTATGTGCGTTTGTGCAGGGGTGGGTGTGTGTGTGGGGGGGGGGTAATGGAGTCATATATGCCTCGTTAGTCGCTCTGTCCCAGGAGTTGACACGGTCCAGACAGGACAGGAAGTGACAGGAAGTGACCTTGACCCAGTTGACCTCCTCAGCAGTCAGGACGGTGGGAGAGGATGGAGGGAGGAGGAGATGGAGGGGGGATGGTGGGTAGAGGATGGAGGGAGGAGGAGAGGGAGGGAGGAGGGTGGTGTAGAGGATGGAGGGGGGAGAGGAGGAGAGGATGGAGGGAGGGAGGAATGAGGGTGGGTAGAGGATGGAGGGAGGGAGGGAGGAGAAAGGATGGAGAGAGGGTAAGACAAAAACATCTGAATGTTCAACCACTATTTACCTTTGACTTTTCACCAACTAAACTGAATCAATCCGCTGTGTATGTTTTCCTCCGTGAGCAGATGGCAGCAACAATATAACGATACCGTTTGAGAATGTGGGTCAGTTAAAAGCGTGCTTTGCCTCCACCTGGCTTGCTGCTGGGTAATGTGAGGGATTTGTCCAGTGCCTGGGAGGGAGAGAGAGCTGGACGCACTGACAGCTATCACAGGAGATCAATACCGTAGACGTGGAACTAACAAGCAGTTATATTTAGCCTCTAGACACCTGTCAGCCTGGACAGAGAGAGACTCCCCACCTGCAGATGGAAAGCAAGCCTCTCGCTCTGTCATCCATGCTGAGAGAGAGAGAGAGAGGGGGGGGGAGCAGAGGAGAGGAGAAGGGTGGAGGGGAAGGATGAGAGAGGGAGAGGGAGAGAGGGGGGGAGCAGAGAAGTGGAGAGGAGAAGGGAGAAAGTGAGAGAGATATTTGTGTCAGACTTAGCATCTACTAAAAGGGGTTTAAATTACAATATTATGCTGACAATGTTACGTAGTAAACGCAGGATGATGTGTCTATAAAAGGTTCACTTCAAGCTCTCGTCTTCAAAGTGCGCCTACTCCTCTTGATCCTCCATTCATTATCATTTTTAATAGACATTTTTACATAATCATTTTACATGAATGAGCAGTACACTTTGGTCTACAGCAATTGTTATTTAACTTCATGAATGTAATTGAGATATTAAGTGATAATTGTGTTGAACACATACATTACACACAGATATATTACAGTTTGTGTGTGTATGTGTTCACGTGTGTGTGTGTGCGTGAGGGGGTGATGGATTAGGTCTGGGCTGGGGAGAGGTGGGGTGGACGGAGGTGGGCTAGGCTGGGGTGGGGGTGGGCTGGGGTGGGCTGGACTAGGCTGGACTAACCCTGGCTGGGGTGGGCTGGGCTGGACTAGGCTGGACTATCCCTGGCTGGAGTGGGCTAGGCTGGGCTGGGCTAGGCTGGACTATCCCTGGCTGGAGTGGGCTAGGCTGGGCTGGGCTAGGCTGGACTATCCCTGGCTGGAGTGGGCTAGGCTGGGCTGGACTAACCCTGGCTCGGGGGGGGCTGGGCTGGACTATCCCTGGCTGGGGTAGGGTTGGGTTGTGGTGAGAGCCCTCCATGGCCTTGATGAAATATGAAGCAGGATTATTTTCAATGATTCAGCATGCTTGTAATTGCCGTGACATCAATGGATTTCTTGTCATACCTGGGTTTATGAGGCGGGACCATGAGTACAGCAGGTGTGTGTGTGTGGTCGTGTTTATCTACCCTTGTGGGGACTTGTTAGGGGTCAGACTTAAGGATACCAATGTTTTTTATGGGAGTGAATGTCAGTCCTCATTACGATAGTAAAACAAACCTGTGTGTGTGTGTTGTGAGTGTATAAAATGTAAATTCACTAACAGACATACAGTACAAGGCCTTCTTTCCAAATCTGAACAGCCGAAAAGGTGAGCGTAATTCACTCCTGAAAGGATTTCCAACGGTGGCGTATTATCTCTCAGAATGAAGAAAAACATAAGCGGCTTCTCAGACATGAGCGATGTGAAAAGTGGAAAGAAAACATCACTTCAAAAAATAAAATCTATAAATATTTCTAAAAAGACCATTATTTCTCTCTCATTTGGCTTTACAGATTGTGACACATTGCTGATGTAATGCACAGAATGTCTGGCCCTGGCATTATATCTGATGAGGGAGGCAATTACAGAAAAAACATCAAACATAAAAAATAAAAGATTCTGGAGAGAAAAGGTAATCAGCAGTGAAGATCAATACGGTGAGACTGTCATCTCAGTCTGATGACTGTTTCAATCCCCCGGTCTGTAATGCCTCTCACAGTCTGTAATGCCTCTCACAGTCTGTAATGCCTCTCACAGTCTGTAATGCCTCCCACAGTCTGTAATGCCTCTCACAGTCTGTAATGCCTCTCACAGTCTGTAATGCCTCCCACAGTCTGTAATGCCTCTCACAGTCTGTAATGCCTCTCAGTCTGTAATGCCTCTCAAAGTCTGTAATGCCTCTACCAGTCTGTAATGCATCTCACAGTCTGTAATGCCTCTCACAGTCTGTAATACCTCTCACAGTCTGTAATGCCTCCCACAGTCTGTAATGCCTCACAGTCTGTAATGCCTCTCAGTCTGTAATGCCTCTCACAGTCTGTAATGCCTCTCAGTCTGTAATGCCTCTCACAGTCTGTAATGCCTCTCACAGTCTGTAATGCCTCTCACACCACAGTCTGCCACCTGGATGAATCACAGATGATGACTGAACAGCGGTGGGGTTGGTATGGTTCAGTAGTAGAACGTTTCAATGCAGATTGAGAGGTTGCAGGTTCAACTCCCCCTGTGCGCTGCTTTGTAAATATAAGCATTTGCTAAATAAAGACATCAAATAGATGTGTAAAACAATATACAGTCGCAAAGGAGCATGCAACTAAGACTGATTTGTAACTAACAAGACAATAAAAAGTACTTGGAAACAACATCAGAGACACAAGCAAAACATGGAAACTCTGAGGATCATGAAGGAACAGAACTCTCATGTAGGAACATCACCACAAAGACTAAACAATCAAAAACTGACAAGGGGAGCCATTATCTGACAGGAGCAAGTATTGTTTTGCTCAAATAGTGCACATTAATTTCTCTGTTTTTACAGATTATGCAAGTGCAGATCGCATAATTTCAAATTGTGTTATACACTGAAAAGTTTGAAAAAATGTTGCTTATTTTACACCATAAATCGACTAGCAGTGAAAAAGCATGGGGAAAAGTAACTACAAGACATGCCTTAATAACATGACCGATTATGAGTATTCAGTGATCCGAAAAAAATATTAAATCGAGTGACAGACAAGAAGTGAACTCAACGTTTTGCAAGCAGACCTAATCATGAGCTCCTGTCTTGCACACAACAGCGTGGCGATCCCAAACGAGACTCAGGTGTGTAGGAAGCTGGAAACCTGGAGAGAGAGAGAGAGACACGCCCACACCACTCACACACACACACACACACCACACACACACAGGGAGGCAGGGAATACCATGGAAACAGGGGGAAATACTTGGAAACACCAGGGGAAATATGCCGGCCCGTCCAGCACTGTGAACATCTCTGTCTTTCTCTCGGTCTCCCTCCCTCTCTCTCGAGGTGATCTCACCACAGGCTTCTTTCTTTTTCTGTTTCTATTTCTCTCACAGTCTCTCTCTCTCCCTAGCTCCCTCTCTCTCTCTCTCCCTTTTTCACTCCCTCCCTACCTCTCTCTCTCTCCTTCTTTTGTGAGGTCTTCTCACCACAGGCCTCGGTAGAATGTGGTTGGTTACCATGTTGCCTCATTAACAAAGACACATTTCCAGGGTCCCCTGTGTGTGTAGCGGGGTTTGCTCGTTTGAGATTAGAAATACTTAATTTATAATAAAGTATCTAGTTAAGGGGGGCACCACCTCAGAATTTGTTTAAAGGGGCTGAGGAAACCTTATAGGACCTTGTTTAATAGCCTTCGTAATAATCAATCTAATCTTAAGTAATGAATTCTATGAAAATAGAGCAGATCAGATAACAGGGATGACGCGAGTATTATAGAAAATGATTTATTTAAAAAATATAAATATATATAATGAACAAATACCAGATACCAGAGAGGTTATGGGTTAGTCTCGGGTTTGAATAGTACAGTACTATAATGAAAGCAGGAAACACAATGGCTATGTGAAGAGCGCTTGGGGAAGGGCAAGGCAGGGATAGGCCTTGTTAAAACAATGGTGGACAATCGAGCAATAACTATAATCCTAAAGAGAGTTTATTTTCGTATTTTTCGGAAATAAAACCGTGGTTTATAACCCAATTTTTAAATGTTCTTGTGGTATTGCGGTTTATATTTCGAAGCGGCTTATTGAACGTTTTCATAACAAAACAACAGTACACTTTTTTCGTAAATGTTATTTAACTCATTAAGGAGTAGAATCGCACATATGTGTTCAAATGCGGGTCTCACAGCGTAACATCGCATATATGCATAGCCGGTGAAGCCACCTCCCTGAAATTAGTTTTTGCAGGTTGGGATGTCTGCTAGCATGGTAGTAGCATTGCTATGAGTATTATGCTAGCTACCTTAGCCCGGAAGCTAACTAATCTAGCTATAGCTACCGTTTCGGAAAATAACTTACGCTTTGGGGACTGTCGGAAATATTATATTGAATATTATTATTTCCATGGCAATAGAAAACATATATTACGCACTTACTACTTTAGTTTTCGAAGTGTGTTAACAACGGCATGTACTGCCTACATCGTGCATTGCTTGGTATCATTTTTCACATGCGGCATATATTCCAGTCCAGTTTATAATCAGATGTACAAACACAAAGCTCCCATTCTTGTGGGGTGCAGTTTATAGAAAATGCGTCTTATTTTCGGAAATATACGGTAGTTGCAGTTACTTTTGTCGTGTGAAGAAGAGGGGTCAACGTTCCGTTGTCAGCGTCAAACGAACCGTAGAATAATAATAATAATAGATTGCATTTATATAGTACTTTTCTACCTTAGCGGGCACTCAAAGCGCTTAATGAACATAATCCATTATTCATTCAGACACAGTCATACCGGTGGTGGAAAACTACAACTGTAGCCACAGCTGTCCTGGGGCAGACTGACAGAAGCGTGGCTGCCAATCAGCGCCTACGGCCCCTCCGACCACCACCAACATTCATCCAACAACATTCATTCACATTTATACGCTGTAGCCACAGACAACACGATACAACACAAACAGGAGCCTCGAGAGCCGTTCCGCGGATGCAGATCTGGAGCCAAGCGGACAAGCCGGTCAGGAGGGCGGCGACTGTGGTGGAGACAAGCTCCCTCCGCCATGTCCTGGCAGGACTGTCCAGCAGCCTCCGCAGCGTGCAGCTCAGCACCCCACCGATATGGCGCTCCATTGCCAGTCCAGCAGTTCAGCAGCTCAGCAGTCCAGCAGTCCCTCGCAGACAAGCAGTCCCTCGCAGATAACAACAAATAGAACAAAGAGATCTTTAATTAAAGTTCCTGGTGGTCCAAGGAATTGCTCATTTAGAAGAATAGGTGAGGAGTGACGTGTTGCTTCAGGTTTATTCCTACGAAAAAGTGGGGGTGATTGTTCGTCGTGGGTTTTTATAATCCACGAAGAAAGGGGGGTACCTTTGTGAAGGTGAATTCCTTCATTGGTCAGTTACTCAAGATGGGCGTCATCCTGAGATTGACGTAAAGGTGTGAAATGGCCAGTAACTTTGGTGTCAGTGTTTCAAATGTTCATGCATCGTTTATATAGCCTGGTCCTAACCAGACTCTCGTACATTTCATTTGT
>CAEFZP010000424.1:10000-27500 GCA_903064625.1 Mallotus villosus | reverse complement strand
ATATCAGGGAGGACCGTGTTTGGAGATCAGTCGCACTGCACATATTTGGTCGTTGATGACATGGGTTCCAGAGTTTGTTTATAATGCGTGAGAGAATCTGTCACTGGATACAGCTTGCCTCGAGATATACATCTATATATGTATGTATACATTTGGATGAGCATGGAGATGCATGGGTGTGCATGTGTGCATGTGTGTTTCTCTCCATGTGTGTTTGTGTGCTAGTTTGTATTCATACGCATGTGTGTATGTGTGGTGTTCATTATTTAGCACATTATCTATAGAGAGCGCGAGCATAAAACATGACCCCAGAAATTCTAATATTGACACGTGAGCTCTGCTAACAGTCCATGACCTCAGACAAGAAACGGGCAAGCGAAAAGAAGTAGGACAAGAAGAACAGACAGGGACTAAGAGGAACAGAAAATCAGAGCATTATGACCAAGCCAAGCCTCCAAAAGAAGGGAAACACAAAAAAAGAGAGACGAGAGAGAGACAAAGAAAGAAAAGAAAAGAGAGAGAGAGAGGGAAAGAAAAAAAGAGAGAAGGAAAAACAAAAAAAAAACAGAGAGAAGAGAGAGAGTAAAAAAGAAACAAACGAAAAAAGACAGAAAAAGGAAAAAAACAGAGAGAGAGAGAAAAACAGCGAAAGAGAGAGAAAGAGAGAGGAAGAGAAAGAATGAAAAAAGGAGAAGAGAGAGAGACAACCAAAAAACAAGAAAAGAGACGACGGCCACAAAACAAAAACCCCCAAACCCCCACCCACACCCCCCAACACAAACCCCACCACACACCCCCCCAACCACAACCCACAAACCCACAAACAACCACAACAACAACCCACAACCCCCAACCACCAACAACACCCAACACCAACAAACAAACACAAAAACCCCACCCCAAAAACCACAACAAACCAACACCACACCCCCCACCAAAACAAAACAAGAGAGAGAGGAGCCCCAGAGAGAGAGAAAAGAGAGAGAGAGAGAGAGAGAGAAGAGAGAAAGAGAGAGAAAAGAAAAAGAGAGAAAGAAACGAAGAGCAAAGAAGAAAAGAGAGAGCCCAAGAGAGAGAGAGAGAAAGAAAAGACCTAACAAAAAGAACACAAAGAAAGACAACAGACAGATAAACGAAAAAAAGAAAGAAAGAAAGTAAAGAAGAAAAAGCAAGACGATAAAAAGAAAGAGATATCTATCTTTCTATAACCTCCCCTTCTCCCTACCCTCTCAATCTCTATCTCCCTCCCCCTCTCCCTCCATCTCTATATCTCTCTATCACCCCCCCCCCCTCTCCCTCTCTATCCCCCCCCCCCCCTCTCTCCCTCCAGAGGGCAGGGGCGGTCTGAGGGGAACACACCAAATAGAGCATGCAGTCATCTGGGGTAACAAACGCAGCATATTAGAGGGGAGGAGTCAACGTAGAAGATCCCGATCTGTGCACGGCAGCGTCCCTCTCCTCCGTCAGGGAAGGGGGAGAGAGAGCGCTTCTCACAGCCCCGCTGATGCCCTGCTCCTGGGCCCTGCTCCTGGGCTGGGTCACTGCAGCCGACTGCGGCCAAGCAGCCATGAATGCCACGCTTGTTCCTGACACAGTCAAAGGTCCAATGTCTGTTTGTTTCTCTCTTTGGTCTGGTGTGTGTGTGTGTGTGTGGTGTGTGGTGTGTGTGTGTGTGTGGGTGGTGTGTGTGTGTGTGCGTGTGCGTGTGTGGGGCATGCCTTTGAAATTGTGTGTGTGTCTGTTGTGGCAGTGCTTGTGTGTGGGGGTGTGTTTGTGGCCATGTTTGTGTGTGGGGGGTGTGTGTTTGTGGCCATGTTTATCTCTGTGTGTGTGTTTATATGTGTGTGTGTATGTTTGTTGGAGTGTGTGGTTGTGGCTGTGGCTGTGTTTATGTGTGTGTTTGTGGTCACACACAATCCACACCCAGAAAGAGTAGGGAGTGGGACAATCCCATTATTCACTGTGCTCTCGTAAGATGACATACATTCTGCTCTCCCTCCTTTCTCCCTCCTCAGCAGAAACCTGGCCTGGAGGAGAGACACACAGATTACTGCCCTGCCTCCTGCTGCTCCACTCTCCCACACACTCACACACACTCACACACACACACACACACCACACACTCACACACACTCACACAAACACACACACACTCCCACTGCTGTCAAACTCTGCTGTTCAGGGTACACAAACAGAACTAGAACCAGGCCCAGAACTAGAACTAGAAACAGGCTCAGAACCAGGCCAGAACCAAGACTAGATCCAGAACCAGGCCCAGAACCAAGACTAGATCCAGAACCAGGTCCAGAACTGGAACTAGAACTATTTCCTATACCATGATTCCCTTAATATTACTTTATTTATTACAAGTTATTGATAGTATTTTCATTACTGTAATCACTTTGGGAAGCATCCCTCACGCAGTCAAGTGTCCATGGGACTTCAATACAACTGTTTTCTATTGCTCAAATTGCTAGCAAACAGAGAAAATACCAAAGGCTTTTTACCCAAACAACAGGAGCTAAACCATCTGTTAAATTGTTAATAGACAAACTGAAAAGGAAGGCTCTTACAATATAAATGTATTTACACGTGGTATTATCCATAGATCCTGTGTATTCATGTTCATCAAAACAAAAAGACAAACCCGGTATCTCTGCCAGTGTTGGGATGTTCAGGGGTCGGGAGCCCTGATGTGTGTCCTCTCTGCATCTACGCACAGACAGCCACAGCCACAGCCACAGCAGCAGCAGCAGCAGCAGCAGCAGACCTCCAGGGCCCTCCTGGGAAGTGACCGGGGGAAAAGGTCACAGGGAAACTCCTTCTGTGGTTTCTCTGACAGCACAGTCCTGCTTGAGCTGCTGAAAAGACATGTGGCTCGGCCAAGACCAGAGAGGAGACACTAGAGAGGAGAGAGGAGAGAGACTAATGACCAGAGAGGAGAGATTAGAGACCAGAGATGAGAGACTAGAGACCAGAGAGGAGAGACAAGAGACCAGAGACCAGAGACCAGAGATAAGAGACTAGAGACCAGAGAGGAGAGACCAGAGAGGAGAGACCAGAGATGAGAGACCAGAGACTAGAGACTAGAGAGGAGAGACAAGAGAGGAGAGACAAGAGACCAGAGATGAGAGACTAGAGACCAGAGAGGAGAGACCAGAGAGGAGAGACCAGAGATGAGAGACTAGAGACCAGAGATGAGAGACTTGAGACTAGAGATTAGAGTCGTAGTAACAAAATCACTCTGATAGTCATAGTAACAGTCACAGTGATGGTGATGGAGCCATGGTGATGCAGTCACTCTGAGTGGGTGAGTGAGTGAAGTTTTGGTGTGTGAAGCCCCCTCTGCATTTCTGATCCCCTCAGCCTGGTGTGGCCTGGGACCCTGCACTCCCACCAGCCCAGGGCAGTCCTCGGGGAAACTCACCCAGCACTGCACTCCCTCCAGCCCAGGGTAGTCCTCGGGGGAAACTCACCCAGCACTGCACTCCCTCAAGCCCAGGACAGTCCTCGGGGGAAACTCACCCAGCACTGCACTCCCACCAGCCCAGGACAGTCCTCGGGGAAACTCACCCAGCACTGCACTCCCACCAGCCCAGGGTAGTCCTCGGGGAAACTCACCCAGCACTGCACTCCCTCCAGCCCAGGGACAGTCCTCGGGGAAACTCACCCAGCACTGCACTCCCACCAGCCCAGGGCAGTCCTCGGGGAAACTCACCCAGCACTGCACTCCCTCCAGCCCAGGACAGTCCTCTGGGAAACTCACCCAGCACTGCACTCCCACCAGCCCAGGGTAGTCCTCGGGGAAACTCACCCAGCACTGCACTCCCTCCAGCCCAGGACAGTCCTCGGGAAACTCACCCAGCACTGCACTCCCTCCAGCCCAGGGCACACCTTACATACACACACACCTTACACACATACACCTTATACGCACACCTTACATACACCTTACACACACCTAACACACACCTTACACACTAAAACCCGAAACGCGACAATATTGGTGCAAGTGGACCATTTGTGACGGAGCGATGAAAAAAACATCCCCTCAATCAAAACTGGCAGCAAAACGATTCACATCACATCAATTCAGCCTGAGCTCAACCCCAACCAGGACGCTGTTCAGATGTGTCTTTACGCCCACTCATTTCTCCAGACAACTTCAAATCACTTATGCTCCCCCCCCTCCCTCTCCCCAGCGCAACACATGGCCGTCCACAGTCCGTGCCAGGCATTATGGGATTGGGGGTACTTTTAGAAGTAGCTTTATTAGTTCATCTGCTAGCACAGCTGCTCCCCCCCCCCTCACACACACACACACACACTCTCACACACTCACTCTCACACTCTCACACACACACACACACACACTCACACACTCACTCACACACACACACACACACACTCTCACACACACACTCACACACACCCTTGCTCCGCCAGGCCAGGCTGGGACTGGAGATAACTGCGGCACAAAGGAACGGAGGAAAACGTACTCTCGTTCGCTCGTAAATGTAATTCATGACGGGCGAAAGGCTTTGATTGTGCCTGGAATGTGATTGCCCCGTAGAGGCGGCGGCGCGGCGGGCTGGCGGCCAGCACTTTGGGCCAGTGTTAGCAGTGTTTGGGTACATTTGCGGCATGGCGGTGAAAAGACGGGCACCACTCAATGTTGGAGTTCTGTTCTGAATACGTCAGCCCTGACAGGCATAATCGGTTCAAAATGATCCATTAAAACCAGTTCTGTGTTGGAGGTCTCTAAGTGTGTGTGTGTGTATGCATGAACAGCATGTGTATGTTTGTGGGTGTGTGTGTGTATGTGTATACTTGTGTGTGTGTATGTCTGTGTGCATGCATACATGTGCATGTGTATACTTGTGTGTGTACGTGTGTGTGTGTATGTGTGTGTGTGTGTCTGTGTGTGTACACGTGTGTGTGTGTGTGTGTGTGTATGTGTGTGTGTCTGTGTGTGTGTACACATGTGTGTGTGTCTGTGTACACGTGTGCGTGTGTCTGTGTTCACGTGTGTGTGCGTGGTGTGTGTGTGGTCAGGTGAGAGAGGGAGGATATTACTGGTGTTGTCTGCCTTTAGAAGCCTGTCACATCTCTCTAGGCGAACAGAGGAGCGATCCAGCTGTGTGGTGGAGCTCACTGGATAAAAGAAAGGGTGTGTTTGTGGGCATCTTGTGCATGTTTCTCTCTCTGTCTGTCTATCTCCCTCTTCTCTGTGTCTCTATCTCCATCTCTCTCTTCTCTCTCGCTCGCTCTCTCTCTGCATGTTTTTCTCTCCTTCTGTCTCTCTCTGTCTCTCTCTGTGTGTTTGAGTGTGCGTACCATTGAGTGTGCGTTTGTGTCTGTGTGTGCTCCTATGTGTGTGTGTGTGTGTGTTTGAGCAGTGTGTGTAGAGGACCTGGAACACTTCCTCGAGGGGGGGGCTGGGTCAGGTTTCGGGGGAGGGTGGAGGGTGGAGGGGGAGGGTGGAGGGGGGAGGGGGGAGGGGGGAGGGGGGGAGGGGGGGAGGGGGGAGGGGGGAGGGGGGAGGGGGGAGGGGGGGGAGGGGGGGAGGGGGGAGGGGGGAGGGGGGAGGGGGGAGGTTGCCATGGAGGGGCTGCCTTCTGATAGCAGACATGAAAGGCAGTGACAGAACTGGAGCTGAATATTGACTCTTCCACAGAGAGCTAAAGCCAGCATCTCCGAGGGAGGCTGACAGACAGGCCCGTCTGCAGCATGGTCACATGCCATCCACGCTAGATCTGTCATGATGAGGCCCGACGATGAGGCCCGACGATGAGGCCCGATGACAGCTTAAATGGGATGATTTGTTTCAAAGAGCCGCTCAGGTGCGTCAGAAAAGAGGGATCCTGGGAGAGCTTGAGAACATGGCTGATTATGTTTGAATAGTGGGAGTTCATCTACACACACACACACACACACCTAACACACATGACACACACATGTAGACACGTACAGAAACAAACACACACATACACACACACATCTACACAGACATGTACAAACACACACACGTAGACACGTACAGAAAAAAACACACACACACAACACACACACATACATACACACACACGCACGTACACACATACATGTACAATCACACACCCACACACACACAAACTGGTGGGCTATAACCTCAGTAAACCACAGCAGAGACTAAAGTGTATAAGCAACGAGTGTTTTGAAATATCTGTGATCGGTGCTGCATAATGAAGATCTCATCACCACTGCCCACTCAACGGCTCCCGAAGCAGCGCAGGAACACCAAAGGAACACGCCCACTGGATGACACACGCTCGGAACCTTCCAGGCTCGGAATCTTCCAGACTCGGAACCTTCCAGGCTCGGAATCCCCATATCTGGAGATCACCTGGCACCTACGCTCCACCGTGGAGAGTCCCTTCTGAAAGTGCTCCAAACACCTGATACCTGATCTAGGGCAAAACTGGGAAGTAGACTGCCTATTGTAGCAGTGGCTGGAGGGGTAATCCTGTTGTCATCATGTGTTATTTAAGGTACTTGCTAGCTATTGCACATAGACAGGACAAATATGTCTGGTGCATAACAGCTGACACACAGGCCTACAAGAAAGCCTGAAGTAACTGTTAGAGCAAATCTGTTCTGATCATGTGACACACACATACACACACACACACACACATACACGCACAGCAGGGAGTGGTGAAATCAACACACACACACACACACACAACTACACGCACACACACACATACACACACAGCAGGGAGTGGCGACGTCAACACGCACACACATACACACACACACATACACACACACACACACACACACACACATACACACACACCAATACACACACACACACATACACACACATACACACACACATACACACACACATACACACACACACACAGAGGTGACCAGGAGCAGTGATCATCCACGTCGAGGGTGACCAGGAGCCAAGACCAAATGCTGGGCAGCAACCTTTTACTGTGGGCTGTTCTCTGTGGAGGAACTCCATCTGATCACAGGGAGAACATGCGCAACACTCCACAGATAGGCCTGGCTGATAGCCCATCTGAGCACCGAACTGGGACCCAACAGGGGATCCAACCTAGGGCTTGGAGGTGACTGTCACCATGCAGACTGACAGCCTGGCAAGATGAGATATATGTTTTTTTGTTTTTTAATCAAATAGAAGCACCATACATGCATTTAGGTATAAACACAGACACAAGGGATTCATGAGGGAATCCCAAGAGTTAATGACAATAAAATAGTCTCATTTCTCTCTTTCTCCCTTTTTGTTTTATTTCGGTCTCGTCTTGTGCTCATCTTCCCATCCGCCTCCCTCTCATCCACACCGACGTGTGACCACGCAGCGCGCGGACTCCAGAAGAGGGGGCTCGTGCGTAGCCGTGGTGACGAACCGCAGGGCTTCAAAGACAAAATCCAGCTCCCGAGCGCTGACACACGGGCAAGGACACACCAAAGCTGCGAGGCACTCTTCTGTTCGCGAGGCACGGTGCTTCCGAAACGCACGCACTGGAAAACAATGCAACGCACAATCTTTTCCCTTCATTTGACGGTTTATAGACCTTCACCTGGGTGCATTTTCAGCCCGGAGCCATAGGAATTTGGAGAATAACTTTGTGACAAAAGGCTTTATGTCACATTTGGAATTATATCCATGTGTATTTTAAAAAGAAAAGTGTTTTAAAGCCATTTTTTCAAAGAATATTGGGGAACGTTTTATTTTGGATCGACGTGGTGCCATAGCCAATTTATACTGGATTCTTGTTTATTCAACACATTGACACTTGGAATAAGCACGTTCACATTTGGAGTCGTCTAAGATTCATTCTCCTAATGTAATCTGTTCTGTGGTATATCCTAAAAGAAAACAGCCTTTCCGCTTCAAAGAAGGAAGAACTTCTATCCTAATCAAGCCTGGGGAATGTTGCTTATCTTTTGAAGCATTTGGGCTTGGAACACGGAACAGGCTCCGCGTGATGTTCTTAACTTCTTAAAGGTAAATGTCAAATTAATGTGTATTACAACGTGGCTGATGTCCTTTATTGTGTTTTGGGGGATAGTTCTATTTTCCTCCTAATTTCCTAATAAGAATTGTGGCTATGCCAGATTGGATGCTTCTTGCATGTTTATATGCGACAAGGTTGTACAATTTGTGAGTGAAAGAGACTTCCGAATATTAGACTTTCGCCTTGATTGAAATGATTATTTGTTTAAAACGGTACTAGGCGTTGGTCGCCAGTGAAAGACGGGGTGAATTAACCCAGTGGGGTTAGCCCATGCCGTCCCGGTGCCTCCCGGTTCGATTAGAGCGTTGGAACGATTTGGAAATGAAAAGAAGGGTCAAACGGATGAGCTGGAAGAGGGTATTCCACGGTCCGCTTGTGGATTTAGGAATGATCAACATGTCAAACGGTGGCGTGTGGGGGAAACACAGTGCGCGCAACTCCGCGCGCCTTCTCTGCGGGCTGCGAGGCACGCGGTGTCTGTCCGAGGTGGCATCCCTAGCGGAGCGGACTGCGCGAGGCTACATAAACGGTTTAGTCTCTTTATTTGTTTTAAGGCTATTTCTGACAGGGATCGTTTTTTATTGTTGTTATTATTTCCATGTACAGGCTATGCACACATATTCGTTATCTTAACCATATGTGTATATAGTAGGCCTCTATATTGGTAGAGTGTTCCCACATGTTTAATTTGTTGTCTTTTGTTTGCCGTTTTGAATATGGTCATAATTGTCTTACTCTACCAATCTGATGTCCATGGTGCAGCGTTTGGAAATCATTGCACTTCGACACTAGCCTCGCGCAAAACTACGAGTCTTCCACTCTTTTAACTTGATCACTCTCTTCTGTTTCCTCATGCACAACTCGTGTGCATTTTGCTGAAATAAATACCACAGTTGCCGGGGCGATGTGGCTAATCTGACGCCTTAAAGGAAGACAGTAATATTCTGGATCGTGGCAAGCAGATGCAATTAGGCTACGCAGCCTTGCCCTTTTCCTTAGCGCATGAGGGTTGATTTTGCGCTTTGGGGAGATCGTGTGGTAATCAGCGGATATGAAGAGCTCTTTAATGCACCCTGTGTCCCTCTCCCTGCGGACTACCACTGGCGTCATAGAAATGGCCTTTAAGAGAGCATTTCACCGGATGTATAAAGCCTTACTTCTGTCCACCCTATCCCTACTGGGGCGAAGCCAGTGAATGTCAGTGAATATAATGTCCCCGGACCAAGTATCTGACTGTGTGTCGAGCTAAATGAAGCGTTCAGCGGCAGAGTGATCGAAAAGACGGAGAGCCTTGGGAAGACAGGCGCTCTGTTTGCACGAGCCAAGAAACTCCCCATTTGATGCGGTTCATTGGCTTTGTGCAGCGTTGAAAGGATGTCTCTTTTTAAAACAGAGAGTGGTAATTCTGTCCCTGTCACTCTTTCATACCAGAGAGTAGAGAGAGAGAGAGAGAGAGAGTGGGGGGGGAGGGAAGGGGGAGCGAGAGAGAAAGAGAATGTTTTCGTGTTTGTGTTTGAGAGAGAGAGAGAGAGAGAGAGAGAGAGAGAGAGAGAGAGGGAGGGAGGCAGGGAGGGAGGGAGGGAGAGAGAGAGGGAGGAGAAGGGGGAGAGAGGGAAGAAAATAAGTGACTAAAGAGTTTGGGTTATTTCTTCAGACAGATGCCAAAACGGACTTAAAATGTAATCTAGTGAATTTCCATTTACAGTAATAGCAGGAACATTTATAGGATAATGTGCGCGTGGCTTTAGGATGTCACGAGACGTTGAGAAGTTCCGTTTTCTTACGGTAGGGGGAAGTCTCCAGACACCCAGTCCTCACGGGAGTGGACGGGGCTAACCGAGCAGTGCCACGCCAGAGCTGATTCTCGAGCACCATGTCACTAACGCGATCTCTGCGGTGAATCCAAGCGAGTTATGTCCTCGTTATGGCCCGTGTTAGTCCGCTCCCTCCCCAAAGCAGCGGGTCAGGAGCCGTGACCGTATATCGGAGCACGTGCGTCAACAGGTGATGGCGAGTGACGGTTGTGGTTTATGGAACAGAACGGTGGTTAATAGTTTTAGATCTATGTTTCACCACGTTACCAATGCGAATACTAGTACAACATATTCATACTAATACCACACTCATATCAAGAAAACCAACACAAATCTATACCTACAGAACACTAAGAATGATATTATCATACTGTTACAAATGACATTTGTATTTCTAATTTCCAAAACGAGGTGAAGCTGAATGAGGACGTGTAGCATCAGAGGAAACAGTGGTGTGTTTGTTTGGCGCAGGAGTGTCTAGTGTCTTTGGTGTTAGCCACACCCTGAGCATGGCTGCACTGACTGACCACTGCAGGACTCACAGCTACGCTGCACACACACACACGCACACACACACACACACACACACACACGCACGCACGCACGCACGCACAGACACACACACACACCTCACACCACACACCGCACACACCTCAAACCACACACTGCACACACACAGACCTCACACTGCACTCATACACACCATGTACACCACCACACTGCACACACACACCACACACATACACACCACACACTGCACACACCTCACACCATACTCACCTCACACACACCACACACACACCCCACATACCACACCACACACCAGAATCCAACTGCTCACCCGTGAGAAAGAGAGTATTAATAGTAGCACACGTGTACAGTGATGATGCTGTCTGTCTCGGAGAACGGGAGGGCAGGGGGCGAGCGGGCACACAGGCCCTTTGAGGGGCACCCGTGCATGCTTTTTAACCTAGATGTCCTTCTTTGTCTTTGTAACCCTCGTTCTGATCCCGCCTCCGCAAATGCCACCCCTGGTCGGGTCTTCTCTCCGCCCTCTCCTTCGTCATCCTCCCCCCCCACCTCCCTTCTTCCCTACCCCCCCTCACATCCGCCTCGGTCTCAGAGAGACCCTCCGTGTCACCCAGCATAACCTGGAAGGGGAGAGAGGGAAAGAAGGAGAGAGAGAGAGGAGACGAGAGATGGAGGGATAGGGAGAGAGACAGAGAGAGGCACATCAAGAGAAATACACAAATGAGGGATTGCTGAGAGGAGAGGTGAGGAGAAGGGAGGAGAAGAGAGGAGAGGAGAGGTGAGGTGAGGAGAAGAGATAGAGGTGAGTTTGAGGGTGAGGAGAAGAGAGGTGAGGATAATATAGGGGTATGAGAATATAGGAGACGATATAGAAGAGAGTGTGATGAGAAGCGAAGAAGTAGTCGACTGTGTTTGGTGATGTGAGTTTTAGTAGAAGAGCTCTTGATAGGCGATCGTAGGGTGTGGGTGATGGGGAGGAGAACAGATTTGGGAGCTGCACGCTCGTGCTAGCGCTGTGCTTCGCCCTCGACTCACCCAGTCGTTGCTGGGCTTAGCCGCGCGTCTCTGCGGAGCATCGGCCCAGCCTTGTTTCGCTGGATGAAGCATGATGTGAGAGTGAGACTGGAGCCCCAGTCTTGGTGACAGAGACTGACAGAGCCATTCTGCAGCCTCTGCGCTTCACAGCTCTCTTTGTCTCAGACACCCACCACGGTTGGAACTGTACATCAGTCAACACCGGCCAGACAACACCCACATACGCACGCACACGCATGCACACACACTGAGACACACATGACACACTCAAATACACACCCAGACAAGACACACACTCAGGCACTCATACACATAAATGACACTTACACTTGCTCGCCACACACCACACACACACCACACACACAGATACACACACACATGCACATGCACATGCACATACACACACGCACGCACACATGCATACACGCACAGCACGTTAGCCTCAGAATCTCCATTACCAGTCTCTCCTAATGATTTAATGACAAGATTCCAGGCCGAGTCTGTGTGGTCTGGAGGTGGACCAGATCATGGCAGAGAGCTGGGGGCTATCATTAGAGTCCTGACCGCTGGCATGGGGGGGAGGGGGAGGGCCAGGGGCAGGGGCGTGGGGCAGGGGCGTGGGGCAGGGGCAGGGGCCAGAACTAACAAAGCCTGCTCTCCCAGCCTGGGTCACACGCGGCCAGGAAACAGGCCAGATGAGGACAGGACAGACAGGAAACAGGCCAGATGAGGACAGGACAGACAGGAAACAGGCCAGATGAGGACAGGACAGACAGGAAACAGGCCAGATGAGGACAGGACAGACAGGAAACAGGCCAGATGAGGACAGGACAGACAGGAAACAGGCCAGATGAGGACAGGGCAGACAGGAAACAGGCCAGATGAGGACAGGACAGACAGGAAAGAGGCCAGATGAGGACAGGACAGACAGGAAACAGGCCAGATGAGGACAGGACAGACAGGAAACAGGCCAGATGAGGACAGGACAGACAGGAAACAGGCCAGATGAGGACAGGACAGACAGGAAACAGGCCAGATGAGGACAGGACAGACAGGAAACAGGCCAGATGAGGACAGGACAGACAGGAAACAGGCCAGATGAGGACAGGACAGACAGGAAACAGGCCAGATGAGGACAGGACAGACAGGAAACAGGCCAGATGAGGACCGGACAGACAGGAAACAGGCCAGATGAGGACAGGACAGACAGGAAACAGGCCAGATGAGGACAGGACAGACAGGAAACAGGCCAGATGAGGACAGGACAGACAGGAAACAGGCCAGATGAGGACAGGAGAGACAGGAAACAGGCCAGATGAGGACAGGACAGACAGGAAACAGGCCAGATGAGGACAGGAGAGACAGGAAACAGGCCAGATGAGGACAGGACAGACAGGAAACAGGCCAGATGAGGACAGGACAGACAGGAAACAGGCCAGATGAGGACAGGACAGACAGGAAACAGGCCAGATGAGGACAGGAGAGACAGGAAACAGGCCAGATGAGGACAGGACAGACAGGAAACAGGCCAGATGAGGACAGGACAGACAGGAAACAGGCCAGATGAGGACAGGACAGACAGGAAACAGGCCAGATGAGGACAGGACAGACAGGAAACAGGCCAGATGAGGACAGGACAGACAGGAAACAGGCCAGATGAGGACAGGACAGACAGGAAACAGGCCAGATGAGGACAGGACAGACAGGAAACAGGCCAGATGAGGACAGGAGAGACAGGAAACAGGCCAGATGAGGACAGGACAGACAGGAAACAGGCCAGATGAGGACAGGACAGACAGGAAACAGGCCAGATGAGGACAGGACAGACAGGAAACAGGCCAGATGAGGACACGTGTGTAAATGTGTGCGTGTCTGTGTGTGTGCATGTCGGAGATGCGCCGAAGTGTGTGTGAGTGTGTGTGTGTAACGGACAACAAATAGTCATGCAAAAGACTGTCTGTACTTTTCTGCAGAAAGCTACTGCAGACCAAAGAGTACAGTTTGTCATATTGGAACTGAAGTGAGAAATAGCATTCAATTAGTAGGATTTTCTCTCGCCTGCTATTTTAGTCTTTAAGTGTGTGTGCATGTGTGTTGTGTGTGGGTATGTGGGAGTTGTGTGTGTGTGTGTGTTGTGTGGAGGGGGAGGAAACACCCTCCCGTCTTGGTGTGAGTACGTGTGAGTGTGTGTGTGTGTGTGTGTGTGTGTGTGTGTGTAGGAATCCCAGTGAGTCTGACAGGAGAGCTGTGATGACGCAGGCTCTGATGGCAGACCCCGGGGGTCACAGAGTACCCCAGCTTCTCAACTTCATCACATGTCTGTTTCTCACTGTGGATATTCCAAAATCACGTCTATAGAAACGACTCAATGTAGACTATAGGCAGTTCATGTCTGTGTGTGACTCAGTATACTATATATATATATATATAGGTGTGTGTATGTGTGCAGTGTGAGGTGTGTGTGTGTGTGCAGTGTGAGGTGTGGTGGTGCAGTGTGAGGTGTGTGTGTGTGCAGTGTGAGGTGTGTGTGTGTGTGTGCAGTGTGAGGTGTGTGTGTGCGTTTCGTTCAGTTTGAGTCTGTGTGCACAGCATGCCGATGACAGGCTGTCCACTTGAGTCACCGTGCTTACTAGTGACACCACCTCCTGCCACCCCCGCCCCCCACATCCCCCCACACACACCCCCCACCCCCTCCCACGATATCTCCTCTTTCCTCCCGGTCACGACACCTGGCTCGAGTGCAGCCAGGCTTCTGCAGATCCACTTCAACCAGGCTCACCTGTTCAGGGTCTTGTTCATCTTCGCACGCACGCTGAACGGATAATCGCTTTTTAATTGAGTGCCCTGTACGCTGTAAATACAAATTCAACGGGATCAAACTGAAATTCCTGCGACGTTGAAGTGTGCGTGCGTGTGTGTGTGTGTGTCTCCATGGTAACACCAGATTGAGATTGGAAGGAGAGAGATGACACTGAAATTAGTCATGGCAGGCATGTGAGGGGCACACCCACATACTGTGGTCCTGTATACAGTATGTGGTACCCGGTAAATACACACGCAAGCACACACACACACAGAGACACACACAGACACTCCCAGAGACACGCACACAGACACACACAGAGACACACACAGAGACACACACACAGACACACACACAGAGACACACATAGAGACACACACAGACACACACACAGACACACACAGAGACACACACCGACACAGACACACACACAGACACACACACAGAGACACACAGACACACACACAGATACACACAGACACGCACACAGACACACAGACACACACACAGATACACTCACAGACACACACACAGAGACACACACACAGACACACAGACACACACACACACAGACACACACACTCCCAGAGACACGCATGCACAGGAGCCGCGTGCTGCAGTAAACCACAGATGGTTTCTCTCCGCTTCCTCCACACTCTGCTTTAGAGGTCGCGACCTTCCAGGGAGGAGCGGAGACAATCTCCAATCTGATCCCCCGCATTACGTTTTCCACACGCCCATCTCGTGTTGGCTCACGTCGCGTTCAGCACCGTCTCGCTTGGGAATCTCACGGGGGACATCAGGCCGTTTTCCCACCGCCATCAGATTGTCCTTGCTAATGTGTTCAAGTGCTGAGGACTTGATGTGTCGGCGCTGGGCTGAGAGCGGGCGAGACGGTGCGTCTCATTAACCTGCGCGGAGCACAACAAAGACACGCTGTGATCTGAGCCAGCCGCTCCCGTCTCCTGGACGCCCGCGTGGCTCTGCCTGAGCACAGCAGCCTGTGATCAGGAGAGCTCCAGATAATCATCTCCCTCAGAGAGCTCCACGGAGCAGCGGCACACCTCATCAGCTGAGGCTCGTCGGGGCTGCGCTGGATGGACACACCTGGTACACACCTGGTACAGGCCTGGTGACACACCTGTTACAGGCCTGGTGACACACCTGGTACACGCCTGGTACAGGCCTGGTGACACACCTGTGTGCTGTGTGGATATATCGAATACTGTGGTGACTTGTCCTGAGAGATAACCCTGAACCCTGACCCCTGGATCTGGATCTGTCCTGTGCTTGTAGGCTGGTATAGCTCAGTGGTAAAACATTGACAGCAGATCCAACATTCCCAGGTTCAATCAATCCCTATACGGGTTTTCTGATGAAAGTGTCTCATAAACAAATACATTTGCGACGAGTCGATAAAAAAAAACCTGCATTATGGCAATCTCGAAATTGTGCAATGACGTTTTTCAACGTCTTTTTTGAGTTGAATAAGTCACTCAATATCTGTAAACCAAGTTTTCAGGATCACTGGATACCCCGCAAGCAGCCTCAATAAGGCCCGCTTTCTAGTCCTGGGGGCGTGGAGGCTGTCAGGCCTCCGCCCACCGTCAGGACATGCGGCAGCAGCTTGTGTTTGTTTTGCAGAGACGTTTCCACCATGATGGATGCTAATTACACTGAACTAATTATTAATAGCCCCTGCAATTAAAAAACGTATCGGTGCTAGTAAGAACAATTGAGAAGGGAAATCTAATAGACTTGTTTATCTTGCAGTGCTTGCATGATGGGAATGAAACATAGTAGGCTACAGCTGTGGTTCTCAACCCTGCTCCTCAGGGACCCCCTGTTCTGCATGTTCTAGATGTTTCCCTGCTCCAACACACCTGATTTATATGAATGGTCGTTACCAGGCTTCTGCAGAGCTAGATAACAACCCATTTGTTTGAATCAGGTGTGTAGGAGCAGGGAAACATCTAGAACATGGGTGTCAAACTCAGATACACAGAGGGACAACAATAAAAACTGGGACAAAGTTGCGGGCCAGATTTCATAATTATGAATATATATATATATATATATATTAAAACATAAGTCAGTGATTGTGATAGTGTTTAGGCCAGCAGAGGAAGCCTCTCTGGCCCTGGCAGTGATATGGTTGGGGGTGGAGTTAAAGCCAGTGATATGGTTGGGGGTGGAGTTAAAGCCAGTGATATGGTTGGGGGTGGAGTTAATGGCAGTGATATGGTTGGGGGTGGAGTTAATGACAGTGATATGGTTGGGGGTGGAGTTAATGGCAGTGATATGGTTGGGGGTGGAGTTAATGGCAGTGATATGGTTGGGGGTGGAGTTAATGGCAGTGATATGGTTGGGGGTGGAGTTAATGGCAGTGATATGGTTGGGGGTGGAGTTAATGGCAGTGATATGGTTGGGGGTGGAGTTAATGGCAGTGATATGGTTGGGGGTGGAGTTAACCAGGTGCTGTCCCACCCATTACTTGCCTGTGGGACATATGAAATAGTTCAGAGGATTTTCTCCACTAGTTTCTTTAGGAGGTCCCAACATTCAAATAATGTAATCTCCTTCAAGTATGTTCAGATTTCAATGTTTGACACATCACTTGAATGCTTCCAATCTGCACTCCCACAGTGTGCCACGACGTTGGCCTGCATACAGATGGGAGTATCAGCACCTGTCACATTGTTATGAACCTGTTATGAGCAGCTCGTAAGCGAGACCTCTTTACTAGAACAAGGATGACCACACAGTCGCTGGAACAGAACATTAAAACATCCTTGTGCAAGTTCTGTCAGGGTGGGAGACTAACTTTATTGTTCTACTTCAGAGCAGATGTTTATCTTGGGCTCAGCTGTGGTCGTTGTCATTAAAACACAAACAAATGTGATTGTGTCCCAACTGAGGCCCGGCCCACTGCAAAGCATATGCTGGCAATTTGTCTTCCATTAGTTTGCACGTACACCACATCCACAGATTTTCGTCTCTCCAAAAATCCCCCAAAACATCTGGTGTAGGAGTGCTGACGGTCCAGTCTGGAGCTGACGGCTCTGTAGAACCCTGTGAAGCGTTTGTCTGTGACCCCCCTCATGTTCCGACTCATTAACTCCAAAATGTTGTTTGTCTTAAAGGACGGAGCAGTCGAAATGTGTGGCTAATGTGAGTGTCCTATCCTGGCCCTTCATTTCCTCTCCTCTTAACTCCTCTCGTCTCCTCTCCTCCTCCCCTCTCCCTCCCTCCCCTCTCCATGCCCCCTGCTCCCACAT
>CAEFZP010000424.1:0-2500 GCA_903064625.1 Mallotus villosus | reverse complement strand
TGCTTGAGCTTTCTCATAGATGCACTTTACTGTAACTACCGTTAGAAAGCAGCATCTTTAGAAGATTCAATGTCTGAGTAAGTGTGTAATTATTATTATTATTATATATTTTGTCGCTGTGGCACATTCTATCTTGGTGGTGTAACACAAACTGAAGTCCTGTATCATCCCTCACCAGTCCGCATCCTCCTTTCAGTGTGTTGTGAGGTAGCTGTGAGGTAGCTGTGAGGTAGCTGTGAGGTAGCTGTGAGGTAGCTGTGAGGTAGCTATATGGTTGTGATGGTTGCTCTGAAGTAGTATGAGGTAGCTGTTGTTGTGAGGTAGTGTTTTTTGTGAGGTAGCTGTGAGTTAGTGGTTTAGTGAGGTAGCTGTGAGGTAGTTATGAGGTAGCTTTTGTTCCCGGATCGAGCCCGGACGAGCCCCCTAGTGTGTATAACAGAGGGTTTCCTACAGGTGTATGTAAACCCCAGGGTATCTACCTAGCCCTACTCCACAGACGTCTAGGACAAGGACCAGGGTTACAAACACAGTGGGTCAACGAATACAAACTAAACACCTAACAGAGCGGTTCTCATATGGTTGTCAACCACAGCTCTTACCAACCTCTCCTCTCCCCCCTCAACACAAACACAAACTAACACATATACACAGGATGATCTCTTCTGATTGTCTAACGATGAGCCTTGATGGACACGCCAACGTCATCAGCCGCAACGCACACACACCTGAGAGGTTTCAGATAGGTCTTCGATCTAGGAGGGAGAGAGAGACCGTAACCGTGAGGTAGTAGTTTTGTGGGTAGCTGTGAGGTAGTGTGGTGTGTATGAGGTAGCTCGTTGGTGTGCGTAGTTATGAGGTAGCTGTTGTTGTGACGGTGAGGTAGTAGTTTTGTGACCGTGTGAGGTAGCTGTGAGGTAGCTGTGAGGTAGTGGTTTTAGGAGGTAGTGTGAGGTGAGCGTGGAGGTAGTGGTAGTATGAGGTAGCTGTTGTTGTGAGGTAGTAGTTGTGTGAGGTAGCTGTGAGGTAGGTGAGGAGTGGTTTGTGAGGGGTTGTGAGGTCGTGTGAGAGTAGGCGGTAGTGTTTTAGTGAGGGTAGCTGTGAGGTAGCTGTGAGGTAGTGGTTTTAGTGAGGTAGCTGTGGGTAGTGGTGTTAGTGAGATAGCTGTGAGGTAGTGGTTTAGTGAGATAGTGTGAGGTAGTGGTTTTAGTAAGGGAGCTGTGAGGTAGTGGTTTTAGTGAGGGTAGCTGTGAGGTAGCTGTGAGGTAGTGGTTTTTAGTGAGGTAGCTGTGAGGTAGTGGTTGTAGTGAGGTAGCTGGTGAGTAGCTGTAAGGTAGCTATGGTTTGTGAGGTAGTGGTTTTAGTGAGGTAGCTGTGAGGTAGCTATGAGGTAGCTATGGTTGTGAGGTAGTGATTGTTGTGAGGTAGCTGTGAGGTAGTGGTTGTTCTGCTATACATTTTGGGGGGGACAATTATATGATATTTTCTCAAGAGAAATTCCTGAGGGCGACACCAAAATGACTGCTGTAAACACATAGCCTACATTGTATATGTTAAATGTATATTATTAATATTATTAAATTGTCTATGTTTACAGTAATTTATTGGGGGGGCAAATCTTATTTTCCCTGGAGGGGGGGGTCGTGTCCCCCCTTTGCCCCCCGGGATTTCAGCCTTTGGTTGTGTAGGGAGGTAGCTGTGAGGTAGCTGTGGTGTGTGAGGTAGTGGTTGTTATCATAGTATATATATATATATAAATACTTAGTCTGCTTATATGGCAGGACTGGAATAGTCAGAATGAAATATCTGACTAACAGCTGATGGATAACATTTTCATGAGAGTCATGAAAATTAGCAAATAGTATTATATATATCTATGGTGTTATGAAGTAGCTGTGTTATGAGGTAGCTGTTGGTATGAAGTAGCTGTTGTTATGAGGTAGATGTTGTTGTGAGGTAGTGGTGTTATGAAGTAGCTGTTGTTATGAGGTAGCTGTTGTTGTGAGGTAGTGGTTGTTATGAGGGGTGGGTTGTTGTGAGGTAGTGGTGAGAGGTAGTAGGAGGCTCTCCATCTTAAAGCCCTGCAGATATGATACATGTGTTGTCTCCCAGTATAGTGAAGCCCAGAAGCGCAACTTTACAGTGGTTCAGTTTGTTTAATTTCAGTTTCAGTTATAGTTATGAAGGAGGCCTGGGGGCTGATACGCCTCTCTCTGCTGATTGGAGAAAGGTTTGCATTGCTGTGGTAAACACATTCATCAACAACAGACAGATAATTATCTCTTAAATTCGGGGACCTTTCCAGTTTGTTGTCGCGTCGTCACGGCGCCCGTGGAAGAGGAATGTTTGTTGTGTCATGAAAGAGGCAACGTTGTGTCATCTCTATTGTTCAAATACCTTGCTTGCTCACGCGTCGGCAAGCTCTTAATTGCGACGTGTGCGTGTGTGTTTGTGTCGTGGGAAGAGATGGGGGTACGGGCGATGGTGTGTGTGTGTGTGGGGC
>CAEFZP010000423.1:72500-101869 GCA_903064625.1 Mallotus villosus | reverse complement strand
GATGTGTTGCCCCACCCTACTGGATGGGGGACTTTTGCCACTACCCGCTGACGTTTTTTAAGGAAACAGCCAACATCGTTTTTTCTACAGGAAATGTAAGAAAGGGGAAATAGAAATGGTTTTATAACCACGACCAAACCCCCAAACAAAAATATAGAAGAGAAGAAACTAATAATGTATGGTCCTAGATAACACAAACGTCCCTAACAACCCTTTCCTCCTCCCTCCTCCTCCCTTGTCTCCTCCCTATGAGTCCTCTCTCTATGTTCAACAGAGGCCTCACAACTGTGGTGAAACACTCTACATAAAAGGGAATCAGGTACCAGGAACACAAAAAGCACGGGCACTGCAAGCAGAGAAAGTGAAAACAGAGAGAACAAGACGAGAAGAGCGCGCGCGGGGGTAGCGCCACCGGCCAAACTATCGACACACAGATGGCGATCTGGCTCTGAGCGGTCTGAGCTCGCCGCGTCGCTCAGCCGATCGCGATATCGCTCGAGGCAGCGAGAGAGAGCGCGCGGAATCTCCTCTCTCATCTACTATCTCCGCGCTCTCTCTTATCTCTCGCTCTCTTAATCTCTCTTCGATCTCTCTCCTATTTCTCTCTTCTCTCTCTTCTCTTCTCTCTACCTTTCTCTCTCTCTCTCTCTTACTCTCTCTCTCTCTCTTCGTAACCCTAACAAGAGACCATTTAAGCTTGTCTCTGTGCCACGCCACCCTGCCACGCCACCCTTGTCACGCCCACCTGCCACGCCCACCTGCCACGCCCACTCCCTCATGCTTCGCTCCGTGTTACACACCAGTTTGTTTATTTGTACTTTTGGCACATTTGTGGTTTCAGTGATGGGCATGCTGTCTTGTCTCTCTGTGCACAGCGACACACACACACACACCACAACACAGCAGACACACACACACGCAGACACACACACACGCAGACACACACACGCAGACACACACACACGCAGACACAAACACGCAGACACACACCACACGCAGACACACACACGCAGACACACACACACGCAGACACCACACACGCAGAACACACACACACGCAGACACACACACACACACGCAGACACACACACGCAGAACACACACACGCAGACAAACACACACACAACGCAGACACGCACACGCATACACACACACACGCATACACACACACACACACACACTCATACACACACACGCAGACACACACACACCACTCAACACACATACACTCACACTCATACAAACACACATACACACACACACACACTCATACACACACACGCATACACACACACTATACACACATACACTCACGTGTGATTTGGGGGCACACTTTTGGATTTCTGTTGGACTGGGTCTTGCTTGATTGGTGTTTTGCCAAGTTTATGTGCATTATTGAGATGATTTTAGTACATGTTTATATCATGATTTTTCAAGCTCTGTTTGGTTCTGAAAGTCTAATCAAGTGTCCTGTTGCAATTCCTGAACATGTAGCTTGAATCTGAACTAAACGACAATCTTGGCTTTGGTTGATTCTTTCACTTTGATTCCACACACGCCTACAAACGCACCCTGACCTCTGACCCTGACCCCTGACCTCCTGACCTCCTGACCTCCTGACCCTGACCTCCTGACCTCCTGACCTCCTGACCCCTGACCTCCTGACCTCCTGACCTCCTGACCCTGACCCCTGACCTCCTGACCCCTGACCTCTGACCCTGACCTCTGACCTCCTGAACTCCTGACCCCTGACCCCTGACCCCTGACCTCGACTCCTGACCTCCTGACCTCCTGACCTCTGACCCCTGGCAGGTACGCCCCCCCGCCCTGCGGAGCCACGATGAGGCCTCTCGTGATGGCTGCGTTCCCACTCCTCCGGTGGGCTTCCAGACTCAGCCAGTAACTCCCCGTTCTCCCCGGACTCCAGCCTGGCCTCCAGCCTGGCCTCAGCCTGGCCTCGCCTCCGGCACACGCTTCACCTTCGCTCAGCTCGGTACGCCTCACAGCTTCTAGAACGTAGAAATACGCCTCTCTCTCCCTCTCTCTCCCTTTAAACTGTTGTATGTTAACTCTCTCACCCCAGCATCCAGCCCCACCTCGGACCATCAGATCAACTGGCCAGCATGCGCAACAACAGCCGAGACCAATCAGGAGACGTCGTTTGGACCCCCGTGTGAGGAACTCTTGCTTGTCATTGGACGAGAAGATCGAAGCATGAGCCGGTCTGGGTCTTCAGGGACGAGGAAGGTGAGACTGTTAAACTGGGGGGGGTGTGTGTGTGTGTGTGTGGGTGTGTGTGTGTGTGTGTGGTGTTGGTGTGTGGGTGTGTGTGTGAGTGTGTGTGGTGTGTGTGTGTGTGTGTGAGTGTGTGTGTGTGTGTGTGTGTGAGAAAGAGTGACTAGTGACTATATACAGTAGTCCAGTATTCCTAGTGTTTTCTACAGAGGGAGGAGTCAGTCTTGTAATAAGGGCAGAGGGAGGGGGAGCAGGGAGGGGAGGAGGGGGAGGAGGGGGGGAGGAGAGAGAGGAGAGGGGAGGGGGAGAAGGGGGAGGAGGGGCGGAGGAGGGGGAGGAGGGGGAGGAGGGGGAGGAGGGGGAGGAGGGGGAGGAGGGGGATGGGGACGAGGGGGGGAGGAGGGAGGGGGAGCAGGGGGAGGAGGGGGAGGAGGAGGAGGGGAGGAGGAGGAGGGGGAGGAGGGGGAGGAGGGGGAGGAGGCGGAGAGGAGGGGGAGGAGGGGGACGGAGGGGGAGGAGGGGGAGGAGGAGGGGGAGGAGGGGGAGGAGGGGGAGGAGGGGGAGGAGGGGGAGGAGGGCGGAGGGGGGAGGAGGAGGCGGAGGAGGGGGAGGAGGAGGGGAGGAGGGGGAGGAGGGGGCGGAGGGGGAGGAGGGGGAGGAGGGGGAGGAGGGGGAGGAGGGGGAGGAGGGGGAGGAGGGGGGAGGAGGGTGGAGGGGGAGGAGCGGGGAGGAGGGGGTAGGAGGAGGAGAGGAGGGGGAGGAGGGGGAGGGAGAGGAGGGGGAGGAGGGGGAGGAGCGAGAAGGGGCGAGGAGGGGAGGAGGGGGAGAAGGGGGGAGGAGGGGGAGGAGGAGGAGGAGGGGGAGGAGGGAGGAGGAGGAGGAGGGGAGAGGAGGAGGAGGGGGGAGGAGGGGGAGGAGGGGGAGGAGGAGGGGAGGAGGGGGACGTGGGGGAGGGGGGGAGGAGGGAGGGGGAGAAGGGGGAGGAGGAGGGGAGGAGGAGGAGGGGGAGGAGGAGGGGAGGAAGGAGGGGGAGGAGGGGGAGGAGGGGGAGGAGGAGGGGGAGGAGGGGGAGGAGGGGGAGGAGGGGGAGGAGGAGGGGGGAGGAGGGGTGAGGAGGAGGGGGAGGAGGGGGAGGAGGGGGAGGAGGGGGAGGAGGCGGGAGGAGGGGGAGGAGGGGGAGGAGGGGGGAGGAGGAGGAGGGAGGGGGAGGAGGGGGAGGAGGGGGGAGGAGGGGGAGGAGGGGGGAGGAGGGGGGAGGAGGAGGAGGAGGGGGGGAGCAGGGGGGAGGAGGGGGAGGAGGGGGAGCAGGGGGAGGAGGGGGAGGAGGGGGAGGAGGGGGGAGGAGGAGGAGGAGGGGGAGGGGGGGAGGGGGAGGAGGAGGGGGAGGAGGGGGGACGGAGGGGGGAGGAGGGGGAGGAGGGGGAGGAGGGGGAGGAGGGGGAGGAGGAGGAGGAGGAGGAGGAGGGGGAGGAGGGGGAGGAGGGGGAGGAGGGGGAGGAGGGGGAGGAGGGGGAGGAGGGGGAGGAGGGGGAGGAGGGGGAGGACAGACAGACAGACAGAGAAAGAGAATGAACCCAGTGACTCTGAAACCAGAGTTGAAAACGCCTTAGAGGGTGTGAGCTCATTCAAGATCCATTGAGACACACACACACACTTACACACGCACACACATACACACACAAACATATGTGTACATATGTCTGCGTGTGTGTACATATGTTTGTGTGTGTGAGTGTGCGTGTGTAAGACAGTGTATGTGTATGTGTATGTGGATGGTATGTGTATGTGTGTGTGAGTGTGTGTGTGTGTGGTGTGTGTGTGTGTGTATGTGTGTGCGTGTGTAGACAGTGTATGTGTGTGTGTGTGTGTGTGTGTGTATGTGTGTGGTGTGGTGTGTGTGCGTGTGTAAGACAGTGTATGTGTGTGTGAGTGTGTGTGTGTGTGTGTATGTGTGTGCGTGTGTAAGACAGTGTATGGGTAAGTGTGTGTGTGAGTGTGTGTGTGTGGGTGTGTGTGGTGTGTGTGATGTATGTGTGTGTGTGGTGTGTGTGTGTGTGTGGTGTGGGGGTGTGTGAGGTGGAGTGTGGTGTGTGTGTGTGTGTGTGTGTGGTGTGTGTGTGTGTGTGTGTGTGTGGGGTGTGTGTGTGTGTTGTGGTGTGTGGGGTGTGTGAGTGTGGGAGTGGGTGTGGTGGTGTGTGTGTGTGTGGTGTGGTGTATGTGTGTGAGTGAGTGTGTAAGACAGTGTATGTGTGTGGGGGGTGTGTGTGTACGTGTGATGTGTGTGGTGTGTGGGTGGAGTGGGTGTGGGTGTGTGTGTGTGATGTGTGTGCGTGTGTAAGACAGTGTAGTGTGGTGTGGGTGTGAGTGTGAGTGTGAGTGTGGGTGTGTGTGTGTGGGTGGGGTGTGTGGTGTGGGGTGTGTGCGTGTGGAGTGTGTGCGTGGTGCAGGTGCGTGAGTGAGTGAGTGAGTGCGTGAGTGAGGTGCGTGTGTGAGTGTGTGGTGTGTGAGCGTGTGTGAGTGTGTGAGTGTGTGCGTGTGTGCGTGTGTGCGTGTGTGCGTGGTGTGCGTGTGCGCGTGTGCGCGTGTGCGCGTGTGTGGTGTGTGCCCTAACCAGTGTTTCCTCTCTCCAGTCCACGGCTCGTCTCTCTCTCTGGTGTCCAGCAGCACATCCTCCATCTACTCCACGGTGAGATCACCACGACAACACTACAACACAACACACCTACACAGCTACACAGCTACACAACTACACCACTACACCACTACACACAATACATCAACAACACAGACAGAACCAACACCAACCGTACGGTCGTCATAACAAGCCCACCTCTGTGTGTCAGTAGTCAGAGTTGCTGACCCTGACATCATGGTCACTCACAACGAGAGGGTGTGATTATCACATGACCCCTGCAGCTGGGTAGGAGGGTGAAGTGCCTTGGCCAAGGACACAACGTCATTTTGCACGGCCGGGAATTAAACTGGCAACCTTCAGATTACTAGCCCGATTCCCTAACCGCTCAGCCACCTGACTCCCTGACTTTGACTTCAGCCGGCCCACACAGGCAGTAGTAAATCAGGAGGGTTGTCTGTGAGCTTGGCTCCTCCCTCGCCTGAGCAGGTGTGTGTAGGTGGAGAGAGAGGGGACATAGTTGTGGAGATCACCAAGCAGAAACACACTCGATAACAACGAGAGAGAAGACAAGTAGATAGAAAGAAGTGGAAGAGAGGTTCAAGATGATGTCAACCTTATCCCTGAGGGGGACCGCTGCTCTTTGGGAACCCACGGTAGGGATGAGGAGAGGAGAGAGGAGAAGAGAGGAGGGGACAGGGGAGGAGGGGAGAGGAGAGGAGAGGAGGGGAGAGGGGAGGAGGGGAGAGGGGGAGGAGAGGAGGGGAGAGAGGGGAGGAGGGGGAGAGGAGAGGGAAGGAAGGAGAGGAGGGGAGAGGGGAGGAGGGGAGAGGGGGAGGAGAGGAGAGGAGGGGAGAGGGGAGGGGAGAGGGGGAGGAGGGGGAGAGGGGAGGGGGAGAGGGGAGAGGGGGAGGAGGGGGGAGGAGAAGGATGAAGGACTCCACTCTCCGTATTATGAGAGTGTGTTGTGGTCAGATGAGGTCAGATGAGGTCAGGTAGAGGGGCTGGTCGCTCTGTCTGTCATCGTGAGGATCGGGCTTGTTTGTGTCTTAGTGTGAAGGTGTGTATGAGGGGTGTGTGGTGTCTGGTATATGTGTGTGTCTGGTATATGTGTGTGTCTGGTGTGTGTGTGTCTGGTGTGTGCACAGTAGTTGCTGGGTTGACAGGTTGGAACATGTTACCGCCCCCTCAGAGGTGCAAGACTGGAACACACACCACACACACCACACACACCACACAAATGCACACACACATACACACACATGCACACACACATACACACACATACACACACATACACACACATACACACACACGCTGCAAACGCCTCCAGGAACATAGCTGTGCTTTCCAGACATACTACACCAGAGCCTGTAATAAACACCAGAGCCTGTAATAAACTTGTCTCCATGTAACTGATAAATCATAGGAGAGGTGGAAGCAGTGATGTACGTACACACTGAAATGATGTACGCTCTTAAAGAGCCAGAGACACACCTGGTGGAACTGGAGCCCTCACGTGCTCTCTCACCAGCCCCTCCCTGCCAGAGCACGTACACAGGAGGGTTATGTACAATCAACACACTCTCATGGACTCTCTGTCTGTCTCTCTTTCCTCACAGAATGAAGAAGAAAGTCCCAGTAAGAGGTAAGAACTAACCCTTCCGCATATTGCACATAGGAAAGAAAAAGAGATAACAGTCGAACTATGACATCTCAATAGCACTCTCCCTACTCACTCTACCTCTCCCTCTCCCTCTCCCTCTCCCTCATCTCCCTCTCCCTCTCCCATCTTCCCCCCCTCTCTCCCTCCCTCTCCGCCCCTCTTCTCTTTCTTCCAGTGTGTGTTTGAACAGGGGGGATTGTATGGTGTTAGATCTCCTTACATGAGGGGTTGTTCCGTGTGTGTGTGTGTGTTTGAGAGCGACACGCCCAGCTCTCTGCACCTGTGTACACCTGGATCTCTTCCTCCCTCCTCTGAGACACATCTGGGAGACACGCCATGGCCTCTGAACCTGTGTGTGTGTGTGTGTGTGTGTGTGTGTGTGTGTGTGTGTGTGTGTGGTGTGTGTGTGTGTGTGTTTGTGTGTTCTCAGATCCGTAAGTTACGCAGAGAGCTGGATGCCTCCCAGGAGAAAGTGTCTGCGCTGACGACCCAGCTGAGCGCCAACGTAAGACACACACACACACACACACACACACACACACTGTGGTGTTGGAGGTCGCTCTAGCTTGTCTGTGTGGTTATCGTATCCAGGAGGAGCCTCCTACTGGCCTTGCACCTCGTCATGGCCGCTAACCCTCCCTCTCCTCGCATTCCACCCCGACGCCCTCCCCACGCTCTCTTCCCTCACACCCTGAGAGAACATGCTGGCATACGGTCATGGCTGTGCTGCTACCACTAGCATTAGAGTTAGCATTAGCATTATAATTAGCATGAGTTCGAGTTAGCATTAACATTAGGGTTAGCATCATAATTATCATTATCATTAGTTGGTGTTAGGGTTAGCATCTTCGAGCTCCAAGAGCCTGCCTAGCCAGCCATGGCGTCCAGCGGACGGCGCCCTAGAGCGGGCAGTATGGGGCCCTGGCTCCCTCTGAACTACTACCCCTCCAGGAGGAGCCGGCCCCGGGGCCCCCGCCAGCCAGACCCAGAGGACCCCCCACGCTGCCCCCCTCTCCACAGGGAGCCGGACCCCCCGCGCTGCCCCCCTCTCCACAGGGAGCCGGACCCCCCGCGCTGCCCCCCTCTCCACAGGGAGCCGGACCCCCCGCGCTGCCCCCCTCTCCACAGGGAGCCGGACCCCCGCGCTGCCCCCCTCTCCACAGGGAGCCGGACCCCCCGCGCTGCCCCCCTCTCCACAGGGAGGCGCCTCTCAGAGAGGTTTCAACTTGATTTGTCTTTTTTAGTAGAACAGGAGCTTCTGATAGGTCCACTGCTAGGGGCCTGATCAGTGTTGGTGGTGAGGTAACTGTTGCTGGTTGTTTGACCTTGGTCTCCTGGCCCTGCTTGCTCCAGTCGTATCCCTTATCTCTGTCCTGCTGACTCAGACACCACACAGTCATCACTGCCTCATATCTGTCAGCGCAAGGCCTGTCCTGGGGGGAGATACACAAACACACACCAGTGTTGTGGTCTCTCCTGGTCTCTCCTGGTCAGGGTTAGTAATGTGTTGTGGTCTCTCCTGGTCAGGGTTAGTAATGTGTTTTGGTCTCTCCTGGTCTCTCCTGGTCAGGGTTAGTAATGTGTTGTGGTCTCTCCTGGTCAGGGTTAGTAATGTGTTGTGGTCTCTCCTGGTCAGGGTTAGTAATGTGTTTTGGTCTCTCCTGGTCTCTCCTGGTCAGGGTTAGTAATGTGTTGTGGTCTCTCCTGGTCAGGGTTAGTAATGTGTTGTGGTCTCTCCTGGTCTCTCCTGGTCAGGGTTAGTAATGTGTTGTGGTCTCTCCTGGTCTCTCCTGGTCAGGCCCACCTGGTGGCAGCGTTTGAACAGAGTTTGGGGAACATGACCATCCGCCTCAACAGCCTCACCATGACCGCTGAGCAGAAGGTGAGGAACACACACACACACGTATACTACACACACACACTAGAGCCCGACCGATATATCGGCGGGCCGATATTATCGGCCGATATTAGACATTTTCCGATCTATCGGTATCGGTATTTATAATGGCCGATAAATGAATATTAAAGTTTTTATTCATTTTTATCTATCAGAAACTACATTATCATATTATTTTAGTGAGAACATAATAACAGGAGTGAGATGGCTAAGCAGTTAGGGAATCGGGGCTATTAATCAGAGGGTTGCTGGTTCGATTCCCGGCCGTGTCAAATTACTTGTGTCCTTGGGCAAGGCACTTAACCCTACTTGCCTCTGGGAATGTCCCTGTACTTAGTCGCTCTGGATAAGAACTTCTGCTAAAAGTGAGTAAATGTGAACTACAAATAACTAATGTTAGGGAAATCAGTTTGTTTTGTTACGCGTTTCTGGATTTTTTTGATAATTTTTTTTATTATATGGCAACGACAGTACGAGCCTTCTGATTGGCTAATGGGTAGTCATGCCAAACCCGTATTGACCAGCGGTCCAATAAGTATTGTTATTGCCCTCCTCTGACGTCATCTTCAAAATTAGCAATATCGAAGTCAACTGAGTCCAGACGATAGTGAAGACATCAACAGCGACGAAGAGAAATTGTTAACTTTCTAAAATAATCGTTATTTGTGTTGGAATTAAAGCCATTTTAGCAGAACCGTACTGTCCGCTTTCTAGCAAAAGTAATTGGTTGCTAGACAACACCTGAAACACACCGTGAGAAGACTTGAGAGCTAGCCTAGCTAGCTACAATTAGCCTACAATTTACAAAATGAAAAGAGCTAAAAATGCCATATAATAAACAACTTACTAACCTCGACCGTTCGGTCATGCCGGGAAATATCAAACCTCGACTTTGCCGTATCAACCTCGCTATCGCTCGGTCGATACGTTCAAGTCTCGTTTGATATTTCCCGGCATGACCTCACTCTCGGTTAGTAAGTAGTTAATATCGGCCGATATCGGAATATCGGATTATTAAATCACCAAATATTTGTATCGGTATCGGCCTTAAAAATCCTTTATCGGTCGGGCTCTAACACACACATATGTATACTACACACACACAGATACTACACCCGCACACACACACACGTATACTACATACTGACGGGGTCAGGTGGCTGAGCGGTTAGGGAATCGGGCTATTAATCAGAAGGTTGCTGGTTCGTCAAAGGACATTGTGTCCTTGGGCACGACACTATACTTGCCTTGTCTCTGTACTTACTGTAAGTCACTCTGGATAAGAGTGTCTGCTAAATGACTTAATGTAAATGTGTGTGTCTGGTGTGTGTGTCTGGTGTGTGTGTATGGTGTGTGTGTGTGTGGTGTGTGTGGTGTGTGTGTGGTGTGTGTGGTGTGTGTAGTGTGTGTGGTGTGTGTGTGTGTGTCTGGTGTGTGTGTGTGTGTGTGTGTGTGTGTGGTGTGTGTGTGTGTGGTGTGTGTGTGTGTGTGGTGTGTGTGTGTGTGTGTGCAGGACTCTGAGCTGACGGAGCTGAGGAAGACCATCGAGCTGCTGAAGAGGCAGAACACCATGGCTCAGGCCGCGATCAACGGAGTCATCAACACACCTGAGTTAACCTGCAGGACTGAGGGCCCAGGTACACACACACACACCTGAGTTTACCTGCAGGACTGAGGGCCCAGGTACACACACACACACACCTGAGTTTACCCGCAGGACTGAGGGCCCAGGTACACACACACACACACCTGAGCTCACCTGCAGGACTGAGGGCCCAGGTACACACACACACACACCTGAGTTTACCTGCAGGACTGAGGGCCCAGGTAAACACACACACACACCTGAGTTAACCTGCAGGACTGAGGGCCCAGGTACACACACACACACACCTGAGTTTACCTGCAGGACTGAGGGCCCAGGTAAACACACACACACACCTGAGTTAACCTGCAGGACTGAGGGCCCAGGTACACACACACACACAGACACACACACCACACTCACAACAGCCTGTGCTGTACTCCTCCCTCCACCAGAGGGCAGTAATGGTGCCCAGCAGCAGCAGGATCTGAGGATGAGGAGGCAGCACTCATCTGACAGCGTCAGCAGCGTGGCCAGCGCCACGAGCCACTCCAGCATTGGATCCAACATGGACGCCGACACCAAGAACAAGAAAAAGAACAAGAAGAACTGGGTAAGTTCCTCAGGTCTGATCCCAGGTCTGATCCTCAGGTCTGATCCCAGGTCTGATCCCAGGTCTGATCCTCAGGTCTGATCCCAGGTCAGTTCCTCAGGTCAGTTCCTCAGGTCTGATCCCAGGTCTGATCCTCAGGTCTGATCCCAGGTCTGATCCCAGGTCTGATCCTCAGGTCTGATCTCAGGTCTGATCCCAGGTCTGATCCCAGGTCTGATCTCAGGTCTGATCCCAGGTCTGATCCTCAGGTCTGATCCCAGGTCTGATCCCAGGTCTGATCCTCAGGTCTGATCCCAGGTCTGATCCCAGGTCTGATCCCAGGTCTGTTCCCAGGTCTGTTCCCACAGACCCTAACCTAACCCAACACACTGGTTACTAACTCATTCTTCCCCGGTCCCTCTCCCTCAGGGCTCTTGCACCGGGGTGCAGGTGAATACACAACACTTCCTGTATACTATGTCCCTCCTTGTAGCGAGTGACCAATCACAGACTACAGTCTAGCGTAGGAACCAATCAGGGCCTGTGTTATTGGTATTCAGTGGTAGTGGTCATTAGTGCTCCCGGCTTGTTTAAAGCCTGGAGGAGGTTGTTGTTGTTGTGGTTAGAAGTAGAAAGAAGTGAGAGATGTAAATGGCCGGACATGAGCCTAATGAGATGTACCAGAGCCTGTCTAAGGAGAGCCTGGCCACTCCCTAATAAGCCCCATTGTACCGAATGTTGTTGCAGTTACACCAGAGTTCCACTGGGGGTGATCGCAGGCGAGTGCAAAATGAATGGGAGTCTATGGAGCTAAAACGGCAACATTTGTCTCTTTCGCCTGATTGTCGTTGAGAAATCTCAGATTTGATTGTAGTTTTTGCATGTTCAACATGGATTATAGGTTGAAAGTTGAATGAATGAGTACGATTTCTTACAGGGTGAGTCGTTGTTGCACATAAAACGCTAGCATTCTGCTAATGAATGCTGATTGGTTAGTGAAGGACAACCAGAGATCCCTCTTGATGGCATCCAAAAACTGTGTATCCTGAGAAAAGTGGATTTTGAGTGGGTATAGCTCCATAGACCTCCATTCATTCTGCACTCGACCGTTAGCGCAGAGTTGGAACTAGAGTAGAACTAAAACCAGTTCAGAAGCCAGAAGTTTCCCGAGAGTGGCAGTTCTCCCCTATATTAGACATTCCTCCTTGCCGCTGCTGGAGACGGTCTCCTGCTCTGGAGGGAGAGCAGAATGAGGGGAAGTACGCTGCTAGCCTGCTAGTTACTAGCTCTGCTAGCCTGCTAGTTACTACCTGCTGTACTAGCTCTGCTAGCCTGCTAGTTACTAGCTCTGCTAGCCTGCTAGTACTAGCTCTGCTAGCTGCTAGTTACTAGCTCTGCTAGCTCTGCTAGTATACTCTGCTAGCCTGCTAGTTACTAGCTCTGCTAGCCTGCTAGTTACTAGCTCTGCTAGCCTGCTAGTTACTAGCTCTGCTAGCCTGCTAGCTAGTTACTACCTCTGCTAGCCTGCTAGTTACTAGCTCTGCTAGCCTGCTAGTTATACTAGCTGTGTGTGTCGCCAGGTGTGTGTGTGTACCTCTCTAAAACTTGCACTGTTGTCTGAAGTGTGTGTTTCGTCTCTCTGTCCTCGCTGCTGTTGCTTCATGGGGCAGGTGTACGAGGTAAGAGTGTCTGGTGGCTCATGCTTCAGTACAAACCAAGCAGCCCTCATGTAGCCTAGCCCCCTGAACTCTGCTACTAACACCTCTCCTTCCTCACTGCTCATGTCTTCTTCTTTAGTCTCCTTCCTCTTTAGTCTCTTTCCTACTCTCCTGCTCCTCCTCCTCCTGCTCCTCCTCCCTCTGCTCCTCCTGCTCCTCCTCTCTGCCTAACCTCACTAACTCCTACATTTCTTCCCGGCTTTCTTCCTGCTCCCTCACTTCCCCCCATAGTCCTCACCATGGTGCATCATGGGATTGTGTCCTCATGCGACACCCGCCCCCTCTCTCCCCCTCTCACCGTCTGTCCTGTGTGTCCTCAGCTGCGCAGCTCCTTCAAGCAGGCGTTCAGTAAGAAGTCTCCCCGGTCAGCATCGTCTCACTCGGACATCGAGGAGATGACGGACTCCCAGCCCTCCTCCCCCCGCCTGCCACATGGAGGCTCCACCCGGCCGGGTCACGCCCTGAGGAACACCCACTCCAGCTCTCTGTACGCAGCCTGGTACCTCTCTCACACTGTCCACCAGCACTTATTAAGCTTTGAACTTTGTGTGTGTATGATGTGTGTGTGTGATTGAGGCTGCGGAGGGTGTGGAGGGGGAGGCAGACATGGTGAGGCTGCTGAGGGTGTGTGTATTGATGCTGTGTGTGTGTGTGTGTGTGGTGGTGTGTGTGTGTGTGTGCGCTCAGGCTGTCGGAGGGGTGTGGAGGGGGAGGCAGACATGGTGAGGCTGCTGAGGGGAGAGCTGAGGGAGAAAGAGATGAAGCTGACAGACATCAGGCTGGAGGCACTCAGCTCTGCTCACCAACTGGATCAGCTCAGAGACACCATGAACCGCATGCAGGTAACACACTCACACACACACACACCACACACACTCACACACACACACTCAGCTCTGCTCACCAACTGGACCAGCTCAGAGACACCATGAACCGCATGCAGGTAACACACTCACACTCACACTCACACACACACACACACACACACACACACACACACACACACACACACACACACACTCACACACACACACACACACCACAGCTCTGCTCACCAACTGGACCACTCAGAGACGCCATGAACCGCATGCAGGTAACACACTCACACACACACTCACACACACACACTTAGGGCTGCTTAGCAGCTGGAGAGCAGAGACCCCATGACCCAGAGAGAGAGTGGTTCTGACTGCTGGCCGTGTTCCTCAGGGAGAGATCGAGAAGCTGAAGATGGAGAACGACCGTCTGAAGCAGGACAGCCTGGGCTCCAGCCGCCCCCCCTCAGCCTCCCCCAGCCCCGGCCCCGCTCCCGGCCCCGGCCCCGGACCCAGTCTCTCCCAGCACAGCCTCAACCTCACTGAGTCCACCAGCCTGGGTAAGACCACAGGAGTGTGTGTGTGTCTGTGTGTGTGTAAACCCTGCATGCGTGTGTGGATATGTGTTAGAGCGACCGATAAAGGATTTTTAAGGCCGATACCGATACAAATATTTGGTGATTTAAAGATCCGATATTCCGATATCGCCCGATATAAAAAAATATCGAAAAAATCCAGAAACGCGTAACAAAACAAACTGATTTCCCTAACAGGAGTTATTTGTAGTTTACATTTAGTCACTTTTAGCAGAGGTTCTTATTCAGAGCGACTAAGTACAGGGACATTCCCAGAGGCAAGTAGGGTTAAGTGCCTTGCCCAAGGACACAACGTCATTTGACACAGCCAGAATCAAACCAGCAACCCTATGATAATAGCCCGATTCCCTAACTGCTCAGCCATCTGACTCCTGTTATTATTTTCTGATTTCTGATAAATAAAATGTATAAAAATACTAACTTAATATATGAAATTTAAAGACAAAAACACAATTATATATTAAAAAATAAATAATAATAATAATATTCATTTATCGTCCATTATAAATGCCGATACCGATAGTTTGTAAAATGCCTAATATTGGCCGATAATATCGGCCCGCCGATATATCGGTCGGGCTCTAATATGTGTGTGTTAACTCTGCCGGTGTGTGTGTCTGTGTGTAAACTCTGCCGGTGTGTGTGTCTTCCCCTCAGACATGCTGCTGGATGCCCCAAGTGGAGAGGGGGGGGTGAGGAAGGAGGGGCGGCGGGTGAAGATCGTTGTGAGCCTGGGGGATGACAGCAGAGTTGGAGAGGTGAGACTGGTCATGTGGTCATGTTTCAGTTAGCACACACCTACATACACACCCATCTACTCATTCACTCACACACACATGGGTCCCTCTAAGAAGGGAGGGTGTGACATCATCTTGACCTGTGACCTCACAGGAGTTCCGGCAGCGCCACTTCCTGATTGGCTGCATCGGCGTGAGCGGGAAAACCAGATGGGACGTACTGGATGGGGTGGTGCTCCGTCTGTTTAAGGTAGACCCCCCTCAACCCTCCTCCCACCTGCTCCACCATCATCACCTAACCCTTGACCGTGTGTGTGTGTGACCGTGTGTGTGTGTGACCATGGTGTGTTTGACCGTGTGTGTGTTTGACCGTGTGTGTGTTTGACCTCCAGGAGTACACCAGTCATGTGGACCCTGGGGGCCAGCTGGGGTTGAGCTCTGAGAGTGTCGAGGGTTACAGCATCGCTGACGTGTATCGCCATAGCAACCCCGTCCCCGCCCGCTCCCCAGAGCTGCTCCCCTGTGGGTACCTGGTGGGAGACAGCGACACCATCAACATCAAACTGAGGGGTACGTCTGCCTCCACACACACACACACCTCACACACACCTCACACACACCTCACACACACCTCACACACACCCCACACACCTCACACACACCTCACACACACCCCACACACACACACACACACACCTCACACACACCACACACACACCCTCACACACACCTCACACACACCTCACACACACCCCACACACCTCACACACATCTCACACCACACACACCGCACACACACCGCACACACATCTCACACACACCACACACACCTCACACACATCTCACACCACACACACCTCACACACACCTCACACACATCTCACACACACCTCACACACACCTCACACACACCTCACCACACACCTCACACACACCTCCACACCACCTTCACACCACACCTCACACACACCACACACACCTCACACACCTCACACACACCCTCACCCACACCTCACACACACCTCCCCACACCACACCTCACACACACCTCACACACCTCACACACATCTCACACACACCTTACACATATCTCACACACACCACACACACAAGTTGTTTAGCTTGTGTGTGACACTGTGTGTGTGTGTGTGTGTGCAGACTCCTCCAGTGACAGTGTGGACTCTCTGGTGTTTGAGAGTCTGATTCCTCGGCCGGTGCTGCAGCGGTTCGTTTCCCTGCTGAAGGACCAGCGGCGGGTCATCCTGTCTGGGCCTGGAGGCACGGGGAAGACCCACCTGGCCGGCCTGCTGGCCCGACACCTGGCCCTGCTGATGGGCCGAGCACACAGCCCTCACTGCGTGGTCACCTTCAACGTGGACCACAAGTCAAGCAAGGTAGGAGAGACACACCACAGCACGTCTGTGATGACCAGGCCCCACACACACTGTGATGACCAGGCCCCCCACACACTGTGATGACCAGGACCCCCCACACACTGTGATGACCAGGCCCCACAGCACACTGGGTCTGTGATGACCAGGCCCCCCACACACTGTGATGACCAGGCCCCACGCACACTAACAATATCATCTCTCTTTTCATCTTTCTCTCTCTCTCTCCCTCCCTCTCTCTCCCTCCCTTTCCCCCCTCCCCTCTTCCCTCCCCCCCTAGGAGCTGCGTGCGTACCTGTCAGGGCTGGTGGAGCGCTGCAGCAGCCAGCAGGAGATGGATCGCCCCCTAGTGGTGATCCTGGATAACCTGCACCATGTCAGCTCTCTGGGAGACATCTTCAACGGCCTCTTCAACTGCAGCCACCAGAACAGGTGGGCAGGCTGACACACACACACACACAGAAACACACAACAAAGACACACTCACATAGATACAAACACACACAGGGACACACTCCCCTCCATACGGGTAGATGTGTCCTTGTGTGTGTGTGTTCCAGCCCCTACATCATCATGTGTGTGTGTGTGTGTGTGTGTGTGTGTGTGTTTGTGTGTGTGTTTGTGTGTGTGTGTGTGTGTGTGTGTGTGTGTGTGTGTGTGTGTGTTCCAGCCCCTACATCATCGGCACCATGAGCCAGGCCACATCCTCGTCCCCGAACCTCCAGCTGCACCACAACGTCAGGGTACCACTAACCCTAACACCACCGGACCACGAACCCGAAACACCACCACAACACACACCCGAACACACACCACAACACACCCGAACACCACCACAACACACCGCCACACCACCACAACACACCCGAACACCACCACAACACACCCGAACACCACCACAACACACCGCCACACCACCACAACACACCCTGAACACCACCACAACACACCCGAACACCACCACAACACACCGCCACACCGCCACAACACACCAACACACCGCCACACCGCCACAACACACCGCCACAACACACCACCACAACACACCGCAACACCACCACAACACACACCGCCACACCACCACAACACACCGGAACACCACCACAACACACCCTAACACCACCACAACACACCCGAACACCACCACAACACACCGCCACACCGCCACAACACACCGCCACAAACACACCACCAACAACACCGCCACAACACACGCGCCACAACACACAACACACCACCACAACACACCGCCACACCACCACAACACACCGGAACACACCACCACAACACACCGCGAACACACCACAACACACCGCAACACCACCACAACACACCCGAACACCACCACACAGCCACAACACACGCCACAAACACACCGCCACAACACACCGCAACACCACCACAACACACCGCAACACCACCACAACACACACGCCACACACCACAACACACACCAACACCACCACAACACACCGCCACAACACACCAACACACCGCCACAACACACCAACACAACAAACCGCCACAACACACCGCCACAACACACCGCCACAACACACCAACACACCGCCACAACACACCAAACACAACAAACCCGCCACAACACACCGCCACAACACACCGCCACAACACACCGCCACACCTCCACAACACACCGCCACAACACACAGCCACACCACCACAACACACCACCACAAACACACCAAACAAACACACCGCCACAACACACCAACACAACCGCCACACCACGACAACACACCGCCACACCACACCGCCACACCACCACAACACACTCCACACCACCACAAACACACCGCCACAACACACCGCCACACCACCACAACACACCGCCACAACACACCGCCACAACACACCGCCACAACACACCGCAACACCACCACAACACACGGCCACACCACCACAACACACCAAACACACCACCACAACACACCGCACAACACACCAACCACACCGCAACACCACCACAACACACCGCCACAACACACCAACAACACACCGCCACAACACACCAACACACCACCACCAACACACCTCCACACCACCACAACACACCAACACACCTCCACAACACACGCCACAACACACCAACACACCGCAACACCACCACAACACACCGCCACAACACACCGCAACACCACCACAACCACCCGAACACCACCACAACACACCGCCACACCACCACAACACACCGGAACACCACCACAAACACACCGCCACACCGCCACAACACACACCGCCACACCACACCAACACACGCAACACCACCACAACACACCGCCAACACCGCCACACCACACCGCAACACCACCACAACACACCGCAACACCACCACAACACACACGCAACACCACCACAACACACCGCAACACCACCACAACACACACTCCACAACACACCAACACACCAACACAACAAACCGCCACAACACACCTCCACAACACACGCCACAACACACCAAAACACACGCCACAACACACCCAACACAACAAACCGCCACAACACACCGCCACAACACACCGCCACAACACCACCAACACACCGCCACAACACACCAACACAACAAACCGCCACAACACACGCACAACACACCGCCACAACACACCGCCACACCGCCACAACACACGCCACAACACACCGACACACCACCACAACACACCGCCACAACACAACGCCACAACACACCGCCACAACACACCGCAACACCACCACAACACACCGCAAACACCACCACAACACACGGCCACACCACCAACAACACACCGCCACAACACACCAACACACAGCAACACCACCACAAACACACCCACCAAAACACACGGCCACAACACACCAACACACCGCAACACCACCACAACACACCGCCACAACACACCCACACACCACCACAACACCACCACAACACACGCCACAACACACCGCCACACCACCACAACACACCAACACACCGCCACAACACACCGCCACAAACACACCAACACACCGCAACACCACCACCAACACACCGCCACAACACACCGCCACACACCACCACAACACACCAACCACACCACCACAACACACGCCACAACACACCAACACACCGCAACACACCCACCAACACACCGCCACAACACACCGCCACACCACCACAACCACCAACACACCACCACAACACACCCGCCACAACACACCGCACAACCACCACAACACACCAACACACCACCACAACACACCACCACAACACACCGCCACACCGCCACAAACACACCGCCACAACACACCAACACACCGCAACACCACCACAAACACACCGCCACAACACACCAACACACCGCAACACCACCACAACACACCTCCACAACACACCGCCAACACCACCAACAACACACCAACACACCACCACAACACACCTCCACAACACACCTCCACAACACACCCACAACACACCTCGCACAACACCACAAACACACCTCCACAACACACCTCCACAAACACACCTCCACAAACACCACAAACACACCTCCACAAACACACCTCAACACCACACCAACACACCTCCACACCTCCACAACACACCCTCCACAACACCACACTACACACCACCACAACACACACCTGTACGGTGATGCTTCATGCAGTGGGAATGAGGAGTAATACCTCCACCTGCCAGAAGGGGGCGGCAGCACCATCAGTCATGCTGATGTATTTACTTTAAGAATATATTTATATATTAAGTAAATATGATTTTTTTAAGGAATAGGAGAAACCTATGAATAGCTAAGTAAATATACTAATGTGTCTGTGTGCAGGTGGGTGCTGTGTGCCGGGGTTAGGTTAGTACTAATGTGTCTGTATCTGTGTGCAGGTGGGTGCTGTGTGCGTGCCACACGGAGCCGGTGAAGGGCTTCCTGGGGCGTTACCTGAGGAGAAGGCTCCTGGAGACGGAGATGATCAGCCGCTCACGCTGCCCTCAGCTGGGGAACATCGTGGACTGGATCCCCCGCATGTGGCAACACCTCAATCACTTCCTAGAGGAGCACAGCTCATCTGACGTCACCATCGGTAACAGGGAGAGAGGGATGGAGGGGAAGAGGGGTTAGTGACATGTGTTGGACCAATCCTAACATCCGTGTGCTGGTTTCCTGTCCAGGGCCCCGCCTCTTCCTGTCCTGCCCCATGGAGGTGGAGGGCTCCAGGGTTTGGTTCACTGACCTGTGGAACTACTCCATCATCCCTTACATGCTGGAGGCCGTGAGAGAGGGACTGCAGGTACACACACACACACACACACACACACACTGTACACACACACACACACACTGTACACACACACACTGTACACACACACACACACACACTGTACACACACACACTGTACACACACACTGTACACACACACACTGTACACCAACTACTGAGGAGTGTGTGTGTGTGTGTGTGTGTGTGTGTGTGTGTGTGTGTGTGTGTGTGTGTGTGTGTGTGCAGCTGTACGGACGCAGGTCTGTGTGGGAGGACCCGGCTCGCTGGGTGATTGACAGCTATCCCTGGTCGGCCACGCCCACACACGTTGATTGGCCGCCGTTGCTGCAGCTCCGCCCAGAGGACGTGGGATTCGACGGCTACTCCACCCCGAGAGAAGGAGTCAGGAAGGAACCTTCACGCAGCGACAGTGATGCAGACCCCCTGGTGAGAGGACACACAAACACACACACACACACACACACACACACACAAACACACACACAGTGATGCAGACCCCCTGGTGAGACGCCACACACACACAGACACACTCACACACACACACACATGGACACACACCCACACACATGGACACACACACAGTGATGCAGACCCCCTGGTGAGACGCCACACACACACATGGACACACACACACACACACACACACATCCTCACAGCCCCTCTCTCCTCAGATGAACATGCTGATGAGGCTGAAGGAGGCGGCGACGTCGTCCAGCCCTCAGAGCTATGACAGCGACAACAGTCACCATGACGACCTCCTGAACTCCTCCCTGGAGTCCACCCTGTGAGGCCGACCTCACACGTTTCCACGCCAACGTTCACCATCAACAGACCTCTGTGATCTTCATCATCTCGTCATGGGAACACTTCCTGGTGCAGGTAACCAGAAAATGAGAAGGTCTCTAACCTTCACATGAAGTGAGTTCTATCCTGTCAGGACGTTGACAGGAAGTGAGGTCTAACCTGACAGGAAGTGAGGTCAAGTGGATGAGCAGTGTCCAGGGACCTGCCATCGTGTCTTCTTCCTCCAGGATGCTACAGCAACATCACCTGAGGGTCCTCCTCCCCTCTCTCTCCTTCCACCCTCCACCTCACCTCCTCACCTCCTCACCTCCTCCCCTCTCTCTCCTTCCACCCTCCACCTCACCTCCTCACCTCCTCGTCCTCCTCCCCTCTCTCTCTTCCACCCTCCTCCTCACCTCCTCATCCTCCTCCCCTCTCTCTCCTTCCACCTCACCTCCTCACCTCCTCGTCCTCCTCCCCTCTCTCTCCTTCCACCCTCCACCTCACCTCCTCACCTCCTCATCCTCCTCCCCTCTCTCTCCTTCCACCCTCCACCTCACCTCCTCGTCCTCCTCCCCTCTCTCTCCTTCCACCCTCCACCTCACCTCCTCGTCCTCCAAGCTGCAAACCGCTGACTCCTCCCCCAGCTGCAGTGCTTCCAGCTGGGCCACAGGAGGAGCTGTGAAGTCCCCTAGTTCTGGAGCTCCGGACTGGTAGACAGAGACAGACCTTCTCACAGACCAGCAGTTCCTCCTCCACACCACCAGGTGTACCCCCCGCCCTGTGCCCCCCCCTGTGCCCACGCCCTGTGCCCACGCCCTGCGCCCACGCCCTGCGCCCACGCCCTGCGCCCACGCCCTGCGCCTGCCTGCAGACAGGGCCACCAGGCTGAAGTCTGCTGGTGCTGGACTGACCTTGACAAAAGGATGCCTTATTGTTTTGTAACAGACTTTGTGCATTTGCTACTTTTTTAATTGTTTGTGTGTTAACTCCCAGGGCTCTGTAGCCTCTCTCCTGGCCTCGCCGGAGCTTGGACGCCCTCGTCATATCAAACACCAGCCGGTAAAAAGAGGTCGATGACATGTGGACTTATATATGGTTGGGGACTTAACTCCCAATACTGAGCAGGTTGGGCTGACTGGTGAGGCGACCTGGAGGAGGAGCACCCTGGAGGAGGAGCCTAGCTCAGGTGCTCGGACCTGTCAGACCTGTCAGACCTCTCAGAACCTCAGACCTCTCAGCTTCTCCGTTTGAGTAGCAGGCTGAGGAAGGAAGCTGTCGTTTGTGTTGGTTTGTGATATCATCATAATAACATGAACAATATTGTGATAACATGTTGGATGACCTGTGACCCCTAGTGTATGTGCTGCTCTGTATGTAGTGACTTTACTTGATGGTGAATCATGAAGATCAAATGATATGTTTGCTATTGTATCAGGGTTCAAACTCATTTGATTGTTTTTTTCCTTCTAAATCTACCTCCCAGGAAAGTCCTGGGTCATTTAGTGTCGAGCAGGACCTACAGCGTTTCTTCTGTTGTCTTTCAGTGTTCGAGTGTGAATGAGTGAAGTCACCCGTTCTATGCAACAGCCGTGTTGAACCTTAACATGACAGCCTGAAGGCCTGGTCCTGCCTGTCTCCCTGACAACACATGTACAGCATGGACACACGTGTGTGAATACCTCCTGGGCCAGTGTCACACTTTGCTTGTTGATTTGTGTCTGTACATTTTGAGGAGTCTGTTGTTGTGGTAAATATTAGCACAGAGAAACCCTTGTGCGTGTGTCTCGTGAGTGTGTGTGTGTCTCGTGAGTGTGTGTGTGTCTCGTGAGTGTGTGTGTGTCTCGTGAGTGTGTGTGTGTCTCGTGAGTGTGTGTGTGTCTCGTGAGTGTGTGTGTGTCTCGTGAGTGTGGTGTGTGTGTCGTGAGGTGTGCTGTTCTGTGAGTGTGTGGTGTGTGTCTCGTGAGTGGTGTGTGTCTGGAGGTGAGGTGGGTGTCTCGTGAGTGGGTGTGTGTGTGTCTGAGTGGTGTGTGTCTGTGAGTGCCTGGCTGAGAGAGGAGAGGACTGTTGACATGTTTGGGAAGAGGCTGAGGGGCGTGTATGGGGAGAGGCTGAGAGGCTGAGAGGCTGAGGGGCGTGTATGGGGAGAGGCTGAGAGGCTGAGGGGCGTGTATGGGAAGAGGCTGAGAGGCGTGTATGGGAAGAGGCTGAGAGGCTGAGGGGCGTGTATGGGAAGAGGCTGAGGGGCGTGTATGGGAAGAGGCTGAGAGGCTGAGGGGCGTGTATGGGAAGAGGCTGAGAGGCTGAGAGGCTGAGGGGCGTGTATGGGAAGAGGCTGAGAGGCTGAGGGGCGTGTATGGGGAGAGGCTGAGAGGCTGAGGGGCGTGTATGGGGAGAGGCTGAGAGGCTGAGGGGCGTGTATGGGAAGAGGCTGAGAGGCTGAGAGGCTGAGGGGCGTGTATGGGAAGAGGCTGAGAGGCTGAGGGGCGTGTATGGGGAAGAGGCTGAGAGGCTGAGGGGCTGAGGGGCGTGTATGGGAAGAGGCTGAGAGGCTGAGGGGCGTGTATGGGAAGAGGCTGAGAGGCTGAGAGGCTGAGGGGCGTGTATGGGGAGAGGCTGAGAGGCTGAGGGGCGTGTATGGGGAGAGGCTGAGGGACGTTTCTCATCAACTCAATGGATGTGTAGCCTTCTTTGATAGGCTATGTACATTTTTGTATGTAACAGCTATTGTAAATAATTGATTATCTTGCAACATTTTGATGAATTTTCTATCTTATTTGTAACAGTACTTGAAAATGAGTATTTAGTGTCCAGTCTCTCTCATCAGAGGAGGCTGACGGTGTCTAGGGACACACAGGAGTGTCTAACGTCAGCAGTCAGGCACGGCCTTAAGAGTCTGATATCACTGTAATAGGCATAATTTATTTGTGATTCATTAAAATTAATGAGTATTTATTATGATTATTTAGTTTTTTCTTGATCTTATTTCGCGTATGATCAACTGAGAGGTTTTCCCAAATATCTAAAGACCAGCCTAGTAGATTTACTGTCAGATTACAGATTTAATGTGCATTTAATCATTTGAGAATTTATTTGGTATTTGTACAAAAAAACGAAATGTCAACACAATATGTACATAATACATTGAAACATTAAACATATCCATATAAATTATGCACAAAATGGCTACTATATTCAATAAACAACTCTATAAAACAGCCAGGTAATCCTATATCAATATTCTTGGTATATAATCCCATACAAAATTGTACAAAATACTGTACAGTTGAAAAGCTGCAAAACAGCAGTTTTATAGAAGTATCCCCTATGTTGTGAAAAATACTTTTCCAGATTTTGATTGACCAGATTATAAACTGATAATTTGTGTGGGAGGGATGACGGGGTAACAATTGAGTAAATTGTATCTAAATTTAGGGGTAGGATATCTTGTAAACCTGGTCACATATACAGGTATGTGCTTTACAGACTTTCTGATATAAAACATTGTCAATATATTTAAATTATGTTTGTAAATAAATTAAGAAACTGTGATCTCCTCTTCGTCAGAGTCTGAGTAGTCGGACAGTTTGCAGGAGAGGGAGGGCGAGGAGATGTGAGACCCGGCGCGAGACCCGGCGCGGTTCACTAGCTCGAGCCCAGCCGTTGGGGAGCGGCGGAGGTCTGACGCCCCGAGGCTCTCTCCGGTGACCGAGTGCTCTTTGTCGTCCTCCTCTGCCGAAGACTTTTTCCCCACGTCGCTGAGGTCTGGATGGGGATTGGTCTTCGTGGGCAGAGTCTGCTCGCGGCAGCCTCCGGAAGACAGGAGTTCCCGCTCCTTGGAGTTCCTCCACTTCATCCTGCGGTTTTGGAACCAGATTTTGACCTGAGGGGAAAATATAACCAGTTAATTGTTTAGTTCAGAAGTCTTTTGCCGTAGTTTGTAACTTAAATGGAAAGGGACGTTTGTGGTTTGAATACGCGCATTACGCGCCTCAGCTACAAGTGACTGACACAATTTTAAAAGTTGTCTAAACATTCACCTGGGAATCTTTGAGACCGAGTTTTGAAGCTAGTTTCTTTCTGTCGGGTTTGCTGATGTATTTCTGTTTCTGGAACATTTTCTCCAAAGCCTTTCGCTGTACATCGGAGAACACAGCCCGCCTGAGCATCCCTCTCCGCGGCTTCCCCCTGGCGGCCAGCGGCCACGAGAAGGTCCCGGGGATGGGCACCACGGATGACGAAGCTGAGGGAGCAAAACGAGACAAAAAGGTTAAACGAACAATTCTTTCTAGCAAGATTCCAAAACGCCCTGATAAAGTGCTTTTAGAATTGACAGTTCACAGAAACGACCAAAGAAAGTAACTTTGTCTCAAACTTTCTAAGTGTCATCATTTGATATGCTCTCTTCCTTTTGGACCGATAGCCCACGTCTCAGTTTTGAGAGAAATGGCACGAGGTGACTAATTAGCACATTGGCCGGTCCCCAACTGCATTGGTATGGTAACGAGGTAGCGTATCCTTCAAGAAACCCCGCGAGGGCGGATAGAGGAGTTAATAAACCGTGAACGGTAATTGTGTAGTAATGAACTAACGTAGAAAAGACTCGGGACAGGCGGTGAAGGCCATATATTATCGCAACAAAAGGAGATTTACACTTTCAAACTAAACACCACTGCATACCAGAATACTGATGCCCGGGGCCCTGGGCCGCGCTAGTCCTCAAATCACTTTCATTAAATGAACACGAAAAGCTATTCATGGCGGTCGAGTTGTTTTGTTGAGGGATTCAACGCAGCCCATGAAAAGGACTCCAACTCCATTATGATTTCTATGAATGAACGCACGGACTAGCGACTTTATAGACTTTTCTAGGAAATTATTCTCTATCTCACCTTGTTGATTTGCCCAGTTAAAATGAGAGACGAAAAGAACATGGAGAATACAAATAGAGGCTGGAGGTAGTTTTCAATTCAGGTAGAATATTCGAGATGTTTAAATATCAAGTTTTCCACTATAGAATCCAGTCAAGTGCTAACGGATTAATATATTAGCTTGAAATCAGACTACATCCATTTTAACATGATGCTATGCTCCGTTAAATTAGATAGCCTACTGATTTAGACAGAACGGAACACTTATTCTCATTGTTGTGTTTCTGCGCACCTCCCAACTCGCTATGTGGTCTTGTGAGAATACTAAGCGCTCTCAATGGGACCTAATAGGGAAATTAGTGCATGACTGGGCCCCGCCTCTGACCGCGCGGTAGAGTCTCTCTCTGGGGTGTGCGGGTGGCTGGTCCCGGGGGGAGATGACCACATCACGTCACGGTGCTGAAAGCTTTGTTGGCAGCCAGCGGCCCGGTGCCCCGGCGCTGTGGGAAAACGCGGGACCGAACGGAGCTGCCAAAACGCCCCCAATTGAGAAGCAAGGGATCGACCCGTTCTACGCGTCACATTTAAAGCTTCACGAGTCCAGATAATTGCTTAATGGGGGGGCCCCATGAAAAGCTAAGCACGGTACAATCAGCGCGAGCGACTGGTCATTCAATCACCTGACATATTTTGCTTGTTTAACAAATGCACTTGTTTAAACTCGGATAACGATTTCCTTCATGTAGGAATAATTCACGACTGCAATTCATTGCAATTAATTATGATATTTTCTAAACCTTTAAGAATGAATTGAGTCTGTAGGCAGCTGGCAGGTGTAGGTCAGAAGACAGGTGTGTGCATGCGCCAGGTGTCTCACCTGGGAAGTATGCTGATCTGAGGAAGGGATGGAAGATCCCGTCGAAGTAGGGGACAGGGTAGGCCTTCTGCAGACTGATGGTGGGCGGAGAGGCTGCTGGGGATCAACAAACAGCACTGTCAACACACTGAAACCTCATCAAACACATCAACACATATTCAAATAAAGAGACAACTGTAGTTTAATTACTTGAATCACACACTTATTTGAAATGCTGTAGGTTATTTTAGTAACCTATGACAGAATGAGCATATAGTCTCACTTACCGGTCTTTGGTGACGGTGCAAGAATGGCGCTGACTCCAAACTTGAGATAAGTTGGGTCTTTGCTGGTTGGCAAAGACGTTTTCGGGGAGTATGACTCGCGCGTTACCGATGACGGGGACGTTACGCGCTCCCCGTGCATAGTGCTGAAGGACGTTGTGGTCGTGGTTGTCGCTGGGGAAATGCTCGCGGAGAGGACTGTCCGGTTGAAGTACGGCGAGGGCCTGCTTATCCGTAGAAGATCCTCCACGAGAAAGCTTGAATGAGTGGGGAAGGCGGACTGCAGGGACGGGTGGAACGGTAACGCGGCTGCCGGCCGGTAAAGGCCCGGATACATCGCAGAAGGCGCAATAACACTTGGGATCATCATGGTCCCGGTTATACACACCAAAGATCTGCTGAAACCGTCCTGAGTGAGACGAGGCTGTTATCTGTGAGGCTGGTCACTGCTCTGCTCTCTCTGCCTGGAGGAAACACGTTTTATAGGCGTCTGCCCCCAAAGCCCCTTTCAGCTCTGACAACCCAAACAATGAGGTTCAGCTCCGAGCCCCGCATGGGTTGCTTTCAAGCGCCTTTCGCGGAGCCCTGATTGGCCAGAGACTGCAATTTATGATTGGATTAGACTTCATAAGCAAGCAACGCACAATGTCCTTTCCACAAAAGAGGCACAGTCATCAATTTTGCATATTGACCACGTTCCATTGAAGCACTGCGAATTTGTTTTGTTTGGCAGTGGCGCACGTAGGCTAATTAAAACGCAATCTTAAAAGATTCAAACATCATTTGGGAACTCTGAATGGGGTTTGCACCAGAAGAAGACGCGATTTTTTATTCAAGATCCCTGCTGAGATTCAGGAGATAAACATCCACTGGAATCTTAGTCCTTCGAAACATAAACTTACATTTATCACCATTATGAGGCCTAATTATACAAATATTATTAAAACGAAATAGATAAGCATGCTAAATAAAGCCAAAAAATACTTATATTTCCTTTGTATATTTTACATTAACGAAAACATATTTTGATTAACAACATTTATTAAAGATACGCTAAGAGTTTGCGTTAATAACGGCACCCATCATTGTCCGTTAAGCCTTTAGTTGATTAGCCTATAGGCCTACGTAGGACATTTGCATTTGGTATAAAATATAGGCTACCCTATGTGAAGGCTTCAAATGTAAATAGTGTTTTTGGCATAGGATTTTCAACACTCAATCTGGACCTCGTCATGGAATAATGTCTTAAACGGATTTCTGCTCTCGGGACGCTTTAACAGATGTGTTAAATATCACGGGGTTTGCAAAGTCTTCATTCACCGGGCCAGACCCGCAGCACATTCTGCGCAGGAGAAGTGTGCGGCCCTAACCGCGCGCCACTGATCGCGTTAAGCATGAACTAACTGTCACCCTCGGCTGCGGCAGCGCCCCGCGCTCCCTTTCTCTCCTCCGCCTTCAAAAAGACCTCGAGAATAAAAGCTGTATTTCTAAAGACGGTTTTGTTCTGCTATTTTAACCGACTGAATAAAAGTGCATCTGTGATTTGATTTAAAGCGCATTCATATGAGGCGACACCAAAACCCGAATACAACTCGTATTAAAGCAACATTGGACCTGTTACGGTCTTGTTTGGTCGGCTTGCCCACATTTCACACTAAATGCGCTGAACCTGCAATTCGTTTTTAATAAAATGTAGGCCTTTAGACTAAGAGCGGTTGCCAACAACACAAAACGTAGGCCTACACTAACAAAACAAACGAATTATGCTTGGTCAATTTAATTTAGTAAATGTAGGATTAGGGTATATAAGAACGAAGCATATTGTTTCATAAACATCTAAAATAATTATTCCCTAATGGTTTTAGTTTTTTGTCCACAAAAATGATCAATATCAAGTAAGATTATTTTTTTGTGGTAGGCTACATTTACATTTAGTATTTTTTTTGGTAGGCTACATTTACATTTAGTCTTTTTTTTTGGTAGGCTACAAAACAAAAAAACACAAAAATTTGATTTATGATTTAAAGCAGTGACAATGGTCTCATAATAATTACACTACATAAATCATTAGGTTTTGATTATAAGAATCTAGCCTATCAAAACCATGTTCGTTAAGTTTATTAATAGCCTAGCATATTCTTATTGTATTTCTGTCGCTTATTATTAAGAACAGCCTATACGTTGAACGAGTGATAGATAGGTGGTTCAGAATTAGCCTAATCAAATTTAAACTGGCGAAGTTATTGTAATTGAACCTCCGTGAAATAATTCCATTAGAGAAAAACGAACCGCTTATCAGACGTGCTTTGGCCTTTCTGAGTGTCTCGAGCCAGGGCTGTCCCGGAGAGAGGAGGTGCGGGCTATTAGGACACGCCGTCACAACACCGTCAGTATTCACGGTGAAAACAACTAACGAGACCTTCAAAGCTTTTTTATGAGCCTATATTTCTT
>CAEFZP010000423.1:50000-67500 GCA_903064625.1 Mallotus villosus | reverse complement strand
CCCCCTCCTCCCCCTCTTCCTCCTCATCCACCTCCCTTTCTCCCTCCCTCTCTCCCCTCCCTCCTCCCTCCTCCCTCCTCCCTCCTCCCTCCTCCCTCCTCCCTCCTCCCTCCTCCCCCCTCTCTCCTCCTCTCTCAAGTACCTACGACCTCCTGATGTTTGTTGAGCTGAAGCCAGACGGCTGGATCAGAGAGGCAGCAGTGGAACACACACACACACACTCACACACACTCACACACACACACACACACACACACACACACACACACACACACACACCCACACACACACACACACACACACACTCACACACACACTCACACACACACACACACACACACACACACACACACACACACCACACACACACACACACACACACACACACACACACTGTGTGGATCAGAGAGACCAGGACGCCTCATGGCTGAGGCGGAGCGACTCCAGGATGTGGGGTTAACACCTCCGACAGAGCTGGCCTGGAGGGATGCGAGGCTGTGAGGCTGTGGGGCTGTGTGACTGTGTGACTGTGAGGCTGTGAGGCTGTGAGGCTGTGGGGCTGTGGGGCTGTGAGGCTGTGGGGCTGTGAGGCTGTGTGACTGTGAGGCTGTGGGGCTGTGAGGCTGTGTGACTGTGAGGCTGTGTGACTGACTGACTGTGTCACTGTACTGGCCAGCTTTTATCCAGTCGCCCTGATTGGCTGACGAGGTGCAGCTGTGGTCATCGTTAGCCGGCCCGGGAGCAGGACTCTGGATCACATGACCCCGAGCTCCAGGATCACATGACCCCGAGCTCCAGGATCACATGACCCCGAGCTCCAGGGTTGGAACAATACACATTATGTACAGTACCAGTCTGGGAAAACACTGTGTAGATACACACACAGACACACACACCACACACACACACACACACACGGCCATGTGGCATCATGAGCTTCTTCACAGCCGGACCATAACTAAGTGTTTCTGGGACTAGTTCTCCTCTGGACTAAACGTGATTACCTGCTCCTGATTCCCCTGCCAGTGTTCCACACCGCTGCATCGGAGGTCACAGTGTGTGTGTGTGTGTGTGTGTGTGTGTGTGGTGTTCCACTGCTGCATCAGAGGTCACAGTGTGGTGTGTGTGTGTGTGTGTGTGTGGTGATACAGCCCAGGGCTCAGGAGCTAAACATCCCTTGCTGTCACAGTCCAGCCAGCAGTCCAACAGAGTTATGTTTACGATCTGTGTCCTGCTGTGGCTGTTTGTCTCTGCTGTGCCAGGACACAGGGTGACGCCTGGAGCTCCCTAACTAGCATCACATCAAACACACAAAGTGCATGGCAGGGCAGCTGTGGTGGCGTATACGGTGCAGGTTCTGGTGTGCGGCCCTGGAGGAGTTGAGGGTGAGTAAGGAGAGAGAGGAGGATAGCGATAGGAGGAGATGCGCGAGAGCGCGGAGGGTTACGCGACTGTAGCAGAGCGTATGATCTCGGCTTCTCGCAGCGCGCGCTCGTGAGAGACGTCGAGGGTCTCGCGGCGGTGATGCTGTGCGCGCTTCGGGCTGCTCAGCTTTCTTTGTCGCGCTGCGTTTGCTATCTACGGTTCTCTCTCTGCCGTGTTGCGCCTCTGTCGGTGTGACGCGTCTGGTTCTCGTGTCTTCTTTTGTCGCGTTACTGCTTGCCGTCGTCGCGGGTCGCCTTCTCTTCTTGCTACCGCCGTGCTGTCCTCTCTTCTCGTCGCTCTGCCTTTGGTGTTTCTCTCGCTTCCGGTCAGCTGCTCCTGCTCGCTCTCGTCTTGTGCGCATCGAGGTTTCGGCGTCTTCGTCTTGCGTCGGTGCTCTCTGCTTCTGCTCTCTAGCGTGCGTGTCGGCTCGTTTCTCGCTCGCCGTGCGCGTCCTCGTGCGCGCTGCTGGTTCTCGCTTGCTCTGTCTCTCTTCTTTTTCTCCGCCTCGGCTTCTTGCGTCTTTTTCGCTCCGAGCTTTTGCCCAGATTCATTCGTCCTGTCTTGCGACGGTGCGCGCTGCGTGCGGCGTCTCGCTTCGATGCGTGCGAGCGTCGTGCGCGCGTGCGCTTGCGCTCCTCGGCGCGCGCTTGTGCTGCTCGCGGCGGACGGCGCGCGCGCGGTGCTCGCCGCGGCGTGGCGGCAGGTGGTGCTCGCGTCTGTTGCGCGCTGTCCGTGCGTGTCCTGCTTTTGCTCGCGCTTCTGCTGCGCTCTTCGCTGTGCGTCTGGTTCGCGCTCCTGTTCGCTCGCTTCGCGGCGCGCGCGGGTTCTCTCTCGTCGTGCGCGCCGCGGCGCGCGGCTGTGGTCGCTCGACGGCGCTGCGCTTGCCGTCTGTTGTTCTCTCTGCGGCTCTCTGCTTTTGTTTCGCCGTCGTGCGTGGTGCGCGCCCTCACGTCCGCTGTCTTCTAGCCTGTCGGCGGGTTCCCCTCTTGCGGCGTCTCTCTCGTGCTCTCTGCTTTCATGTTTAATTGGGATTCTCCTTTAATGGTGAAGGTGGTCGCATGTAATGAGGAATCTCTATTGAGAAGGGTAAGGGATGAGGTCTCTATTGAAGAGGGCCAAACAAGAAAAGGTTTTTAGAGCGAGTCAATGATGCACTCACTGTCTGTTGGGTGAGATAGAGAGGAGGGAGGAGGAGGAGAGAGAATAGAAGATGAGAGATGAAGAGGATGAAGGAGGGAGGGATTTAGAGAAAGAGAATTAGGAAAACACAAAAGTTTTAATGAAGGCACTTGTGTATTTCTAAGCAGTAATTGAGTTCATCATGAGTGTGTGAGCAGAGAGAGACAGAGAGGCTGTGTAGAAACAGGTCGTGAGTCTTTAGAAGAGACATTGGATCTGTTGGTGAAAGCAGAGTGAATGTTCTTAAGAGCCGTGAACAGTCTGGAAGGTTATCACGCCGTCATCCTCGTTTGATCCTCCATACTACAACGTTAACAAGTTTGAGTGATTTCTAGATTACCATTTAACCATTTAATCATATTACACTTCCCTTCAACTGTTAGATTTAATCTGCCAGCTCGTTTCATTATTCATTTAGTATTCAAACTATTGCATTTGCCAGCCCACTGCAAGCAGAAGGGCAGCAGCTTGTGCTGTAATCCCTCACTCAGGACCTGCTTGCTTAAAACACTGGGTTTGTTTCATTTGTTTAAATTGATCCTTGATCTAAGCTAGCTAAGAGATCCCCTAGGACACAGTCTCTGAGGGGAGGGGAGGGGAGGGGGAGAGGAGAGGAGGGGGAGGAGGGGAGAGGAGAAGAGGAAGAAGATGAGTGGGAGAGGGGGGAGAGGGGGAGAGGAGAGGAGGAGGGACGAGAGGAGGGGGAGAGAATGAGAGTGGGGGTGTCGGAGAGGAAGACGGAGAGGGGGGTGGGGAGCGGAGACCCGAGGGGGTGGGGGAGCAGGAGAGGAAGACGGCGAGCTAGTGAGTGGGGGAGAGTGGAGAGGGAGAGGGGAAACATTAGAAACGCGAGAGAAGAGAGAGAAGAGTGTATATATTTATTATATATATAACATCTATTCAAAGCTAAACTAAATGTGCATTCTGCTTTAACTTGAATCAGAGGTTACTGGTGTTACTGTTTCACCTCTGTGTGTGTGTGTGTGTGTGTGGTGTGTCTGTGTCTGTGTGTGTCTGTGTGTGTCTGTGTGTGTCTGTGTCTGTGTGTGTGTGCGTGTTTGTGTTTGTGTGTGTCTGAGTAGTTATCACTCATGGTGACAGAGAGCTGTGTCAGGTCGTAGGAAGCTGTTATGCTATGCTAACATCATGCTAACTAGGCAATTCTACTATCAGGATAATAGTTAGCTTCGCTATGCTAACACTATGCAAACTAGGCCTATATACTGTTAGGATAATAGTTAACTACACTATACTAACATTATGCTTACAAGGCCTTTCTACTGTCAGAATAATAGTTAGCTTTGCTATGCTAAATCAGCAAGCACAACTTCTACATGATCAGAGTTTCAATTCCATTTCTTTCCCTGAGTAAGTAAAGCAATTAAATTCACTTGAAGTTCAATTTAATTAATTTGAAATGTATTCAATTCAGTTCAATTAAATTCCCTATATTGATCCGATTAAAGATTCGTAGATGTATATTGTTTGCAACCTTCCGGCCACAGTAAATTCTGTGTTTGTGTAAACCTACATGGCGGATAAAACCACATTCTGATTCTGATGGAACGGGTGAAAAAGAAAACATTTTCAACATCTCACTCCACAAGGAAACATCATATATGAAATATATTAACAGTACAATAATGTGATGCTGTGTTTGTGTGGCAGACACAGATCTCACACTACGGTCAAGGTTGGGATTCAAACCTGTGACCTCTTGATGGACATTTAAATGCGTTGTAACCACTGAGCTATATGCATTCAGTACCCTGTAGCTGCGCCAACCTAAGCCCACCCATCCAGTACCCTGTAGCTGCACCAACCTAAGCCCACCCATCCAGTACCCTGTAGCTGCACCAACCTAAGCCCACCCATCCAGTACCCTGTAGCTGAGCCAACCTAAGCCCACCCATCCAGTACCCCTGTAGCTGAGCCAACCTAAGCCCACCCATCCAGTACCCTGTAGCTGCACCAACCTAAGCCCACCCATCCAGTACCTGTAGCTGCACCAACCTAAGCCCACCCATCCAGTACCCTGTAGCTGCACCAACCTAAGCCCACCCATCCAGTACCCTGTAGCTGCGCCAACCTAAGCCCACCCATCAGTACCCTGTAGCTGCACCAACCTAAAGCCCACCCATCCCTGTAGCTGCACCAACCTAAGCCCACCCATCCAGTACCCTGTAGCTGCACCAACCTAAGCCCACCCATCCCTGTAGCTGCACCAACCTAAGCCCACCCATCCCTGTAGCTGCACCAACCTAAGCCCACCATCCCTGTAGCTGCACCAACCTAAGCCCACCCATCCCTGTAGCTGCACCAACCTAAGCCCACCCATCCAGTACCCTGTAGCTGCACCAACCTAAGCCCACCCATCCCAAAGTTTTTTATGACATAAAAGTATGTTCAGCCTTGGAGAAAGATGTTCCAGAGGAGGGCTGTCTGTGGGAGGATCAAGTTAGGGTTAGGATTAGGGTTAGGGTTAGGGTTAGGGTTAGGGTTAGGATTAGGGTTAGGGTTAGGGTTAGGATTAGGGTTAGGGTTAGGGTTAGGGTTAGGGTTAGGCACGAGGAGTTAGCTGTGCTAGTGAGAGAGTGTGGAGAGGGTGGTAGTGGTGGGGGCAGGGATGGAGGAGGGACAGGGGAGGACAGGGGAGGATGGGGGGTGATGTATGGAAGAGTAAGGGTTTATTCACCAGCGTCTGAGAGGGGCTATTCACAGTGTGAGTGTCTATAGTGGGGCACTCAACCATGGAGCCAGAGGGCTTGATCTCCACACACACACACACAACACCACAACACACACACACAAAACAACAAACACACACAAAAAACACACACAACAAGTGACACACACACAAACAAGGCAAACACAACACAACACACACACACACACACACACACACACACACACACAGGCACACACACAAACACACAGTCAACAACACAACACACACACACAGGCACACACAAAACACAACACACACACACACACACACACACAACACACAAACACACAGTCACAACAAACACACACAACACGCACACACAACACAGTCACACACACACACACAGTCACACAGTCACACACAACAAACACAAACACACACACACACACAAACACACAGTCACACAGTCACACACACACACACAAACACACACAGTCACACACACACAACACACACACCACCACACACACACACACAACACACACACACACACACAGTCACACACACAGTCACACACACACACACACACTCACACACACACAGTCACACACACACACACAGTCACACACACACACAGTCACACACACACACAGTCACACACACCACACAGTCACACACACACACAGTCACACAACACACACAGTCACACACACACAGTCACACACACACAGTCACACACACACACACTCACACAGTCACACAGGCGCACACACACACAGTCACACAGGCACACGCACACACACACATTCCCCTTTGGTACCTGACAAACCTCTCAAGCAGCTAAGGGTGCCATTGAGGAGAGGAGGAGGAAAGGGGGAGAGAGGAGGAGAGGTAGAGGGGGAGAGGAGGAGGAGGAGGACGAGAGGGAGAGGAGAGGGGGAGACGAGAGGAGAGGGGGACGAGGGCGAGAGGGGGCGAGAGGGGGAGAGGGGCGAGAGTCCGAGGGAGGAGGGATGAGAGAGAGAGGGCGAGAGCGGAGGGGGGAGAGGGGGAGAGGGGGAGAGGGGGGAGAGGGGGAGAGGGGGAGGGGGGAGAGGAGGAGAGGAGGATAGGGGGAGAGGAGGAGAAAGATAAATTCATTCAGGGGAGTCTATCATTCTGTGTGGTGTTGTCTTTACTCCTGAATAGAACCTGAGAGACCCTCTCATAGCCCCTAATGCCTCCCACTCCGATCACCCTACGCTCCTCCCACCCTATCGCCACCCCTCCGAACCTTAAGTGCCTGATCGTCAGCTTCACTTTCACAAACTCGCTCTCTCTTAATCTCTGTCTCCCTCCCGCCCTCGTCATCTTCCTCCTCCTCTTTCCCTCCACATATTCACTGTATGGATCTCTCTCATCTCTCTTCTCTCTCTATCTCTCTCTCTCTCTCTCTCTCTCACTCCCTCCCTCTCTCTCTCTCTCTCTCTCTCTCTCTATCCTGAATGCGGTGTTGAACGGCATTGTTAAAAATGAGTTTACACCCCATTGATATTATGTTAGCTGACACTTTTATTCAAATGGAGTAGGTAACATATCACACTCTGCCCAAACTGTTATCTGCCTCCTCCCCCCCTCAGGCACAGAGCAGGTCTGGAGCCACCATGACACATCCAGACATATGGTTCTGATTCGACTCGCCATGCCTCTTCTGGTGCCGTGTCAGAGTGAGTGTGCCACACAGACACTGTGACAAATATGGCGAGGGTGTGTGTGAGGGGTGTGTGTGTTTGTGTGTGTGAATGGAAGAGTGAAAGGGGGTCTGGGTGTGTGAGTGGTGTGTGGGTTTGTGAGGGGGTGTGTGTGTGTGTCTTGTGTGTGGGTGTATGGTGCAGGGGGGGGGGTGCAGGGCTGGTCAGTGTCCACCCACGACCCTCCCAGGATCTAGGACTGGACAGACTCATCCTCAGGAACCGGAACTTTTAAAACAAATGCGATTCCTTAACGATTCCTTAACCGACTCTTGAAAAACTGAAAACTGAAAGTAATCAAAGAAAGGCTCTTTATAGTTTTTTATTTAATGGAAAATATTTCAATTATATATCTATAATGACTATTGGCTTCCTTATTAATGATATAATAATAATCGAAAAAAAAATAGTACATATTAATATATATTAATTTTCAATATGATACAATTTGTTACCAACTGCATATTTATCTAATAATATTGTTGGATTTATCTAATAATATTGTCAATTAATCTTATAATAATACCTAATTAAACATTCAATATTATATAAATACCGTCAAATATATACAAATATACATACATGTAAACATATACACTATGTTAGACACCTTCTTCATCCCTGTACCTTGTGAAAATCAATTCTTTGTATTTTATTTTAAAACTGGTTAATGTTTGGACATTCCTTGATCTCCCCACTCAAACTGTTCCATAGTCTCACACCACATATTGAAATGCAAAACGTTTTCCTGGTCGTACGGACGCTGTTCACTTTGAAATTACATTTTCCCCTTAAATTATAACCCCCCTCACGATCATTGAATAATTTTTGTATGTTTAAGGGTAATATGTTGATTCTAGCCTTAAACATTATCTGTGCAGTTTTAAATTCCGCCAGATGTGTGAATTTTAATAATTTTGACCGTATGAATAATGGGTTAGTGTGATCCAGATATCTCACATTGTGAATAATGCGGATTGCTTTTTTTTGAAGAATAGTGAGTGAACGTAATGATGTTTTGTATGTGTTGCCCCAGACTTCTGTACAGTAACTGAGGTATGGTAAGACTAGTGAACAGTAGAGAATACGGAGTGATTTTTGATCTAGAACCTGTTTTACTTTGTTTAATACATAAATGCTTCTTGATAGTTTTGATTGTACGTGTGTAATATGTGATTTCCAACTTAATCTCTCATCTATTATAACCCCAAGAAATTTATTTTCGGAAACTCTTTCAATTTCAACTCCATTTATATTAATATTTATTTTCGTGTTCATTCTACAGTTACCAAATAACATTATTTTTGTTTTGCTTAAGTTTAATGCTAACTCACTGTTAATGTGTGTAACTGTGTTAATTTGCACAACAGTCCCGCATTTCTCTTACTAGCATGCTACAGTTTTAAGTAAACTCCATTAGCAGCGAATTTCGTTTGAAATCAGTGCATAATACTACTTGCTTTGGAGATATCGATACGTGCTAGATGATGTACACGTAACCAAGTGTCGTCCCAATTCCTAGGGCTATGTAGCCCTTACCCCTCGGTTTTCGAGGGCCAAGGGGTAGGGGTAAACCAAGGGGAAGGGGGTAAGGGGAAGGGGTAAGGGGATGTATTGGGATTGGCCCTTAAATGTAAGTTTAAGTCTGACTTGCCGTAGACACTTCAATTTACCTGTCGCATTGTGTAAATGTTGTTGATGGAAACCAGGTGGGTGTGGGTGTGTGTGTACGGTACTTAGGAATTATTTGCTGGACCTGATGTTAGTTTCCTCCAGGAACACAATGACTTATGAGGGACTTGTTGCTCTTGTTGGTTAGTTGGACCTGATTTAAATTCTTGTACTCGCTGTGAACTGTATTATTATTGTTGCTTGCTTTCCTACAGGTACACTCTTGCACTTTTGAGGTTCATGTTGTTTAATTGTAACTTGTTTAACTACACGCTCTTGTGTTTCTTCCCATTGGCACTTATGAGCTTTTTCACAATGTATGCTTCATGTTTGACTACTTGCAATGTTGGGGATATCTCGTTGTTATGATCATTGACCTATGCACTTTTGCAAAGCTCTCTCTTGGAAGTCGCTTTGGATAAAAGCGTCTGCTAAATGAATAAATGTAAATGTGTGTGGGTGTGTGGGTGTGGTGTGTGGGTGTATGTGGTGTGTGTGTGTGTGTGAGATGTGGTGTGTGTGTGTGTGTGAGATGTGGTGTGTGTGTGTGTGTTGTGTGAGATGTGGTGTGTGTGTGTGATGCAGCACAGAATAAAAGGCTAGTTAGCCACCTAATTCCCCATGTCAAATACAATGGCAGCAATTACAGGGTCATCAGTGTTGGTGGCACATACCTTTCTGTTGCTGTGTGAGTGTGTCAGTGAGGGTGTGTGTGTAGGTGGTGAGGGAGAGAGAGAGAGAGAGAGAGGAGAGGAGGAGGAGGAGAGAGAGAGAGGGTGTGGTGTCAGTGTCAGCATGTGTGTGTGTGTGTCAGCATGTGTGTGTTGTGGTGTCTGGTCAAAACCGTTCCTCAGGGAGATGGTTAGTCATGGCTTCTTATTGACCCGTCACCCCCTGGTCACAGCAGGGGTCCTCAGTCAATCAGCCAAGGTGACATGGCTCAGCAGGTCCTCAAGGTGACGTGGCTCAGCAGGTCCTCAAGGTGACGTGGCTCCGACCAGACCATGATGACAGGCTAACCCTGGAGTCAGCCAAAGAAAACAGTTGATAATATTGCTTCTAATCAGTCAGATTTTTACAGTAACAGGTGTTGATAAGAGAAACTTTCAAATTCACCAGTTTCCTTCGTGACTTGAATATCCTGAGTCTCTCCTGTGAGTCTGTCCTGTGAGTCTGTCCTGGAGTCTGTCCTGTGAGTACTGTCTCTGTGAGTCTCTCCTGTGAGTCTGTCCTGTGAGTCTGTCCTGTGAGTCTCTCATCTGTGAGTCTCTCCTGTGAGTCTTTCCTGTGAGTCTGTGAGTCTTCCTGATGTCTGCTGATCTGCTCTACCACCCACCCCACCCCCCTTCCTACCCCACCCCCCTTCCTACTCCAACCCCCTCAAACTGCCTGCCCTCTCACCCCCCCCACACACACACGGTCCCTCCCCTCCCCTCCGCTCCCCAACCCACCAAAGACTGGCTCTCTTTGTTAACCTAATGTGCTTTTACCAGTTGCTTTCTGCAGGAAGACATCTGCTGTGTGACCAGTCAATATTGTGAGGACAGTTCAAAGCAGCCAGTTCATATCTGTGTCAGCTTAACAACCAGAAAGTAGCAGTAGAGATGGGTGAGTGGGTGACAGTGTTGGGACACACAATGGAGTCCTCATTAACCAGTGATTTATCATGATGGGATGCCCAGTTCAACCTTTGCTCCCCCCCAACCCCCCCCACCACCCTTCAGCACCTCCAGAAAAAGAATCATCCTATTGTCTGTATGAGAGGCAGTGTGAAAGTGGGTCTGGAGGGGAGAAAGAATCAAGTTAAAAGTCTGTTGAAAAGAGAGAGTGTGTGGCGTATGTTCCTGTGTGGAGTGTGTCTTCTACGGTGGTTAGTGGTGAGGATGCTGGAACACACAGGCTGGTCAAACATTTCCACACAGGGGAAACTGATCTAAAGAGCTGGTGGGTTAGGGTGGGTTAGGGTTAGGGTTAGGGTTGGGTTAGGGTTAGGGTGGTTTTCTAACCCTTGACTCCTTCAGACGCCAATAAGGCTTTGACACTTTCTTAGTCTGTTCAATTTGCATTCAAGATGTTCCTCAAAAGTTCTGAATGTTTCTGTCGTTTGGAGAAACAGCGTGCAGGGAGGTTAGGGTTTAGCAGCTTTACTTCTCCTCTCTCCCCAGACGTTAGTATATTTGATGATATTACTTATTTGTGAATATCAGTCCTGTCTGTCTTCCTCCTCCTTCACTCAGTCATCCCTCTCTCCTCCACTCAGTCATCCCTCTCTCCTTCACTCAGTCATCCCTCTCTCCTTCACTCAGTCATCCCTCTCTCCTTCACTCAGCATCAGTAACCAGATTCTCCCTTCCTCTCTCCCTGCTTGTGTGAAAGTCTGATATCGCAGTCATGATGGTGTGAAGCTAGCCCCAGATGTTCTCCAGCATGCTTCATGCTTCATGCTCATGCAGCTTCATGCTTCATGCTCATGCATGCATGTGCAGTGAGATCACAGTCCTCCTCGCCCAGAGAGAGAGACAGCCACAGCACATAAAGACAGTATAATGAGCGTTTAATGTTGGGTCTCTCTGGACGGAGGAGAAAAGGAATATTCAACGTAGCGGGTTTGTAAAGCGCTGAAGGATACGCCCCTCATCCCTCCCTTTCCCTCCCTCCCCCTCTCCCTCCCTCCCTCCCCCTCTCCCTCCCTCCCCCTCACCCTCCCTCCCATGCCTGAATCCATTTGCCTAAATCACTGTGGAAGGAGGCGGGCAGGCATAATGTACCAGCCAAGGTTTGTAAACCGTTTTGTTAACAATGCATTCTGAGAGAACAGAAAGGAGAGGAAGAGGGAGAGATAAAGAGAGAGGGAGGAGAGAGGGGCAGGGCGAGGGAGAGAGATAAGAGGGAGGGAGGAGAGGGGCAGGGCGAGGGGAGAGAGGGGGGAGGAGGGGACAGGGGAGGGAGTGGCAGGAAGGGAACCAGAAGGGGGCTGTAATGAAGAGCAGGTGGGTGGGTGTGGTGGGGCAGGACTGTTGAGGACAGGGCCTGGGTGACTGGTCACACCCCAGTCCCATCTCCACCTCGCCCCCATCCACTACACCCTCCCCTGCCCTCCCTCCCTCTCCCTCCCCCCCTGCCCTCCCGCTCCTCTCTCCTCTCTGAACTGTGCATCCCCTCACACAGACCAGTTCTTACTTTAGTCACACCACCTGCCTCCACTATTCACACACACACACACCACACACACACACACACACACACACACACCACACCACACACACACACACACACACACCCACTCCCTGACTCCCTCACAACTACACCATGGACTATGGTGATCAATAACGTAGCAATTATAAGTGATCAGGTCCTATTTTTCAGTCACTGGGTAATTGTTGATCAATGCGGGGCACTGGTCCAGGCTCAGGTCAGTGGTCAGTTGTTCATCTGTACCTCAGTGTGAGGATGGACTGTACAGTAGAGACACAGTCCTCCACACTGCAGAGTGTTTACAGTAGAGACACAGTCCTCCACACTGCAGAGTGTTTACAGTAGAGACACAGTCCTCCACACTGCAGAGTGTTTACAGTAGAGACACAGTCCTCCACACTGCAGAGTGTTTACAGTAGAGACACAGTCCTCCACACTGCAGAGTGTTTACAGTAGAGACACAGTCCTCCACACTGCAGAGTGTTTACAGTAGAGACACAGTCCTCCACACTGCACAGTGTTTACAGCAGGAATGTTTACATCCACATATATAACATGGACCTATAGAAACACTCCTGCTGTGAAACACTTTGCTGTGAAACACATCCAACCTCCTTGTGTGTGAGTCACCACAACCCCCACCACCCCCCCACCACCCCCACCACCCCCACCACACCCCCACCACACCCCCACCACACCCCCCACCAAACCCCCCACCACACCCCCACACACACCCCCACCACACCCCCACCACCCCCCCACCACCACCCCCACCCCACCCCACCACCCCCCACCACACCCCAACCACACCACACCCACCACCCACCCCCCACCACACCCCCACCACCCCCACCACACACCACACCCCAGCCACCACACACACCGCCACACCCACACCCCCACCACACCCCCACCAGCACACCACCCCCCCACCACACCCCCACCACCTCCACCACCCCCACCACTGGCTGGACATCTATCCCCAGAAGGCCTCTCCGGATCGGGACTGATTTGCTGCATAAGCCCCCCTGTGATTACCCATAGGCCGTGTCTCTGTGGCAGGGTAGCATTGTGCACCCTGTCCCTGCCTGGGCGTATTGAAGGATCCCTCCCCTGTGCTGCTGGTAATTGGCTGTGAGGGCTGTTAGCTGGCCCTGCGGCTGCAGGGAACTGAAGGTGACATCTGATCAGATGTCCACTTAGACTCAGAGGAGGTTTGATCTGTGGGCTGTGGTGACAGGCTCTCCTTGGAGACGACACCTTCAGACACAGCTGACTGGCAGGTCTTTACACACACTGAGCACCTCCTCTCCTCTGACAGAGAGAACACGGGGTGTGTCACACTGCAGCTCGGTGGTTAGAGCATGTGATGGCAGATGAAGAGGTGTGTAGGGTCAAATCCCTCCATGTATGATGTTTTGGATGAAAGTGCTAAATTAGCAAATTTTTATCATTAGAATAAGAGGGATATGCTCTTGTTATCAAATGATTCAAACTTCAGGGTAGAAGAGAGGAGGGGGTTTGTCCATTAAAAAGCAACATGTTGTCATCTCTCCTGACCGCTCCTCACCAGCTCCTCTGAGTTGTTCCTGGTTTTCTCTGACAGCACACCACCACACACACACAATCTTCCATCTAAAATTAAATCTCTTAATTTTTTTTAACAGCAAATGTCATTTAAGTTCCAACAGCTTTCTTGTCGATGTGCACTAGGAGACTGGGCTGTGGGGGTCCGGGCCCCCCTGCTGGCCCCCCTGCTGGCCCCCAGATCAGACAGACTGAGTGTGGTCCAGATACATCTCCCCTCAATCACCACTTGAGACTGAGCCTCTCTCCTCCAGCAGCCGGGCCTCTCTGTGTTGACACACTCTGATTAGTTTGGTCAGCGGACAGAATCTCCCAAGAAGCTGATCTCAGCGTCAATGCTCTTCTCTGTCCTCCTCTCCATCCCTTCATCCCTCCATCCCTCCATCCCTGCTCTGTCACAAAGGCGGAGGGTGGTGCTGGAAGAGGGAAGGGAGACGAGATCAGAGCGCTGCGCCGCTGGGTAAAACACACACCAGTTAATGGGCCTGCCCCCCCCCTGCTGCCCCTGCTGCTGCACCCACTCCCATTACCAGCAGAGGAATGTAGTCAGTCCAGTCATCATGGTAATGCTGAGCTTGCTTATCCTTTAGACACACATAGGGGTCTCACGCACACACAGGCTGTACACACGCACACACACAGGCCGTACACACACTGCCACAAACACATAGCGCTCACACACACTGAAATGCACACCTATTACACTAAATTACACACTCACTGACACGCACACTCACTGACACACACACACTCACTGACACACACAAACACTCACACATACACACACACACACACACACACAGGGGTCTCACACTCTGAGATACACACACACACACAAGCCCACATAAACGCATAAATCCATAAAGATCAAAACAGTATAATCTCCAGTATCTCTATTTGTCCAAATCTCCAGATCTGAGTTAGCTTGCTAGCTAATGGATAATATGCTAATGCTGGTGGGAGGAGGAGCACCGCAAGCTTATGAAGGATTAGCACTTGTTGGCCCTCCCAGGCACCCCGCTGAGCTAGCACGCTAATACAGGTGTTAGTAAACTGGCGTTAGCCTCCAGCTAATTAGCTTCCATTCAGCCAGTGATTGTGTGGCGGCTCTGCCATTTGTAGTGCTGTTTGCTCATCGGCAGGGAGGTCTCTGTGTTCTGTGGTGGGTCCAACATGATCCTCCAGCCTGGTCCTTTCACTCTGCTGAGAGAGCGGCTGAGCATCGCTGGGCTGCAGGGGGGGGGTCAGAGAGGGTGGGAGGACCTGGGTGGGGGGATATATACTGGAGAAGCTGTTCAAAACAACACATTCACACACACAAGAGGAGACTAGATTCAATGTTATACTGGCTTTTTTATTTTTGATCTACATCTCATTAGTTGTGGTTGCTTGTTTCTCTGGAGAAAGCCAACAAACCTTTACTCTCTTAGGTGTGTGTGTGTGTGTGTAATGGTGTGTGTGTGATGGTGTGTGTGTGTGTGATGGTGTGTGTGTGATGGTGTGTGTGTGTGTGTGTGATGGTGTGTGTGTGTGATGGTGTGTGTGTGTGATGGTGTGTGTGTGTGTGTGTGATGGTGTGTGTGTGTGTGTGTGATGATGTGATGGTGTGTGTGTGTGTAATAGAGAGAGATGACAGATACAGATCAGACAGAACTGGTCACTGGTGTGTGTCCCCATCAGTGTGCTTGGATGTGGGAAAGACACACACACCACACACCACACACACACACACACACTAGAGAGTAATGGTTAGTTGGCTGACATGCCAGAGCTCTTCTCCTGCCACAAAGGGGAGATTTAAAACAGCAAACAGATTTACCAGAGAACTCCAGTAAGAAGCTTTGGTGTCTGCTCCTTAACACCCCAGTCCCCATCTCCACCTCGCCCCCTCCACTACCCCTCCCTCCTTAACACGGCCACAAAACATCAACTGTTCCCTCACTACTGCTCTCCTGGGAACACGTCCTGTCCAGTCTCGTCTTACTGACAGGGAGGTTTGAGACTTTGAGCCAGGCAGCACAGGTTGACACAGAGGTCTTTGTAACTAAAACAGACGGTAAATTAGTCATGTAAAAACTTCCTGATAAAATAGTTCAGCACGACCCTGTGTCTCATATGAGGGTTTGTATTGAACATGAGGAATGTTCACTTGAGTTGCCTCATAATCAGAACAGAACAGGAGAATATTTTGTAAAATACTTTACATCTAAACATCCTTTATTCTCGTGTATACAATCCCTGTTACTGAGAATTCCTGTTTTAAAGGCCATATGGCAGGTTGTTTATTTTGGGGCAAGTGGAAGAGAAATGTACTTGCCCCACTGGACAAGTTTAAACTCAAACAAAATGCCATGTTACTTGCACTGGCCACCTTGCAATATTGTAGGATAGCCTACCGAGTGAGTTAGCCACTGTTGTTAGCGACGCTAGCTAACATAAGTTGCTATGCTTATTGTATATAACGTTTCACTGGGTTCTTGGCCAGCTGAGGCTACTTCCTACATGGAAACCATGCCGCACCAACGGGGAAGTGCAGCTAAACTGAAGGGCCGGCGGGGCGAAGGAGGCGGGGGAAGGAGTGAACGTAGCAAAAAACGCGACAAACAAAGAAAAAACTAAAAAAAAGAAAAGAAAAAACAAAAAACAACACAAAGATAACAACGCAAAAAAAAAACACAGAAGCAACTAATGGGGAAAAGAACCAAAAAAAAAGGAAAAACCACCCAGAATAAGAAAAACAAAAAAAAAAAAAGAGAACAAAACAGCACAAAAAAAAAGCGGTGTTTTTTTGTTTTTGCGGTTGTGGTTGTGGGGGGGGGAAAGGCATTGGAGACCACACAGTGGAAGGGAGGTGGCGATAGGAGCCCATTTCGGAAGGTTGATTGGGGGTGAATGATGATACACAGCTTGAGTGCTTCCCTGTACCAATTACATCAACAGTGTTTGTGTTAACCGCAATTATGTCCCTATCTTAAGACATTTATCGTATTTCAACCCCAAGCCCTAAGACATGTCAGGGGGATCAAGATATGCGAAGGGCCCCTATGCCAGGACACTATCGCATGGTGACAAGAAGAGCTTCTAGGTTCACTTGAAGAAATAATCTAATCCTGCATGGGGATGACAGATATCTTCACTTTCTGTGTTTCACTCTGCACCACAGACAGCTCATCTCATCCAATAATCGTTGACAGATTCTCTTTCATGTCCTCCTGCCAGAGAACATCTCATGGGGGACAGATCTCTCATTGTCCATGCAGAAACATTGGCATCTGCATGCTGGAAGATCTCTTCTTGCCCTGCAGCAGAACATCTCATCCTGCCATGATGGACAGATCTCACGCATTGTTCCTTCTGCAGAAACATTCGCTCATCGTGCATTGGAGACAGATCTCTTTCAATTTGTACTACTGCAGAACATCTCATAGGGTGGAAAGAGGAGCGGCAATTTTGGGTCCATGCCTTGAAGCATAGAAAATCTTCACCTGAACTGGTCTCGTCAATGGCCATAGTATTGCAGAAACATTTCCATGGTTTGGAAAAGATCTCTTCATGATCCCTCTGCAGAAAATTGCTTGGACAGATCCAGCATCCATCTGGCTTTGTCTTTGACATTCGTCACATGAAGAGGAGGTGGAGGGCAGGGGGCGCAGGCCCTGAAAGGCGCGAATAGAACTAAGAACAAAGGGGGGAGAGCAGGCAGGACACCACAAAGAAACACACACGCAAGACCACACACTACTGCAACGCCCACACACACGCACGGACCACACACACGCACGAGGCACAACACACGCACGAGCACACACAGGCACGGACCAACAACACGCCACGAGGCACACACCACGCACGAGCACAACAGGGCAACGACCACACACACGCACGTACACACACACGCACGACCCACACCACGCACGAGCACCACACAAGCACTAGCCAAGCCACACGCACGAGCACATCAGCACGACGACCACACACACGCACGAGCACACACAGGCACCGACCACCACACTGCATCGAGCACACCACACGCACGACCAACACA
>CAEFZP010000423.1:0-45000 GCA_903064625.1 Mallotus villosus | reverse complement strand
CCCAAATCATGGTTTAAGAATATAAATATATTTTTATGTTTGTTCATTTAACGGACTTTTAGATGATTCTTCCAGTGTTCTGCGTTCTCAGGAGGGAGACCTCAATCCTCATTGGTCACTACCCTTTATGGGTAACCCCAGGTCAGTAGGGGGCGATAATGCACCTTTCAGATTTTCCAATACGCCCAGAAGAAGAGCTGTTCCATGGTTACCTGACGGATGATTTTCATTTCGGATATGAATCTGTTGGAAAGCTACAGCAAGTTTGGCACAGTGGTTGGCGTCCTTGCAGTTGTGATCGTCGTAATTGCAGCAGTTTTGAATCACCTGGAAAGTTCCGAAACGACTGTGTATAGCAGGTAAAATGAGAGAAAACGGAACGATGCTAAGCTTGCTAGTAACGCTATCTTAACCAATGTAACTTTACGCTAGCTAGCTGTAACTGCTAACTTGCATTGCGTTGACGCCCAACGTGCGTAGGACCAGGAAGCAACTGTCACAGCAGTAGACTCGCTGTAGGTAGTAAACCTGCTGTGACCTGCTGGATGTTTGTGTCCTATCTGCCCGAGTTTCTCACCATGGTCCTAGCTAGCTAACAGTGATATCTTAGCTCTGTAATCTAGCTTTCACCCTACTGTACTGTACAGTCTATAGATCATAGCCAGTCTAACATTGGTTGTATGCATATATTATTTAGTCCATGGGTATGTAATGTTTCTCGCTAACTAGTCGGATCAAAATTCAAACCATTTAGGAAAAGTATTTTCGTGTTGTTACACAGGATGTCGGTAGATATGACCGCTCTGGAGGAGAGCTTTAGACAGAAGAATCAAAGCTGTTTTCATACTCGGCGCCTCCGGAGAAACGGGCAGGATTTTACTGCAAGAACTTGTCCAGCGAAATATCTTCTCCAAGATCACTCTTATTGGTAGACGCCAGCTCACCTCGGAGGACAAAACCTACGAAAACCTGGTGAGTAACACAGGTGAACATCTAAACCTGGTGAGTAACACAGGTGATCCTCTCACAGGTGATCCCTCAACAGACGCTGTTGTCCAAAGCAACGATCTGAACTTGCGACCCATTTGATCTGCAGTCAAACGCCCATATTCACTGAGCTATACCCATCCCCATGTTCTACCACTGAGCTATACCCATCCCCATGCTCTACCACTGAGCTGTACCCATCCCCATGTTCTACCACTGAGCTATACCCATCCCCATGCTCTACCACTGAGCTGTACCCATCCCCATGCCCCACTGGCTCTCCCCAGCTACCACTGAGCTATACCCATCCCCATGCTCTACCACTGAGATGTACCCATCCCCATGCTCTACCACTGAGATGTACCCATCCCCATGCTCTACCACTGAGCTATACCCATCCCTGTACCTTTACAATACAGGTAGTTACAGTTTACGGTAGGGAAGGGTTTCCTCCACAGGTGCAGGTGTGTTCTGAGTGTCTGCCTCTCTCCCAGGTACAGGAAGTGGTGGACTTTGAGAAGCTGGAGGACTATGCAGCAGCCTTCCAGGGTCACGATGTGGGGTTCTGCTGTCTGGGCACCACCAAGGCCAAAGCTGGGACGGTGAGTTGAGCTGAGAGCACCTTATTGTTGCTATCGTCTCTGGTAAAACATACAGACATCAGCCATTGAAAGTGTTAGAGCTGTGCTCATCTGCTCCTACGTCACAGTGTCATGTGTCCCCTTGGGGTGGTTTCAGGAGGGCTTCATACGAGTGGATCATGACTACGTCCTGAAGGCTGCTGAGCTGGCGAAGGCAGGAGGCTGCTCTGACTTCCACCTGGAGTCCTCCAAAGGAGCTGACAAGACCAGCGGCCTCCTCTACCTCCGAGTCAAGGTACTAGTGTTGCCTTTTACCTGCTTTACACACACACACACACACAGACACACACACACAACACACACACACACACACAGACAGATGTAGCGATGCTTGTTGTGAAGTGATGAGGGGTTGTTGAAGCAGGCCTCTTGTCCCCAGGGTGAGGTGGAGGCCGATGTGGAGCAGCTGGGCTTCCAGAGGTTGTCCATCTACAGGCCTGCGTGAGTCACCAGCTCACATGCTGCTTTCTTATCATCTCAGACACACCACACCCATCCTTCTACACTCAGCCTGTTCTATCAGCCACAGCTCTATAGTGTCTCCAGACCTGTTTTATCAGCCACAGCTCTATAGTGTCTCCAGGCCTGTTCTATAAGCCACAGCTCTATAGTGTCTCCAGACCTGTTCTATCAGCCACAGCTCTATAGTGTCTCCAGGCCTGTTCTATCAGCCACAGCTCTACAGTGAAGAGGTGTGTAGGTGTGACCTGTCCTGCTCTAGAGGTGTGTAGGTGTGACCTGTCCTGCTCTAGAGGTGTGTAGGTGTGACCTGTCCTGCTCTAGAGGTGTGTAGGTGTGACCTGTCCTGCTCTAGAGGTGTGTAGGTGTGACCTGTCCTGCTCTAGAGGTGTGTAGGTGTGACCTGTCCTGCTCTAGAGGTGTGTAGGTGTGACCTGTCCTGCTCTAGAGGTGTGTAGGTGTGACCTGCTCCTGCTCTAGAGGTGTGTAGGTGTGACCTGTCCTGCTCTAGAGGTGTGTAGGTGTGACCTGCTCCTGCTCTAGAGGTGTGTAGGTGTGACCTGTCCTGCTCTAGAGGTGTGTAGGTGTGACCTGCTCCTGCTCTAGAGGTGTGTAGGTGTGACCTGCTCCTGCTCTAGAGGTGTGTAGGTGTGACCTGTCCTGCTCTAGAGGTGTGTAGGTGTGACCTGCTCCTGCTCTAGAGGTGTGTAGGTGTGACCTGCTCCTGCTCTAGAGGTGTGTAGGTGTGACCTGTCCTGCTCTAGAGGTGTGTAGGTGTGACCTGTCCTGCTCTAGAGGTGTGTAGGTGTGACCTGTCCTGCTCCTCCTCTCCAGGGTGTTGCTGGTGGACCGGCAGGAGAGCCGTCCTGCTGAGTGGTTGGCCAGGAAGTTCCTGGGCCCCATGTCCTCTTTGTTTCCAACGGCGATGTCCATCCCCATCCAGGTGGTGGCCAGGGCCATGCAGGCCAACGCTCTGCTGCCACCCCAGCAGGCCCTGGAGATCCTGGAGAACAAGGCCATCTACGAGCTGGGCACCAGGAAGTGAGGGGGGCGGGCAAGGCCATCTACGAGCTGGGCACCAGGAAGTGAGGGGGGCGGGCAAGGTCATCTACGAGCTGGGCACCAGGAAGTGAGGGGGGCGGGCAAGGCCATCTACGAGCTGGGCACCAGGAAGTGAGGGGGGGCGGGCAAGGCCATCTACGAGCTGGGCACCAGGAAGTGAGGGGGGCGGGCAAGGCCATCTACGAGCTGGGCACCAGGAAGTGAGGGGGCGGGAACCAGCAGAGGGACTTTTTACCGATCACAAAAAGTGCCATTATTCTGTTAACAGGTTCTGTAAAATTGAGTCGATTGTTAATTTTGCTGCTTGATGAACACTCAATATTGGCTTTTGTGTGAATTTTTATTTTATTTACACAAATCTTTTTCTGTCCTGTCTGCAACTCTGTTTCTCTAAAGTGTTTTACTGCAAACTTGTGTTTTAATGGTTGAAAAAGGGAAAAAACTACAGCATATTACCTGTGTGAGAGATTGTGTCATGTATGATGTGTGTGATGTGTGTGAGAGATGTCATGTATGATGTGTGTGAGAGATGTCATGTATGATGTGTGTGATGTGTGTGAGAGATGTCATGTATGATGTGTGTGATGTGTGTGAGAGATGTCATGTATGATGTGTATGATGTGTGTGAGAGATGTCATGTATGATGTGTGTGATGTGTGTGAGAGATGTCATGTATGATGTGTGTGATGTGTGTGAGAGATGTCATGTATGATGTGTATGATGTGTGTGAGAGATGTCATGTATGATGTGTGTGATGTGTGTGAGAGATGTCATGTATGATGTGTGTGATGTGTGTGAGAGATGTCATGTATGATGTGTGTGATGTGTGTGAGAGATGTCATGTATGATGTGTGTGATGTGTGTGAGAGATGTCATGTATGATGTGTGTGATGTGTGTGAGAGATGTCATGTATGATGTGTGTGATGTGTGTGAGAGATGTCATGTATGATGTGTGTGAGAGATGTCATGTATGATGTGTGTGATGTGTGTGAGAGATGTCATGTATGATGCCTTAAAGCCTACAGAGACGTTTACCTATTTGTTGTTTTGTTCTTAAATGTTGATAATGTCAACAACATCTTGATTTCATTGTGTGAAATCCATATTCATCTGTACTGCTGCATTGATATATAATTCTAATATGTAAATAAATGATAAATAATAAAAGTAATTTAAAGGGTTTTAATCATTCTTTTAATCAAGATCCTTCACGTACTACGTAACGGTCGAACACAGTTCAGTATGTTGTGGATGTCAGATTGACGGTAATGATGACCTGTCCATAGATATATATATACAGTGTATATATAAAGGCCTTTATATATATCTATGGACCTGGCGACCTCACGTGGCGGAGCAGCGGAAGTGCAGTTTGAAGATAGGAAGTTACGCCGGAAGTAGCGTGGTCGCAACCAAGGAGACGCAGTCATGGCAGAATACACAGGTACACGTGGGTGTGGAGTTTATCTTAAATAACGATTAAATTTAAACGGAGGATACGCCTCATTTTGGGGTGATGTCTAATAGTGAACTTTTTTTACAAGCCATATCGTTTTTACAATTACTTTGTTAGCTAGACAAGCTAGCTAAAGATGAACCGTAGCTAGCTCTCTAGCTAGGTTACTAACTTACCGGTAATACTGTTTAAAAACACTGACAGATCTCATCGGAGCTGGCGATGACTCGACTCCTGAACTATCGGGCAGTGAAGATGACGAACAGTGGCAGTGGATGGAAGAGAACTCCGAAAATAGTCAACAAGTTACTTGCTTGTTCTGTGACAGGTAACTAGCTGTTTATTAACTAGCTGTTCATTAACTAACTTACACGTTTACTTTGCACACTTATTTCTGGTTCTTACGAGTGTGTGCTCGGCTCGCTGATGTTTTGACTGTTTTTTAGGTCTCTAAGTTCTGTAGCCGACACGCTACAACATTGCGTAGCAGAGCATCAGGTCGACATCGTAGACGTGGTGAAGACTCACAGTGAGTTGATGTGTTTATGCTAGTTTACTGAGTATAGTTCTGAAGTTTATCCCTCGCTGTCGTGACTGTAACCTCCAACATCACTGCTGTGTGTTTAGGTCTAGACGACTATGGCTACATAAAGATGATCAACTTCATACGCACAACGGTAGGTACATCTGTTGCTTCAAAGCACTATTGATTTTGGCAACAAAGTTGAAACGACCTGTAGGGGCAGCTCCAACACGACCTCTTTACAGACTCCCACTCACGATCTTGTTCCACAAAATATTTCCAGATGACAGAGTCTGTGTCACTGTGTATTAGTTCACTGTGCTGTTAGAACCAGACTAAGAACTTGTGATCCTTTGTTAGCTGCAGTACATCTTCTCTAATCTGGGTATGTGGCTTGGATGAAAGCGTCAGCTAAATGAGATGTTCTTCCAGAGGTGCAGTGGGAGGAGCCTAACGGAGATCCAGCCAGGCGCTGTTCCCTGGGAGACGGAGGACTTCCTGAGACCAGCTCTAGAAGATGACCTCTTACTGCAGATTGGTAGGTTCTCTCTGTCTCTCTGTCTCTCTCTGTGTCTCTCTGTCTCTGTCTGTCTCTACGTAACAACAATAATGATTGTCACTCATTTATTCTCTCTCTCCCCCTCTCTGTCTCCCACATCACTCCCCTCTTCCTCCTCCCCCCTGGCAGACCTGGAGGAGGTGTGTGGCAGGCTGGCTCCCAGCGTGGGGGCCAGGGCAGGGTCCTCCTCCGGGAGCCAGGCCACTGAGGAGAGGCTCCAGCAGGCAGAGGAGGCCCTGGCCAGAGCCATGGAGGACCTGCACAAAGTCAAGTGAGTTACACACACACCTCACACTCACACCTCACACTCACACCTCACACCTCACACCTCACTGTATCCCTCAGCACTCACACACCTCACTGTATCCCTCACACACTCACACCTCACTGTATCCCTCACACACTCACACCTCACTGTATCCCTCACACACTCACACCTCACTGTATCCCTCACACACTCACACCTCACTGTATCCCTCACACACTCACACCTCACACTCACACCTCACTGTCCCTCACACACTCACACCTCACTGTATCCCTCACACACTCACACCTCACACTCACACCTCACTGTATCCCTCACACACTCACACCTCACTGTATCCCTCACACACTCACACCAGCACACACACACCTCACTGTATCCCTCACACACTCACACCTCACTGTATCCCTCACACACTCACACCTCACTGTATCCCTCACACACACACCTCACTGTATCCCTCACACACTCACACCTCACTGTATCCCTCACACACTCACACCTCACTGTATCCCTCACACACTCACACCTCACTGTATCCCTCACACACTCACACCAGCACACACACACCTCACTGTGTCCCTCACACACTCACACCTCACTGTATCCCTCACACACTCACACCTCACTGTATCCCTCACACACTCACACCAGCACACACACACCTCACTGTATCCCTCACACACTCACACCTCACTGTATCCCTCACACACTCACACCAGCACACACACACCTCACTGTGTCCCTCACACACTCACACCTCACTGTATCCCTCACACACTCACACCTCACTGTATCCCTCACACACTCACACCTCACTGTATCCCTCACACACTCACACCTCACTGTATCCCTCACACACTCACACCTCACACTCACACCTCACTGTCCCTCACACACTCACACCTCACTGTATCCCTCACACACTCACACCTCACACTCACACCTCACTGTATCCCTCACACACTCACACCTCACTGTATCCCTCACACACTCACACCAGCACACACACACCTCACTGTATCCCTCACACACTCACACCTCACTGTATCCCTCACACACTCACACCTCACTGTATCCCTCACACACACACCTCACTGTATCCCTCACACACTCACACCTCACTGTATCCCTCACACCACTCACACCTCACTGTATCCCTCACACACTCACACCTCACTGTATCCCTCACACACTCACACCAGCACACACACACCTCACTGTGTCCCTCACACACTCACACCTCACTGTATCCCTCACACACTCACACCTCACTGTATCCCTCACACACTCACACCAGCACACACACACCTCACTGTATCCCTCACACACTCACACCTCACTGTATCCCTCACACACTCACACCAGCACACACACACCTCACTGTGTCCCTCACACACTCACACCTCACTGTATCCCTCACACACTCACACCAGCACACACACACCTCACTGTATCCCTCACACACTCACACCTCACTGTATCCCTCACACACTCACACCTCACTGTATCCCTCACACACTCACACCTCACACTCACACCTCACTGTATCCCTCAGCAGGCACTTTCATCCAAAGCCATATAGAAATAGTGCATGTAGACAGTAGAACAGAAAATCAAGGATCAGAAGGTTAAACTGAAGTTTGGTGGTCAGTCAGATATTGGCCGGGCTTCCCAGATTCGTTAAGAAGCTCTTAGCTTCTTGGGAAACCCGGCCATTGTCTGTTGGTGTCAAACCTGCACTGGTCTCTACTGACCAGCAGGGGGAGGTGGTGGGCTCAGGAACTTAGACGTCTCTCTGAATGGGTAAAAAGTTTAGAGTAAGGAGAGACAACCAGGGGAAAATTCCACTGCAGCATAAAGAAGGGAGGGGAGTGTGGGGAGAGAGGGAGGCGAGGGGGGGAGAGAGGGAGGAGAAGTGGGAGAGACATGGATGCTGCTCTCTTTCATTCTCTGTTTATGTCTCTGTCTTTCTCCTCTCTCTCTCTGTCCCTCACTTACTCTCTCTCTCTCTCTCTCCCCTCCCCCCTCTCTCTGCCTCTCTCACTTCTTCCCCCCCCCCTCTCTCTCTCTCTGCCTCTCTCTGCCTCTCTCTCTGCCTCTCTCGCCTCTCTCTGCCTCTCTCTCTCTCTCTCTCTCTGCCTCTCTCTCTCTCTCTCTCTCTGCCTCTCTCTCTCTCTGCCTCTCTCTCTGCCTCTCTGCCTCTCTGCCTCTCTCTCTGCCTCTCTCTCTCTCTCTCTGCCTCTCTCTCTGCCTCTCTGCTGTGCCGTGCCCTAGCCTGAAGGTTGTGTTAGAGTGTTTCTGTGAAGCTACAGTATGTAACAGCTACAGAACATCAGCCCTGCGCTCCGTACAGAGATCTGTAATCCAGGTTTATCCAGGGGGAAGTATGGCCCAGCGGTACACCAGAGGTCCCCGTTCCCCGTTCCTTGCTTTGGATAAAACGTGTGCTAAATAAATACATACAGTTCTGATCTTAGTTGATCAGTACTGTTAAACCCTAGTCTGCTTAACCTGTGATGTGTGTTGAGGTGGTTCTGTGATGTGTGGTGAGGTGGTTCTGTGATGTGTGGTGAGGTGGTTCTGTGATGTGTGTTGAGGTGGTTCTGTGATGTGTGGTGAGGTGGTTCTGTGATGTGTGTTGAGGTGGTTCTGTGATGTGTGTTGAGGGTGGTTCTGTGATGTGTGGTGAGGTGGTTCTGTGATGTGTGGTGAGGTGGTTCTGTGATGTGTGTGTGAGGTGGTTCTGTGATGTGTGTTGAGGTGGTTCTGTGATGTGTGGTGAGGTGGTTCTGTGATGTGTGTTGAGGTGGTTCTGTGATGTGTGTGTGAGGTGGTTCTGTGATGTGTGGTGAGGTGGTTCTGTGATGTGTGGTGAGGTGGTTCTGTGATGTGTGGTGAGGTGGTTCTGTGATGTGTGTTGAGGTGGTTCTGTGATGTGTGTTGAGGTGGTTCTGTGATGTGTGGTGAGGTGGTTCTGTGATGTGTGTGAGGTGGTTCTGTGATGTGTGTTGAGGTGGTTCTGTGATGTGTGGTGAGGTGGTTCTGTGATGTGTGTTGAGGTGGTTCTGTGATGTGTGTTGAGGTGGTTCTGTGATGTGTGGTGAGGTGGTTCTGTGATGTGTGTTGAGGTGGTTCTGTGACGGTGTGGGGTGTGTCTGCAGGCTCCTGGCCCAGGGCCTGGTGATGAATGTGGCCCCCAGCGGAGGCACAGGGGCCCTGGGGGCTGTGGCTGAACTCAGAGAGGACGAAGATGAGGCCTACTTCAGCTCCTACGGCCACTACAGCATCCACGAAGAGATGCTGAAGGTACACACACACACACACACACACACACACAAACCCCACAGAGAAAGTTTCTTGTCTCCATCCCATATATCTTGGCTTGTGTGTGGAGCGGGCTGCTGTTCTGCTGATCTGCAGCAGAGAAGAGAGGTGGCTCCTCACACGTACAGCAACCACCACATGACGTCTCAAGGTGACCAATCAGACGGCCCGCATACGCACAGACCTCATCTGAGAGGAGGAAGTAGTTAGTCACTGTGTTGAAGCGTGCGTGCAGGCAGAGGGGGTCTGGGGGGAGGGAGGGGGTCAGCTCTCTCTCCTCCCCTCCTGCTCTACTTACCGCAGTGCTTCCGCCATCGTCTCAGCGCCCCTGGGTGCCACACCTGATTGGTGCTGGGTGCCCCACCTGATTGGTGCTGGGCGCCGCAGCTGATTGGGCGCGGGAAACGTCTGCGTCACGCTGGGAGGGCAGAGACACGTGGTCAGGCTGCAGTGAAACGTCTTTACGAGCTGCCATGAAGAGACCACCTCCTGGATCTCACTGGGGGGGGAGGAGAGGCCTGGGGGGAGGAGGGGAGGGGAGGAGAGGCTGGGGGGAGGAGGGGAGGAGAGGCTGGGAGAGGGGAGGCTGGGGGGGAGTTACATTTCAGTAAAGGTGATGAGAAGTGTTGGTTTCCAAGTCCCCTTCCTCCTCAAGGCCTGTGGATCAAGCTCGTAGACGTGGGAAAAATGGATGGGTAAAGCTTAGTGGTTAGAGCGTTGAACTGCAGATCTAGAGGTTGCAGGTTCAGAATCCCCTTCTCGTCGCTCTGTGCATCTGCTGGTGTGTGCCCAGTCTGACCCTGTGTTGTTCTGTGCATCTGACAATAAAAGACTTAACCTTGAAAGAGCACATCAATATTGTTATTATTATAATTTAAATTTCCTGAAACATGTTCTGCCAGAATGTCCGGTGGCTGACTTTGTACACCACTTTGAGCTTTACCTGTCCAATGAGAGTAGTGCATTGTGTAAAGGCGGGATCTCGTCAGATCAGGGGCTTTGGGAATTGGGCTGAGATTTGATTGACAGGTTAATTAGCCAGTCATGCCCCCCCTCGTATGGGCTGGTGTGAGTGACCAGGGTCAGTTCACAGTCTGTATGTTTCATTTGATCTGTAATGGAATTCTGAGCCGGCCCGCGTAGCAGATGAGGAAAGACACACGATGGAGGAAGGAATAGTTTGAGTGTAAAAAAACAAAACATGGATGAGACAGAGAGAGACAGAGACAGAGAGAGACAGAGAGAGACAGAGACAGAGAGAGACACAGACAGAGAGATACACAGACAGAGAGAGACAGAGACAGACACAGACAGAGAGAGACACAGACAGAGAGAGACACAGACAGACGGAGACAGAGAGAGACACAGACAGACGGAGACAGAGAGACACGGAGACAGACAGTACTTGTGGTTAAGGACACAGAGACAGACAGTACTTGTGGTTAAGGACACAGAGACAGACAGTACTTGTGGTTAAGGACACAGAGACAGACAGTACTTGTGGTTAAGGACACAGAGACAGACAGTACTTGTGGTTAAGGACACAGAGACAGACAGTACTTGTGGTTAAGGACACAGAGACAGACAGTACTTGTGGTTAAGGACACAGAGACAGACAGTACTTGTGGTTAAGGACACAGAGACAGACAGTACTTGTGGTTAAGGACACAGAGACAGACAGTACTTGTGGTTAAGGACACAGAGACAGACAGTACTTGTGGTTAAGGACTCTGCTCTGTGTTTCCAGGACAAGGTGAGGACGGAGAGCTACAGGGATTTCATGCTGCTCAACCCGGACGTGTTCAAAGACAAGGTGAGTTGTGGAGTGGGTGGGCAGTTAGCACTAGTGTGTGTGTGTGTGTGTGCGTGTGTGCGTATGTGCGTGTGTGTGTGTGTGCGCGTGTGTGTGTTGGGGGAGGGGAGGTGACGGATGACGGTAGCTAATGTGGAGCTGAGGTCGGATTTTAAACACTCAGGAGTTTATTACGTGCCGTAGCATCTCTGGGCTGCGGACTGGGTAGGACTGATAAGATGTGCTCACCCCCTCCCTCCCCCCCGACCATCATCACCCTCCCTCCCCCCCGGCCATCTCCCCCCTCCCTCCCCTGCCGTCAGTAGGAGCAGAGGGCAGGCTACATTCATCTATTATGGACTTCTTCTGGGGGGAGGGAGGGGTGGGGGGAGGTAGGAGAGGGGAGGGGGGAGAGGGGAGGGAGGGGGGAGAGGGGAGGGAGAGGGGGACAGAAGGAGGGGGGAGAGGGGGACAGAAGGAGGGGGGAGAGGGGGACAGAAGGAGGGGGGAGATGGGGGGACAGAAGGAGGGGGGAGAGGGGGGACAGAAGGAGGGGGGAGAGGGGGTTAGCCGTCCGGTGTGTGAGAGGTGTGGAGGAAGTGAAATATCTCCCCGGCAGCAGATAACCCAGAAGATCAGTTCCACAGGAGGGGGGGGGTGAGGGGGGGGGGTGAGGGGGGAGAGCTGTTATCAGTATCATTAGGGTCCTCGAGGGAGAGAGGGAGAACGGGGGGAGGAGGAGAGCAGGGAGGGCTGATGGAGCAGGAGGGGAGCAGGAAGAGGAGGAGGAGGGGAAGTGATGCAGAGAGCTAGGCGACGGGCGGCGTGTTATCCCCAACATCGCGCTGGCGTTGGATGAGGGCTGTGGTGACCTGTGGTGACCTTGTCATGGTGATAAACGCCCCTCATCCCGGCCTCACTTCCCTGGCCTCACCTCCCCTTCAGCAGCTCTTGTACCATGCTGCTGTAGTCCTGGAGGCTGCCCTGCTCCTCCCCTGGTCTCATCCTCCATGCTCAACCCCTAGTCTCCTAGTCTCCCCTACATCTAACCTGCTCCTCCACTGGTCTCCCCCTGCTCCTCTCCTGCTCTCCTGGTCTCCCCTACCTCCTCCCTATGGTGACAGGCCTGCTGTTCCCCTGTATGGTGACAGGCCTGCTGTTCCCCTGTATGGTGACAGGCAGCCTGCTGTTCCCCTGTATGGTGACAGGCAGCCTGCTGTTCCCCTGTATGGTGACAGGCAGCCTGCTGTTCCCCTGTATGGTGACAGGCTGCCTGCTGTTCCCCTGTATGATGACAGGCCTGCTGTTCCCCTGTATGGTGACAGGCAGCCTGCTGTTCCCCTGTATGATGACAGGCCTGCTGTTCCCCTGTATGATGACAGGCAGCCTGCTGTTCCCCTGTATGGTGACAGGCAGCCTGCTGTTCCCCTGTATGGTGACAGGCAGCCTGCTGTTCCCCTGTATGGTGACAGGCTGCCTGCTGTTCCCCTGTATGATGACAGGCAGCCTGCTGTTCCCCTGTATGATGACAGGCCTGCTGTTCCCCTGTATGGTGACAGGCCTGCTGTTCCCCTGTATGGTGACAGGCAGCCTGCTGTTCCCCTGTATGGTGACAGGCTGCCTGCTGTTCTCCTGTATGGTGACAGGCCTGCTGTTCCCCTGTATGGTGACAGGCAGCCTGCTGTTCCCCTGTATGGTGACAGGCCTGCTGTTCCCCTGTATGGTGACAGGCAGCCTGCTGTTCCCCTGTATGGTGACAGGCCTGCTGTTCCCCTGTATGGTGACAGGCTGCCTGCTGTTCCCCTGTATGGTGACAGGCCTGCTGTTCCCCTGTATGGTGACAGGCTGCCTGCTGTTCCCCTGTATGGTGACAGGCCTGCTGTTCCCCTGTATGATGACAGGCCTGCTGTTCCCCTGTATGGTGACAGGCTGCCTGCTGTTCCCCTGTATGGTGACAGGCCTGCTGTTCCCCTGTATGGTGACAGGCCTGCTGTTCCCCTGTATGGTGACAGGCCTGCTGTTCCCCTGTATGGTGACAGGCAGCCTGCTGTTCCCCTGTATGGTGACAGGCTGCCTGCTGTTCCCCTGTATGGTGACAGGCTGCCTGCTGTTCCCCTGTATGGTGACAGGCCTGCTGTTCCCCTTTATGGTGACAGGCAGCCTGCTGTTCCCCTGTATGGTGACAGGCTGCCTGCTGTTCTCCTGTATGGTGACAGGCCTGCTGTTCCCCTGTATGGTGACAGGCAGCCTGCTGTTCCCCTGTATGGTGACAGGCCTGCTGTTCCCCTGTATGGTGACAGGCAGCCTGCTGTTCCCCTGTATGGTGACAGGCCTGCTGTTCCCCTGTATGGTGACAGGCTGCCTGCTGTTCCCCTGTATGGTGACAGGCCTGCTGTTCCCCTGTATGGTGACAGGCTGCCTGCTGTTCCCCTGTATGGTGACAGGCCTGCTGTTCCCCTGTATGATGACAGGCCTGCTGTTCCCCTGTATGGTGACAGGCTGCCTGCTGTTCCCCTGTATGGTGACAGGCCTGCTGTTCCCCTGTATGGTGACAGGCCTGCTGTTCCCCTGTATGGTGACAGGCCTGCTGTTCCCCTGTATGATGACAGGCAGCCTGCTGTTCCCCTGTATGATGACAGGCAGCCTGCTGTTCCCCTGTATGATGACAGGCCTGCTGTTCCCCTGTATAGTGACAGGCTGCCTGCTGTTCCCCTGTATGATGATAGGTCTGCTGTTCCCCTGTATGATGACAGGCCTGCTGTTCCCCTGTATGATGACAGGCAGCCTGCTGTTCCCCTGTATGGTGACAGGCCTGCTGTTCCCCTGTATGGTGACAGGCCTGCTGTTCCCCTGTATGATGACACGCCTGCTGTTCCCCTGTATGATGACAGGCCTGCTGTTCCCCTGTATGGTGACAGGCAGCCTGCTGTTCCCCTGTATGGTGACAGGCCTGCTGTTCCCCTGTATGATGACAGGCCTGCTGTTCCCCTGTATGGTGACAGGCCTGCTGTTCCCCTGTATGATGACAGGCCTGCTGTTCCCCTGTATGATGACAGGCCTGCTGTTCCCCTGTATGGTGACAGGCCTGCTGTTCCCCTGTATGGTGACAGGCAGCCTGCTGTTCCCCTGTATGGTGACAGGCCTGCTGTTCCCCTGTATGATGACAGGCCTGCTGTTCCCCTGTATGGTGACAGGCCTGCTGTTCCCCTGTATGGTGACAGGCAGCCTGCTGTTCCCCTGTATGATGACAGGCCTGCTGTTCCCCTGTATGGTGACAGGCAGCCTGCTGTTCCCCTGTATGGTGACAGGCTGCCTACTGTTCCCCTGTATGGTGACAGGCAGCCTGCTGTTCCCCTGTATGATGACAGGCCTGCTGTTCCCCTGTATGGTGACAGGCAGCCTGCTGTTCCCCTGTATGGTGACATGCTGCTGTTCCCCTGTATGGTGACAGGCCTGCTGTTCCCCTGTATGGTGACAGGCAGCCTGCTGTTCCCCTGTATGGTGACAGGCCTGCTGTTCCCCTGTATGGTGACAGGCAGCCTGCTGTTCCCCTGTATGATGACAGGCCTGCTGTTCCCCTGCTGTCCTCTAGGTGGTGCTGGATCTGGGATGTGGCACTGGCATTCTATCCATGTTCGCCGCCAGAGCCGGGGCCAAGATGGTCATTGGAGTCGACCAATCAGAGATAATCTACCAGGCCATGGACATAGTCAGGTGAGACACGTAGCCATGGTTACCCCGGAAAACAGGCAGAAAGTATGTGTGTGTAAGAGTTCAGATAAGGCTTTACGAGGAGTGTGTGTGTGTGTGTGTGTGTAATGTGTGTGTGTTGTGTGTGTGTCGGTGTTCATATGTCTGTCTCGTATAACTCTTATCCTGTCTGGAGGGTTGAAAAGAGACCAGGGAGACAGTAGATGTTTACAGGCTGTAGGGCTACAGTGACACACACACACACACACACATATAATGCACCTTAGCGTATATAAACACACACACGTACGCATGTCATCATCTCAGTGCTCAGTCCCCCTCCCCTGCTGGGGAGCTAGCTCAGCTTCACTGCAGGTCGGGTCCAGTGCTCCCACTGGCCAGGAACCCAGAGCGCTGTTCCTGCAGACACACCTCCCGCTGTTCCCGCAGGACACACCTCCCGCTGTTCCCGCAGACACACCTCCCGCTGTTCCTGCAGACACACCTCCCGTTATGACTTGCTGTTAGTGTTGTGGTTATGATTAGCCTATAAGCAAAACAACAGGACCAGCGGAACAAGGAACCAGTTCATTTTCCAGCCCACTGACTCTGTGGGGCTGTGACCTAGCATGCAGACCTCCTCCCTGGTCCCAGCCCCCCACCTCCACCCCAGCCTCTACCCACGACACCCAGCCCCCACCTCCACAGCCTCTACGACCACACCTAGCCTCTACCATCACACCCAGCCCCACACCACACACACCCAGCCTCTACCAAGACACCCAGCCCCCACCTCCACACCAGCCTCTACCACGACACCCAGCCCCACCTCCACCCCAGCCTCTACCAAGACACCCAGCCCCCACCTCCACCCCAGCCTCTACCACCACACCCAGCCCCCACCTCCATCCCATCCTCTACCACGACACCCCAGCCCCCACCTCCACCCCAGCCTCTTACCAAGACACCCAGCCCCCACCTCCACCCCCAGCCTCTACCAAGACACCCAGCCCCACCTCCTCCCAGCCTCTACCACCACACCCAGCCCCCACCTCCTCCCAGCTCTACCACCACACCCCAGCCACCTCCACCCCAGCCTCTACGACCACACCTAGCCTCTACCACCACACCTAGCCTCTACCACGACACCCAGCCTCCACCTCCACCCAGCCTATACCTCAACACCCAGCCCCCACCTCCACCCCAGCCTCTACCCACGACACCAGCCCCCACCTCCACCCAGTCCTATACCTCAACACCCAGCCCCCACCTCCACCCCAGCCTATACTCAACACCCAGCCCCCACCTCCACAGCTCTACCAAACACCCCAGCCCCCACCTCCACCCATCCCATAGACCTCAACACCCAGCACATCCACCCCAGCCTCTACCCACGACACCCCAGCCCCCACCTCCACACCAGCCTCTACCACGAAATCCAGTCCCAGCCTTAACCCTCACCATTGTCCCAGCCTCAGCCCAGTCCAGTGTGTGAGTGTTTCTCTGTGTGAGTGTTTCTCTTGTGAGTGTTCTCTGTGTGAGTGTTTCCTCTGTGAGTGTTTCTCTGTGTGATGTTTTCTCTGTGAGTGTTTCTCTGTGTGAGTGTTTTTCTCTGTGTGAGTGTTTCTCTCTGTGTGAGTGTTCTCTGTGGAGTGTTTTCTCCTGTGAGTGTTTCTCTGTGTGAGTGTTTCTCTGTGTGAGTGTTTCTCTGTGAGTGTTTCTCTGTGTGAGTGTTTCTCTGTTGAGTGTTTTCTCTGTGTGAGTGTTTCTCTGTGTGAGTGTTTCTCTGTGGTGTGTTTTCTCTGTGTGAGTGTTTCTCTGTGAGTGTTTCTCTGTGTGAGTGTTTCTGTCTCTGTGTGAGTGTTTCTCTGTGTAGTGTTTCTCTGTGTGCGTGTTTTCTCTGTGTGAGTGTTTCTCTGTGTGAGTTTTCTTCTGTGTGTTTCTCTGTGGATGGTGTTTCTTTCTGTGTGTGTGTTTTTCTCTGTGTGAGTGTTCTCTCTGTGTGTGTTTTTCTCTGTGTGTGTTTCTGTGAGTGTTTCTTCTCTGTGTGAGTGTTTCTCTGTGTAGTGTTTCTCTGTGTGAGTGTTTCTCTGTGTGAGTGTTTCTGTTCTCTGTGTGAGTGTTTCTCTGTGTGAGTGTTTCTCTGTGTGAGTGTTTCTCTGTGTGATGTGTTTCTCTTGTGTGTTTTCTCTGTGTGAGTGTTTCTCTGTGTGAGTGTTTTCTCTGTGTGAGTGTTTCTCTGTGTGAGTGTTTTCTCTGTTAATGTTTCTCTGTGTGAGTGGTTTTCTCTGTGTGAGTGTTTCTCTGTGAGTGTTTTCTCTGTGTGAGTGTTTCTCTGTGTGAGTGTTTCTCTGTGTGAGTGTTTCTCTGTGGAGTGTTTCTCTGTGAGTGTTTTCTCTGTGTGAGTGTTTCTCTGTGTGAGTGTTTCTCTCTGTGTGTGTAAGGCAGTTATCAGCATGCTCCTTCTCTCTCCCCTGATGTTAATAATACGGACAGTAATTAAAACTGCGTGATGCTGGTAGTCACAAGCATCTATCTCCTCCCTCCTCCCTCCCTCCTCCCCCTCCTCCCTCTCCCTCCTCCCTCCTCCTCCTCCCTCCTCCCTCCTCCCCTCCCTCCTCCCTCCTCCCTCCTCCCTCCCTCCTCCCTCCTCCCCCTCCCTCCTCCTCCTCCCGCCTCCCTCCCTCCCTCCTCCCTCCCTCCCGTCCCTCCCTCCCCTCTCCTCCCTCCTCCCTCCCCCTCCTCCCTCCCCCTCCTCCCTCCCCCCCCCCTCCCTCCCCCCTCGCAAGTTTAAATGAAAAACAGGACATTACTTATTTACAGCCCTGCCTTCTAAAAGGATGGGTCTTCTCCAAGGATTTCTAACGCTGATAATAGCATCCCATAAATTATTTGAAGTTTCAGAGCGATCCTTTACGGTGTTTAGAGAAAACAGGCCTCGTCCTCTCATGACGGAGAGGCAGGAGGAGGATAGCGCAGGAGGAGGCGGAGAGAGCGGCAGGAGTGAGGAGGAGAGGGAGAGGAGGAGGAGATGAGAGGATGGGAGAGGAGAGGAGAGAGAGGCAGAGCGGGAGAGAGAGGAGGAGGAGGCATGGAGTCAAGGGAGAGGTAGGAGGAGAGCAGGCTGAGAGGAGTAGGCAGGAGAGGTAGAGGATGAGGAGAGTGTAGGAAGGAGTAGGAGGAGATAGTCAGGAGGAGAGCAGTAGGAGTGAGCATAGGAGGATAGGGAGCAGAGGAGAGCAGGAGAGAGCATGAGGAGAGCGGAGAGATCAGGAGGTAGGAGGAGAGCAGGAGAGACGCAGGAGGCTTCAGAGACGCAGGACTACGCAGGAGAGAGAGTGGAGGAGGAGAGCAGGAGGAGAGCAGGCGGGAGGAGTAGAGCAGGAGAGGAGGGGAGGAAGAGAGGGAGGAGGGAGAGCAGGATAGACCCCCCCTCCCTTTATTCGTGAATTTGATTCAGTACTGACTCAGACACTTACACATCATACCGCTTATCAGTTACCTTCCACATCGTCCACCCACCCACTTCCAGCGCTGATGGCCGCGGCTTTTTCTTTCCTTTCCTATTTTCCCTCCTCCCCCCCCCTCTCCGGGGGGGGCTAAATTCCCTTTTTTTTTCCCTACCCATCCCCTCACCTCTCTCCGTCCCCCCCTCGAACCCCCCGCCACGATATCCGCCCCCACCGAACCACCCTCCCTTCATCCCCCCCTCACGCCCCGCTCAGCCCACCCGGCCTCCAGCAGGTGCCCAGGCTCAACCCTCTCGAGTCGCAGCACCGCAGAGACCCCCCGTATCCCAAGGGGGCACCACCAGGGCACCCCCTGGGGGTTCCAGGACCACAGGAAACCGCGCCTCGAACCTGCCCCCTCGCATGGGACGACAGGACCAAAGTCCACTCACGGGCAACAGTGGGGCCAGCCCCTGCGTCCCTGCCACGAGCGACAGGCCCCCCTCCACAGCACTACGCGCCCTCTACCCCCATAGATCCCGAGGGACCCGACGCACCTGGGGGCGAGGTACGCCCCAAAGATTCACTCCAGGGCTCCAAAACACCCAAGCGGCCCCGCCTCTAGGAGGGGCTGATCCCCCCTACACACGCGCCACCTAGCCCCCGGAAGGGGCCAACCGCAGGCTACCTCCAATTCACTAAGTACACAATAATCCCCCTCCCGGTCCCTTCCACAAAACACTGGGAGGCCTCTCAGCCACCCTCGCCAAAGTTACTACCCCCCACGATCCGCCGAACAAGCAGGAGACTCACTGCCGTCGCAGATCCGGCCCCTTACCCAGCGGTGCACGCGCGCCAATCCACCCCCCTGTCAGACCCCCGGAGGAACATCCGGGGACAGCTCAGGCAGGAACACGCATAACACCTCCCATAATAATCCAGCACCGGGCCTCCAGGCCGAGTGTCACCAGCCGCCTGCATCCGATATCCGGCCCCCCCTCCTCCCCCCCTCCCCCCTCACCCCCTCCCCAGACCCCCCCCTCCCCAGAGCCTGACATGTCCTCTAAATTACCCCAATAATGAGATTATGTTTCTCCTCTCGTGAAGGAGGGGGGTGGGGGGTCGAGAGAGACTGGGAGGAGGTGGATAGCGAGCGAGAGGATGGTGGCGAGGGAGATAAGGATCAACGCTAGAGAAATGCACTCTGGCCGTGAGTAATTGTTCTGTCCCTGGTAACATTAGCTGTCATGATAATGGAATATTCACAGAGATTGATACCAGGGCTGCTCAGACAGTAAGGATCATTAAACCAGCCTGCTCTTCTTCTAACCCCCGGACACAACAACTGCAAACATACACACACACACACACACACACACACCACACACACACACACACACACACACACACACACACACAGAGCTGGGTTTGAGGGTCCTGTGCTGGTGACCTGGGATGGAGATTCACTCTGCTGGACTCTGTAAATTAAATATAATATATCTCACTTTAGATCAATACTTGTCTAAATGAAATTGAAATTGAATGACCTATGTAATGACCATTTGAATATGCAGTATGTACATTGATATTATGTGTGGAAATATATGTGTACATATATGTGTGTGTAGATGTCAATATTACAGACACACAATTTACACATACACTTTCTAGCGATCAAAACGACTGGCTTGTAAAATGCCGACTTTTAAAATAAAAGCATAGAACAGTGTTCTATGCTTTGAGGAACAGTGTTCTATGCTTTGAGGAACAGTGTTCTATGCTTTGAGGAACAGTGTTCTATGAGGAATGTTTCAGGGGGTAGACCAAACACTTGCCTCCTGACAGACAGACAACCGCCAGCTGGTCTGAATATATATTCTAGTTATATATATAAGCTTAGTTATATATATATATATATAGCTTATATATATAAATATATAGTCATTCTTTAGGAGGCACTGTAGAAAGAACCAAAGTGTGACTGGTGTACATGTAGAGAGATGTGTTGTGTGGCATCTGGGCTGATGGGAGTGTTGTGTGTGTGTGTGTGTGTGGTGTGTGTGTGTGTGTGTGTGTGTGTGTGTGTGTGTGTGTGTGTGTGTGTGTGGTGTGTGTGTGGTGTTGTGTGTGTGTGGTGTGTGTGTGTGTGTGTGTGTGTGTGGTGTGTGTGTGTGTGGTGTGTGTGGTGTGTGTGTGTGTGTGGTGTGTGTGTGTGTGTGTGTGTGGTGTGTGTGTGTGTGTGTGTGTGTGCTCCAGGTCCCAACCACCTGGAGGACAGAGTAACCCTGGGTGAAGGGCAGGGTGGAGGACGTGAGGCTGCCAGTGGAGAAGGTGGACATCATCATCTCTGAATGGATGGTTAGTGGCCCTTTCTATACATATCGCTCTCTCTCTCTCTACATCCCCCCCCTCTCTTTCTCCCTCTCGACATCTCTCTCTCTACATCTCTTCGCGACGACATCCCCCCTCTCTCTTTCTCCGCTCTACATCTCGTCTCTCTACATCTCTCCCTCTCGTTTCTCCCTGTCTACAGCTATCTTTGCTGCCCTCGCGCTACAGCTCTCTCTTTTCGCGCGAGCGAATCAGCGGCGCTCTGACAGCCCCCGCCCTGCGCCCGCGACGAGCGTCGCGAGCGCGACAGCGCGCTCTCGCGACAGCGCGCGCTCGACATCCCCGCGCTCGTGCGCCGCTCTACATCTCGCGCTCTACATCTCTCTCGCTACATCTCGCGCTACACGCTCTCTCGACACATCTCTCTCGCACATCTCTCGTGTCTCCCGCTCTACATCGCTCGCTGCTACATCTCTCTCTACATCGCTCTCTCTACATCTCGTCTCTACATCCCTCTCTCTTTCTCCCGCTCTACATCTCTCTCTCTACATCTCTCTCTCTACATCTCTCGTCTACATCTCTCTCTCTACATCCCCTCTCTCTTTCTCCCTCTCTACATCTCTCTCTCTACATCCCCCTCTCTTTCTCCCTCTCTACATCTCTCTCTCTCTACATCTCCCTCTCTCTCTCACCAAGGGAGGCAGTCTCCCCCCTCCTCCCCCATGTCTCCCCCCTCCCCCATAATTCATGAGCAAGACCTGACCCTCCCCGGACCCCAGGGGTCACGGCCAGGGTCACCGACCACAACTGTTACCGGGGAGATGAGATTCACCGTGGCAACGTGTGGGTGGAGCCGTGAGAGATGGGGGGCGTAATCTCCATGGACAGCGGCTCACACGGCGCTCATACGTCTGAGAATCCTCCCGTCACTTCTCATCACCACGGCGACGGCAGACATTCCTCAGGCCCCCGCGGGCCAGACTGAGAGGCTCAGGCCTGACGCAGAGAGACGGGGGAGAAACGACAGTCAAGACGAAGACTTTCACCTCCACGTAGATGGATGAAGTCTGTTAGATGTGGGCGTCCCTGGCTGCAGCTCTGAGGCAGGATCAGAGGGCTTCAGTGTACTCTAGAAGCAGGAGTATTCTGCTCACAGGGAACATGAGGTGCTGTACTCTAGAAGCAGGAGTATTCTGCTCACAGGGAACATGAGGTGCTGTACTCTAGAAGCAGGAGTATTCTGCTCACAGGGAACATGAGGTGCTGTAGGGACACAGTGCGTGTTGAGTATTCACACGAGCAGCTGTCTGCTTTGTGCTGCTGCCAGATGTTGGCAGTGCCGGGGTTAATCCTGTAGTTGTGCCAGGATGTGAATGCAGTCATTTATCACTGCCCTGCTCTGTACCTTCCAGCACTGTCCTAGCACACATACACACACCACACACACACACACACCACACCACACACACACACACACACACACACACACACACACACACACACACACACACACACACACACACTCCACACACACACACTCCACACACTCCACACACACACACACGTGGAGTGCAGTGCCAGCCTTGTGTCCTGGTCTGTCCACTAGGGGGTGGTGTATCTGGGTCACCCCCCCGCCCCGCTCCTGAGGGCTGCTGTGACCCCCCCCGCCCCGCTCCGCCCCCGCCCGGAGGGAGGTGGGATTAAAACAGCCTCTTGTGGAGTCGGGGTCCGCTGGTCAGCCCTGCAGCCCAGCAGCCCAGCTGCAGCAGCTCACACTGGACTGCATTTAGATAGAGCTTTTATACCTTAGTGCCACTCAAAGCGCTTTCCAATGTTTGCCTCTTATTCACCCAGTCATACTCACTCACTCATACGGCGAGCTACCGTACCATGTTCAGAGTCTTGCTCAAGGATACTTCGGCACATGGCCTGGGAGGAGTCGGGGATCGAACCGCCAACCTTGCGATTAATAGCTGACCCTCTCTACCCCCTGAGCCACAGTGGGGGCCGCCCTGGCCCGCTCCTTCCAGGCAAATCGTACAAATCGAGGCAAATTGGTCTGATCTTTCCGTTATGTCGGTTGAAGAAAAAAAAACCTCTCCATGGCGAGGTCCATTTTTCTTTCTGTGTGATGTGATTGAAAATGTAATTCTGAGGGCTTCAGAGTGTATCAGGAGCGGGGCAGGTTGTAACAAATGATCATGGTTTCAAATGGGCTCATGGCCATGTAGGGCTGGAAATAACAGTCTCTTCCACTTACGAGAGAGTACATTACAGAACTGCACTGGGGGAGGTTAATGTAGTCATGGAATCCAGTTGTCAGGCACAGCCAACACATCTACCCCCCAACCCTACGCCCCAACCCTACGCCCCAACCCTACACCCCAACACTACGCCCCAACACTACGCCCCAACCCTACGCCCCAACACTACGCCCCAACCCTACGCCCCAACACTACCCCCAACCCTACACCCCAACCCTACGCCCCAACCCTAACGCCCCAACCCTACGCCCCAACACTACGCCCCAACCCTACGCCCCAACACTACGCCCCAACCCTACACCCCAACCCTACGCCCCAACACTACACCCCAACCCTACGCCCCAACCCTACGCCCCTACGCCCCAACACAACACCTCAACACAACATCTCAACACTACGCTCCAACGCCCCAACCCTACTCCCCAACACCTCAACACTACGCCCCACCCTACTCCCCAACACCTCAACACTACGCCCCAACCCCTACTCCCCCAACACCTCAACACTACGCCCCAACCCTACTCCCCAACACCTCAACACTACGCCCCAACCCTACTCCCCAACACCTCAACACTACGCCCCAACCCTACTCCCCAACACCTCAACACTACGCCCCAACCCTACGCCCCAACACACCAGAGGAGGAGGGGACATTTCTCAGTGACAGATGAGGGTGTCTGGCAGGGTGTTGTCTGAGAGACGGTGTCTGAAAGACGGTGTCTACGATCTTCATGTCACTTCATAACTCACAACATTGATCCTTCTTCTATGAGCGGCCAGAACAACAAACTGGCTGTGATAGGACTCTCCTGGGGGGGGGCGTAAATTACACAGAGGCTAAATAAAGATGTCAGCCACCAATCAATCACTGGAGACGGCTCTGGTCGATTGGGTCGTTGGTGGAAGACAGGAGGAAGGGAGGTGAAGGAGGAGAAAGTTTAAGGGCTCTGACCTGAAGGTTAGAGGAGAGGCAGAAGGGCAGAGATCTTTCTCCCTTTAGACGAACACCTCCTCTCTCCCTCACCCCTTCTTCCTTCACCCGCTCCCTGAGCAGACCCTCCCTGTGCAGACTCCCCCCCCCTCCCCGTGAGCTCGCAGCGTCAGGAGGGAATAGGCAGGAAGTGTTCAGCTGTTACGGAAAAGTTAGTTTTTCCACTTTGTATTGAACCTCTTGACAGTTTGTCTTGAAGTGGGCAAAGTTAGACCATGCAAGTTGTGTGTGGTGACATGGGATTTACGGCTGAGGATTGTGCACACACACACACACACATACTCCCTCACTGTGTGTGGTGAGTTGTGTAGTGGAGTCTCATTATCAGAGATAGCAGTCTCACCTGTCCAGCGCCATGACGACAGTCATCAGTCATGCTGTCCTTCTGCCTGACACACACACACACACACACACACACACACACACACAAGCTCACACACACACACACACACACACACACACACACACACACCACACACACACACACAAGCTCACACCACACACACACACACACACACCACACACACACACACACACACACACACACACACACACACACACACACACACATCTCACACACACACACACACACACCACACACACTCACATAGATCCAGAGTGCCTCAGGTGTGCGTCTCGTCCCCCACTCTCCCCATGTCTCCCCCCTCCTCCCCCAGCTGTGTTTGTGTGGACTGTGTTCCTGTCCAGCTGTTTATGTAGTTTCAGCACACAGATGCAGCCCTCCTCTCTCCCTCCTCTCCTCTCTCTACACTCCTCTCTCTCTCCTTCATCTCTCTGTCTCTCCTCTGTCTCCCATCAGCATTTTAATGGAAGTCAGGCTTGCTCCAGGAAATGCACCCTACACACACATCCCATCATGTACAATATATTACTCTGGGAGTGTATGTAAGCGTGTGTGTGTGAGGTTTAGGTGTGTGTGTACTCTGGACAGAAGGGGGTCTGCCTCTGTGGTAAATCTGCTGTAACAGTAGGTGCTGTAACAGTGCTGTAACAGTAGGTGCTGTAACAGTAGGTGCTGTAACAGTGCTGTAACAGTAGGTGCTGTAACAGTAGGTGCTGTAACAGTGCTGTAACAGTAGGTGCTGTAACAGTAGGTGCTGTAACAGTGCTGTAACAGTGCTGTAACAGTAGGTGCTGTAACAGTGCTGTAACAGTAGGTGCTGTAACAGTGCTGTAACAGTAGGTGCTGTAACAGTGCTGTAACAGTGGGTGCTGTAACAGTGCTGTAACAGTAGGTGCTGTAACAGTGGGTGCTGTAACAGTGCTGTAACAGTAGGTGCTGTAACAGTGCTGTAACAGTGCTGTAACAGTGGGTGCTGTAACAGTGCTGTAACAGTAGGTGCTGTAACAGTGCTGTAACAGTAGGTGCTGTAACAGTAGGTGCTGTAACAGTGCTGTAACAGTGGGTGCTGTAACAGTGCTGTAACAGTAGGTGCTGTAACAGTAGGTGCTGTAACAGTGCTGTAACAGTAGGTGCTGTAACAGTAGGTGCTGTAACAGTGCTGTAACAGTAGGTGCTGTAACAGTGCTGTAACAGTAGGTGCTGTAACAGTAGGTGCTGTAACAGTAGGTGCTGTAACAGTAGGTGCTGTAACAGTAGGTGCTGTAACAGTGCTGTAACAGTAGGTGATGTAACAGTGCTGTAACAGTAGGTGCTGTAACAGTGGGTGCTGTAACAGTGCTGTAAACAGTGGGTGCTGTAACAGTGCTGTAACAGTAGGTGCTGTAACAGTAGGTGCTGTAACAGTGCTGTAACAGTGGGTGCTGTAACAGTGCTGTAACAGTAGGTGCTGTAACAGTGCTGTAACAGTAGGTGCTGTAACAGTAGGTGCTGTAACAGTAGGTGCTGTAACAGTAGGTGCTGTAACAGTAGGTGCTGTAACAGTGCTGTAACAGTAGGTGCTGTAACAGTAGGTGCTGTAACAGTGCTGTAACAGTAGGTGCTGTAACAGTAGGTGCTGTAACAGTAGGTGCTGTAACAGTAGGTGCTGTAACAGTGCTGTAACAGTAGGTGCTGTAACAGTAGGTGCTGTAACAGTGGGTGCTGTAACAGTGGATGCTGTAACAGTGCTGTAACAGTGGGTGCTGTAACAGTGCTGTAACAGTGGGTGCTGTAACAGTAGGTGCTGTAACAGTAGGTGCTGTAACAGTAGGTGCTGTAACAGTGCTGTAACAGTAGATGCTGTAACAGTGCTGTAACAGTGGATGCTGTAACAGTGCTGTAACAGTAGGTGCTGTACAGTGCTGTAACAGTAGGTGCTGTAACAGTGCTGTAACAGTGCTGTAACAGTAGGTGCTGTAACAGTGCTGTAACAGTAGGTGCTGTAACAGTAGGTGCTGTACAGTGCTGTAACAGTAGGTGCTGTAACAGTAGGTGCTGTAACAGTGCTGTAACAGTAGGTGCTGTAACAGTGGGTGCTGTACAGTGCTGTAACAGTAGGTGCTGTAACAGTGCTGTAACAGTAGGTGCTGTAACAGTGCTGTAACAGTGGGTGCTGTAACAGTGCTGTAACAGTAGGTGCTGTAACAGTAGGTGCTGTAACAGTGCTGTAACAGTGGTGCTGTAACAGTAGGTGCTGTAACAGTGCTGTACAGTGCTGTAACAGTAGGTGCTGTAACAGTGCTGTAACAGTAGGTGCTGTAACAGTGGGTGCTGTAACGTGCTGTAACAGTAGTGCTGTAACAGTGCTGTAACAGTAGGTGCTGTAACAGTAGGTGCTGTAACAGTAGGTGCTGTAACAGTGCTGTAACAGTAGGTGCTGTAACAGTGCTGTAACAGTAGGTGCTGTAACAGTAGGTGCTGTAACAGTGCTGTAACAGTAGGTGCTGTAACAGTAGGTGCTGTAACAGTGCTGTAACAGTAGGTGCTGTAACAGTAGGTGCTGTAACAGTAGGTGCTGTAACAGTAGGTGCTGTAACAGTGGGTGCTGTAACAGTGCTGTAACAGTAGGTGATGTAACAGTGCTGTAACAGTAGGTGCTGAACGTGGGTGCTGTAACAGTGCTGTAACAGTAGGTGATGTAACGTGCTGTAACAGTAGGTGCTGTAACAGTGCTGTAACAGTAGGTGCTGTAACAGTGCTGTAACAGTGGGTGCTGTAACAGTGCTGTAACAGTAGGTGCTGTAACAGTGCTGTAACAGTAGGTGCTGTAACAGTAGGTGCTGTAACAGTAGGTGCTGTAACAGTGCTGTAACAGTAGGTGCTGTAACAGTAGGTGCTGTAACAGTAGGTGCTGTAACAGTGCTGTAACAGTAGGTGCTGTAACAGTGCTGTAACAGTAGGTGCTGTAACAGTAGGTGCTGTAACAGTAGGTGCTGTAACAGTAGGTGCTGTAACAGTGCTGTAACAGTAGGTGCTGTAACAGTAGGTGCTGTAACAGTGGGTGCTGTAACAGTGGATGCTGTAACAGTGCTGTAACAGTGGGTGCTGTAACAGTGCTGTAACAGTAGGTGCTGTAACAGTAGGTGCTGTAACAGTAGGTGCTGTAACAGTGCTGTAACAGTAGGTGCTGTAACAGTAGATGCTGTAACAGTAGGTGCTGTAACATCTGGCATCAGAGTTCAGCTGTAAAACAAGCTGCATATGTTGCTACTGAAGTAGATACTCAATCACAGTCTCAAGCTTGTGTGTGTGTGTGTGTGTGTGAGAGAGAGCTTGTGTATGTGAAAGAGTGTGTGTGTGAGAGAGAGAGAGCTTTTGTGTGTGTGTGAGAGAGAGCGTGTGTGTGTGTGTGTGTGTGTGTGTGTGTGTGTGTGAGAGAGAGAGAGCTTGTGTGTGTGTGTGTGTGAGAGAGAGGAGAGAAAGAGAGACCGTGTGTGTGAGAGAGAGCGTGTGTGTGTGGCCACATGGTATATGGGTTATATGGTAATTGTGTTAATGTGTACGATCCTCTCATCACATCCTCATAATGGTTTCATTAGGCTTTCTAATGTAACAGCTCTTGGGCTGGAGTGTGTGTGTGTGTGTGTGTGTCCCTTCATCAGCCCTCTCAGGCTGGAGTGTGTGTGTGTGTGTGTGTGTGTGGTGTCCCTTCATCAGCCCTCTCAGGCTGGAGTGTGTGTGTGTGTGTTGGTGGTGTCCCTTCATCAGCCCTCTGGGGCTGGAGTGTGTGTGTGAGTGTGTGTGTGTGTGTGTGGTGCCTTCATCAGCCCTCTCAGGCTGGAGTGTGGTGGTGTGTGGTGCCCTTCACACCCCTCAGGCTGGAGTGTGTGTGGTGTGTGTGTGTGTGTGGTGTGTGTGGTCCCTTCATCAGGCTGTCTCAGTGTACTGCTGTTCTAACGGTCCCCATGGACTCCTCTTCATCACCTGCTCCCAGATACACATACACACACACTTATACACTCATACACACACACACACACACACACCACACACACACACACCCACCACACACACACACATGTACACACACACACATGTATACAGCTGGGGTGGGAGGGAGGAAGGGGTTGGATGGATAGATGGTTGTTGAGTGGGTTCCGGGGCGAGGGCGGGACGGAGGGGGGGAGATTGGGGGGGGGAAAGGGGAGGTAGGAGAAAAGAAGAGAAAAAAAAAAGGGGGAGTCCCGTGCACCGCAGTCTTGAAACAAAAAGAAGGGGGGCGTACGACAGGGCGTGGGGTGGAGGTGGAAGAGGGAATTGGTTAAAGTATTTAATATGAACAGGGAAAATGGGAGGGGGAGGGGCCGCCGCTACAAGGCCATCGCAGGAGAGATATGAGAGGGAGGAGAGATATATATTAAAAAGGAGAGAGAGGAGAGAATTTTAAAGGAGAGGGGGGGGAGGATTGAGATCAAAGGGAGAGGAGAGAAGGAGAGGATGGATAGAGATAAAAGGGGAGGAACCGTTCTTCATTGGAATAAAATATAATTATAAATAACAAACAAAATAAAAAGAAATTCTAACTATCTAAAAACAATTAAATAGCTCACATAAATAATAATACTAATCCACCATAATCTTATAATAAACTTCAAGTGAAGAAATGTAAAGCTACATCAATAATAATATAATAATAAAAATATCCACTTGTCCCGTTGAAATGGAAATTGGGCTCAAAGTAGGTACGTGGTACGAGAACGCAGTGAGGGGTTTTTGTTTAAATACCCAATACACACACACACACATACACCAGAACCATAACACACACCCCACGCGCAGGACCAAACCCAATAGAGGCCCGTCCACAACCGTCCCCGCGTCGGTCACCGTGACAACCCATGACTCAGCACCTGACAGGATGTAGCACGGGCCTGTGTCCGGGGAGGGCGCTACGGAGGATCGAGGTGGAAGAGTGGGTAGACGAGGGCCAGAGATCCGGAGACACTCTCCGTAATGGTACCTCCTACCGTCTAGACAATTTACCAACGTTAGAGATGAGAGAAACCACACGAGTCAAGAGAAGAGAGGAGAGTACGCAGAGGGAGAGAGAGAGAGAAGAGAAAGTGAAGAGAGAGGAGAGGAGAAAGAAGAGAGAGAGAAAGAAAAGAGAGAGAGAGCGAGAGAGAGAGTAGAAGAAAGAAGGGAGAGGAAGAGAGAGAGAGGAGAGTAGGAGATGAGAGAGAGAGCGAAAGAGAGAGCAAGAGGACAAGTACAAGAGACCCTCTACGCTACGACTATACTTACGATCCCTACTCCCTCGCACTAGCTCGTATCCCTCTCACCTGTGCCCTCTCTCTCTCTCGTCTGTATGTGATAATAAAACTCTATCTCTGTGAATTATATTTAGTAGAACACAGCTCTCTGCTCTCCCTCTCCCCCTCTCTCATCTCCACCTCCCCTAACTTCCAAAACACACACACTCACAGAGCCTGAAGCATCCTCCCAAATTGAATCTGTTCAACGATTCTTTCTTTGGAGAGTATTCACTGTCTTCCTGAGGTTGATGTGCTGTTCTATCTGGTGAAATGAGCAAATCCTCTGGTCCCCTGATCAGCAGGACACCCAGGTCCGGGATAGCTAGTACTCCTGGCTGGAGGGAGCTAGCTAGTACTCCTGGTTGGGGGAGCTAGCTAGTACTCCTGGGTGGGGAGCTAGCTAGTACTCCTGGCTGGAGGGAGCTAGCTAGTACTCCTGGTTGGGGAGCTAGCTAGTACTCCTGGTTGGGGGAGCTAGCTAGTACTCCTGGTGGGGGAGCTAGCTAGTACTCCTGGTTGGGGAGCTAGCTAGTACTCCTGGTTGGGGAGCTAGCTAGTACTCTGGTTGGGGAGCTAGCTAGTACTCCTGGTTGGGGAGCTAGCTAGTACTCCTGGCTGGAGGGAGCTAGCTAGTACTCCTGGTTGGGGAGCTAGCTAGTACTCCTGGTTGGGGAGCTAGCTAGTACTCCTGGTTGGGGAGCTAGCTAGTACTCCTGGCTGGAGGGAGCTAGCTAGTACTCCTGGTTGGGGAGCTAGCTAGTACTCCTGGTTGGGGAGCTAGCTAGTACTCCTGGTTGGGGAGCTAGCTAGTACTCCTGGGGGGGAGCTAGCTAGTACTCCTGGCTGGAGGGAGCTAGCTAGTACTCCTGGCTGGAGGGAGCTAGCTAGTACTCCTGGTTGGGGAGCTAGCTAGTCACACCTGGCTGGGAGGGAGCTAGCTAGTACTCCTGGTTGGGGAGCTAGCTAGTACTCCTGGTTGGGGAGCTAGCTAGTACTCATGGTTGGGGAGCTAGCTAGTACTCCTGGTTGGGGAGCTAGCTAGTACTCCTGGTTGGGGAGCTAGCTAGTACTCCTGGTTGGGGAGCTAGCTAGTACTCCTGGTTGGGGAGCTAGCTAGTACTCCTGGTTGGAGGGAGCTAGCTAGTACTCCTGGCTGGAGGGAGCTAGCTAGTACTCCTGGCTGGAGGAGCTAGCTAGTACTCCTGGCTGGAGGGAGCTAGCTAGTACTCCTGGCTGGAGGGAGCTAGCTAGTACTCCTGGTTGGAGAGAGCTAGCTAGTACTCCTGGCTGGAGGGAGCTAGCTAGTACTCCTGGCTGGAGGGAGCTAGCTAGTACTCCTGGCTGGAGGAGCTAGCTAGTACTCCTGGTTGGAGAGAGCTAGCTAGTACTCCTGGCTGGAGGGAGCTAGCTAGTACTCCTGGCTGGAGGGAGCCAGCTAGTACTCCTGGCTGGAGGGAGCTAGCTAGTACTCCTGGCTGGTGGGAGCTAGCTAGTACTCCTGGTTGGGGAGCTAGCTAGTACTCCTGGTTGGGGAGCTAGCTAGTACTCCTGGTTGGGGAGCTAGCTAGTACTCCTGGTTGGGGAGCTAGCTAGTACTCCTGGTTGGGAGCTAGCTAGTACTCCTGGTTGGGGAGCTAGCTAGTACTCCTGGTTGGGGAGCTAGCTAGTACTCCTGGTTGGGGAGCTAGCTAGTACTCCTGGTTGGGGAGCTAGCTAGTACACCTGGCTGGAGGGAACTAGCTAGTACTCCTGGTTGGGGAGCTAGCTAGTACTCCTGGTTGGGGAGCTAGCTAGTACTCCTGGTTGGGGAGCTAGCTAGTACTCCTGGGTGGGGAGCTAGCTAGTACTCCTGGTTGGGGAGCTAGCTAGTACTCCTGGGTGGGGAGCTAGCTAGTGCTCCTGGCTGGAGGGAGCCAGCTAGTACTCCTGGCTGGAGGGAGCTAGCTAGTACTCCTGGTTGGGGAGCTAGCTAGTACTCCTGGCTGGAGGGAGCTAGCTAGTACTCCTGGGTGGGGAGCTAGCTAGTACTCCTGGTTGGGGAGCTAGCTAGTACTCCTGGGTGGGGAGCTAGCTAGTGCTCCTGGCTGGAGGGAGCCAGCTAGTACTCCTGGCTGGAGGGAGCTAGCTAGTACTCCTGGTTGGGGAGCTAGCTAGTACTCCTGGCTGGAGGGAGCTAGCTAGTACTCCTGGGTGGGGAGCTAGCTAGTACTCCTGGTTGGGGGAGCTAGCTAGTACTCCTGGTTGGGGAGCTAGCTAGTACTCCTGGTTGGAGGGAGCTAGCTAGTACTCCTGGTTGGGGAGCTAGCTAGTACTCCTGGCTGGAGGGAGCTAGCTAGTACTCCTGGCTGGAGGGAGCTAGCTTGCACTCCAACGCATTGCCATATTGTTTAAACCCACTCAGTTATCTCAGCCACGCAAGACCAATCTTGGGGCTGTAATCAAAACAGGGTGGAGCTAGCGGACCCTCCATGGACCAATAGGAGCGGGTCTGCAAGGTGAAAAAAGTCGTTTGTCAGCAGTCTACGTCTCTCAGGGTGAAACCAACAAGATGTGAAGTCGATCTCAGGGATAATGGAATAATACCAGGCTGATACGGCATGTACTGGGGCGGAACACGGGGGCACCCAGGGGTCAAGCCTCGCCGCTCGGCCTTGTGGGTAGGGGGCCGCATGCAGGCCATCAATTCCTATCCCCATGGTAACAAAGTGTGTAAGCAGTAACACTCTGTACAGGAAATAGAATTATAATCGTGAAAGTACAGCTTCCGGTTTGGTAAAAAAGAACAGGTCAAATAGATAAACGATAGTTAGCCTGAGAGACGTAAGGTATTGTAATGTTCGGTGGTTAAATAAATCTGTAATATGTAATTACATTTTGTCATTTAGCAGACGCTCTTATCCAGAGCGACTTACAGTAAGTACAGGGACATTCTCCCAAGGCAAGTAGGGTGAAGTGCCTTGCCCAAGGACACAGCGTCATTTTGCACAGCTGGGAATCGAACCAGCAACCTTCTGATTAATAGCCCGATTCCCTAACCGCTCAGCCATCTGACCATATTACATATGACATAATTATTATGTCATATGTAAAAAGAATGACCTGTCATGTTCCAGTTCAAAATCTCCTTTTTCTTTCTCGTACAAGATTTGCATACAGCATCGTCAGTTCTAACAGGGTTGTGGTTCAGAGGCAAGGAATGGGTGGTACTTTCTGACCACGTTGCAAAGAAGTCTCAACTAGCAGGCGTGGTGAACACAAAGAATCCTACTCCTGTTGTGTAGGTGGTTGTTTATTTTGTGTTATGCTACACAATGCTAGTGTTGTGTTAATGTTCCTGTATGTTTCCTTTCTTCCAGGGCTACTTCCTGTTGTTTGAGTCGATGCTGGACTCGGTCCTGTATGCCAGAGATCGCTACCCTGGCTGATGGTGGCTCAGGTACGACGGCTAAGCTACCTTGCTCTGCTAAACTACCTTTCTCTGCTAAGTTACCTTGCTCTGCTAAGCTACCTTGCTCTGCTAAGCTACCTTTCTCTGCTAAGTTACCTTGCTCTGCTAAGCTACCTTGCTCTGCTAAGCTACCTTGCTCTGCTAAGCTACCTTGCACTGCTAAGCTACCTTGCTCTGCTAAGCTACCTTGCTCTGCTAAGATGCCTGCTAAGCTACCTTGCTCTGCTAAGCTACCTTGCTCTGCTAAGCTACCTTGCTCTGCTAAGTTACCTTGCTCTGCTAAGCTACCTTGCTCTGCTAAACTACCTTGCTCTGCTAAGCTACCTTGCTCTGCTAAGCTACCTTGCACTGCTAAGCTACCTTGCACTGCTATGCTTTCTTTTAGGAAAATGTTTGTGTGTGTGTTTGTGTCTGTGTATATGGTTGGTTGGTTGGTTGGTTGGGTGTGTGTGTGTGTGTGTGTGTGCGTGTGTGTGCGTGCGTGCGTGTGTGTGTGTGTTCAGGGTCAGCTCCTCTGTGAGGTTAAATGATTTGTGCCAAAAGGCTCCTGTCACAGTTCCAGAAGCCTGGGTTACTGTCCCTGAGGGGGGATGAGGGAAGAGGAGCGTGGGGGAGAGGGAAGAGGAGTGTGGGGGAGAGGGATGAGGAGCGTGGGGGAGAGGGATGAGGGAGGGGGGGGAGAGGGATGAGGAGCGTGGGGGAAAGGGATGAGGAGCGTGGGGGAGAGGGATGAGGAGCGTGGGGGAGAGGGATGAGGAGCGTGGGGGGAGAGGGAAGAGGAGCGTGGGGGAGAGGGATGAGGGAGGGGGGGAGAGGGATGAGGAGCGTGGGGGAGAGGGATGAGGAGCGTGGGGGGGGAGAGAGAGGGAAGAGGAGCGTGGGGGAGAGGGATGAGGAGCGTGGGGGAGAGGGAAGAGGAGCGTGGGGGGAGGGAGAGGAGCGTGGGGGGAGAGGATGAGGGCGTGGGAGAGGGAGGAGGAGGGTGGGGGAGAGGGATGAGGGAGGGTGGGGAGAGGGATGAGGGAGAGGGGATGAGGAGGTGGGGAGAGGGATGAGGTGACGAGAGGGATGAGGAGTGTGGGGGAGAGGGCGATGAGGGGGGGGAGAGGGATGAGGGGGGGGGGAGAGGGATGAGGAGCGTGGGGAGAGGGAAGAGGAGCGTGCGAGAGGGATGGGGAGGGGGGGGAGAGGGAAGAGGAGCGTGGGGGAGAGGGATGAGGAGCGTGGGGGAGAGGGACTGAGGGCGGGGGGGAGAGGGAAGAGGAGCGTGGGGGGAGAGGGATGAGGAGCGTGGGGGAGAGGGATGAGGAGCGTGGGGGAGAGGGATGAGGAGTGTGGGGGAGAGGGATGAGGAGCGTGGGGGAGAGGGATGAGGGAGGGGGGGAGAGGGATGAGGGAGGGGGGGAGAGGGATGAGGAGCGTTGGGGGAGAGGGATGAGGGAGGGGGGGAGAGGGATGAGGCCCTGGTGGAGGTCTGAGGGTTAGTTAGTGGGGCTCCATCCATCTCCCTGTGAGCTCTGTCTCCAGCCTCTAGGTCTGTCTGTCTCCAGCCTCTAGGTCTGTCTGTCTCCAGCCTCTAGGTCGTGCTCCGCCTTAGTCTGTCTCTCAGCCTCTAGGTCTGTCTGTCTCCAGCCTCTAGGTCTGTCTTCTCCAGCCTCTAGGTCTGTCTGTCTCCAGCCTCTAGGTCTGTCTGTCTCCAGCCTCTAGGTCTGTCTGTCTCCAGCCTCTAGGTCTGTCTGTCTCCAGCCTCTAGGTCTGTCTGTCTCCAGCCTCTAGGTCTGTCTGTCTCCAGCCTCTAGGTCTGTCTGTCTCCAGCCTCTAGGTCTGTCTGTCTCCAGCCTCTAGGTCTGTCTGTCTCCAGCCTCTAGGTCTGTCTGTCTCCAGCCTCTAGGTCTGTCTGTCTCCAGCCTCTAGGTCTGTCTGTCTCCAGCCTCTAGGTCTGTCTGTCTCCAGCCTCTAGGTCTGTCTGTCTCCAGCCTCTAGGTCTGTCTGTCTCCAGCCTCTAGGTCTGTCTGTCTCCAGCCTCTAGGTCTGTCTGTCTCCAGCCTCTAGGTCTGTCTGTCTCCAGCCTCTAGGTCTGTCTGTCTCCAGCCTCTAGGTCTGTCTGTCTCCAGCCTCTAGGTCTGTCTGTCTCCAGCCTCTAGGTCTGTCTGTCTCCAGCCTCTAGGTCTGTCTGTCTCCAGCCTCTAGGTCTGTCTGTCTCCAGCCTCTAGGTCTGTCTGTCTCCAGCCTCTAGGTCTGTCTGTCTCCAGCCTCTAGGTCTGTCTGTCTCCAGCCTCTAGTCTGTCTGTCTCCAGCCTCTAGGTCTGTCTGTCTCCAGCCTCTAGGTTGTCTGTCTCCAGCCTCTAGGTCGTCTGTCTCCAGCCTCTAGGTCTGTCTGTCTCCAGCCTCTAGGTCTGTCTGTCTCCAGCCTCTAGGTCTGTCTGTCTCCAGCCTCTAGGTCTGTCTGTCTCCAGCCTCTAGGTCTGTCTGTCTCCAGCCTCTAGGTCTGTCTGTCCAATAGTGTTCTTGGCATGTTTTCGTTTTGGCGTGTGTGCGGGATTGTCTGTGTGTGTGTGTCCAGATGTTTGTGTGTGTCCCACCCTCAGAGAGCATTCCAGCTGCTCAATCCACATGATCATCCCCCAAAACCCTCGAATCCCAAGTAAGGTGCTATCCTGGGACAAGCTCCCTGCCCCCTCCCTGCCTGCCCCCCTCCCTGCCCCCTGCCTGCCTCCCTGCCCCTCCTTGCCTGCCTCCCTCCATCTCTTCACGGCCGACCAGGAGTGGGCCATGAGGGAGAGGGGGATGACAAACGGGCTGTGGGCAGCGAGTCGAGAAGGACGCAGATGTCAAAGCATGAATCTGGGGACGCCCGTTGTACCCCTCTCTCCCTCCCTCCCTCTTTCTCTCTCTGCATCTCCCTCCTTCTTTCTCTCTCTCTTTCTTTCTCCCTCTCTCTCTTTTACAGTACTACATAACCCTCTGAGATCTGTCTCATCCCTGCCCAATCAGCATCCCCCCTCATCTACCCGGCCAATCAGCATCCCCCCCTCGTTTCCCACCCGGCCAATCAGCAAACCCCCTCGGTGTGTGTGTGTGTGTCATATCACCCACATTGACACTTGCAGGGCCACTGTTACCCTTTAGCCAATCAAAGGAGGCCATGAGCTGGCCATCAGTGACCTGTCACCTTCCATTTAGACACTTCCTGTTTCTCTGGAAGAGGGGGGGCGGAACTGTGTGTGTGTGTAGTGAAGCAGTTCTGCACCTGTGTCAGCCTCACAGCCTCACAGGGTCTCTCCTCCTCAGCCTCACAGCCTCACAGGGTCTCTCCTCCTCAGCCTCACAGCCTCACAGGGTCTCTCCTCCTCAGCCTCACAGCCTCACAGGGTCTCTCCTCCTCAGCCTCACAGCCTCACATGGGTCTCTCCTCCTCAGCCTCACAGCTCACAGGGTCTCTCCTCCTCAGCCTCACTCTTTGACTTAAGTATATGTCGGAGCCCACACTTCTTAACTTGAGTGAAACGTGTAGTCAGTACTTCAACTTCACCACAGTTTTTTTTAACATGAGTATCTGTACTCTGTTTCACACACACACACAACACACACACAAACACACACACACACACACGCGCGCACGCACACGCACACACACACACACACACACACTTACTGGGAAAACAACATTAGCCCTGGAGTTGGCTTGAACTCATGAGTGATGTGTTGTGAATCTTGCCCTTCATGTGTTCATCCAGATACATCCTTCTACGCACGTATGCTACAACAAGGTCAATAACACGTGTGGAAAAAGACTAAAGACCAAGGTGTGCGTGTGTGCGTGAGATGGATACTGTCATACTGGGGTTGGATGATATGAATGCATCGTTCCCCACCCCCGACACGGGCCCAGCCCATCCTGTAATGAGTGATGCTCTTTATCAGGAGGGAGGACACAGATACCAGTTACACTGATCTGTCCCAGTTAGACACTGATCTGTCCCTGTTACACTGATCTGTCCCAGTTACACTGATCTGTCCCAGTTACACTGATCTGTCCCAGTTAGACACGGATCTGTCCCAGTTACACTGATCTGTCCCAGTTAGACACTGGTACATGATGCACAGGGTTAGAAGACACAGGTGGACTGGTACATGATGCACAGGGTTAGAGACACAGGTGAATCCGAGCCCTATAGATCAGGTGTGTGTTACATGTTGTAGGATGAAGGATTCTCCATCTAGCAGTATTGGCTTGTTGCTGTGATGTGAATGTTTGTTCCTAAAGTAGAAGTGAATCTCTACTAAACTAAGAACCATGCTGTGTATAATGTAAATATGGCAGAGCACTGTGTAGTAGAGATATGGTAACATGAACAAAGCCAACCAGACTAGGTTTTATTCCAGAACACAGATATGTCACCAGTTACAAATGTCCTGATGTTGACCTCTGACCCCCAGTCTACCCCGACCGCTGCACCCATCAGCCTGGTTGCCGTGGGCGACACCCAGAAGCACCCGCGACCGCATTGCATTCTGGGAGGACGTGTACGGCTTCAACATGGCGTCCATGAAGAAGGGCGTGCTGCAGGAGGCTGTGGTGGAGCTGGTCGACCCACACACACTCATCTCTGAGCCTGCAGTCATACAGGTACACTCACACACACACACACACACACTCACACACACACTCACACACACCACTCATCTCTGAGCCTGCAGTCATACAGGTACACACACACACACACCACACACACACCACAAACACCCACACTCACACACACACTCATCTCTGAGCCTGCAGTCCTACAGGTACACTCACACACACACCACACTCCCACATCACACACACACTCACACACACACACCACTCACACACACCACACACACTCACACTCATCTCTGAGCCTGCAGTCATAGCAGGTACACTCACACTCACACACACACTCAGCACACTCACACACACACACACACACACACACGAACACACCACACACACACACACCACCAACACACTCATCTCTGAGCCCAGTTAAGTGTAGGCTGGATTAGAGCGACAGTAGAGTTGAAGTAGTTGAACTAGTCTAGGTGGTAGTTGAAGAAGACAGAGACTGAGAGAGGAAGTGTGATGGAGCCATGGAGAGAGTGTGTGTGTGTGTGTTACTGGTGTGTTACTGTGTGTGATTACCATGTGGTTAATGTGCGGGTGTGTGTGTGTCGTGTGTGTGTGTGGTGTGCAGCGCCGTGATTGATCTCTGTCCTAATCCATGTTTAAGTTCCTCTTAGGACCTTCATTACTATATCCCCTGTGGGCCGGAGTAGAAGACGTAAGAGCGGCATGAGAAGTAGAGACCTAAGATAACTAAACCACAAACACCCACCAAAAGAAATGGCGATAACAAAAAACATAAACTTTAAGACCAAATCCTCTCCTTATAAAAAGGCTAACAAAATTACCGGCAGCCGGAAACAAAACCACCATTACGAAACAAACAACCAGCACCAGGGAGCAACACAAAACATATAACAAAGGAAACACAACATATAAAAACACCACAAGGTGTCGCAACAGAAAAACAAAAACAAAAGGAAAAAAAGACAATAGAGTAAAACCAAAAAACCACATAACACCACATAAACACACGAAGAACAGAAAAACACACAACAACACACACAAAAGGGAGAACAAACACACACATCAATAATAAATAAAAACAAACACACAACATCAGGGAACCGTGACCTTGATCTGCCTTCTAGTTTTTACTCTGTTCTTTTCGGACGCATTGTGTACACACACAAAGCACACAGGCAGGAACCACACAACACACACATCGGGAACACACACACAACACACACACACACAGGAACCACACCACTCACACACACACACACGGGTATTTACACCCAGCACACACACACACCAGCACATTACTGTACACACACTACACACTACTCACTACACACATCCAACCACACGAGGTCGCTACCACACACCCACACACACACACACACACACACAACACAATCCACACAGTCAGTAAACACCCACACAGAACGCTCAACTCACACACTAGTGCTTTGACCTACGTGCTGAACATGACCTATCTAGAACTGTATGTTGTCTCCGATATTCATCTGGTGGGAGGACACACAGAGGAGACACACACAGATAGACACAGAGAGACACAGAGACAGAGACACACAGAGAGGACACACCACAGAGAGACACACACAGGAGACACGAGAGACAAGAGAGAGACACAGAGAGAGAACACACAGAGAGACACACAGAGAGAACACACAGAGAGACACAGAGAGAGACACACACACAGAGAGACACACAGAGAGACACAGAGAGACACACAGAGAGACACACACAGATAGACACGAGAGAGACAAGACCACACACAGAGAGACACACAGAGAGACACAAGAGAGACACACAGAGAGACACACCAGATAGACACAGAGAGGAGACACACACACAGAGAGACACACAGAGGACACAGAGAGACACACAGAGAGACAACACACAGATAGACACAGAGAGAGACCACACACACAGAAAGACACAACAGAGACAAACACAGAGAGACACAAGAGAGTAGACACAACACAGAGAGACACACAGAGAGACACAGAGAGAGACACAGAGAGACACAAAAAGAGAGTGAGACACACAGAGAGACAACAGAGAGCAACAGAGAGACACACAGAGAGAGACACACAGAGAGGACACACGAAGACACACACACAGAGAGACACACACACAGAGAGACACACAGAGAGACACACACACAGAGAGACACACAGAGAGAGCACACAGAGAGACACACAGAGGACACACAGAGAGAACATACAGAGAGACACACAGAGAGAGACACACAGGAGAGAGACACACAGAGAGACACACAGAGAGACACACAGAGAGACACACACACAGAGAGACCACACAGAGAGACACACACACAGAGAGACCACACACAGAGAGACACACACGAGAGACACACAGAGAGACACACACAGAAAGACACACACACAGAGAGACACACACAGAGAGACACACAGGAGGAGACACACACACAGAGAGACACACGAGAGAGACACACAGAGAGACACATACAGAGAGACACACACACAGAGAGACACACAGAGAGACACACAGAGAGACACACAGAGAGACACACAGAGAGACACATACAGAGAGACACACACACAGAGAGACACACACGAGAGACACACAGAGAGACACACAGAGAGACACACAGAGAGACACATACAGAGACACACACAGAGACACACAGAGAGACACAGACACACAGAGAGACACACGAGAGAGACACACACAACACACAGAGACACACAGAGAGACACACACAGAGAGACACATACGAAGACACACACAGAGACACAGAGAGAGACACACACAGAGGACACACAGAGAGACACACACACAGAGAGACCACACAGAGAGACACACACACAGAGAGACACACAGAGAGGACACTCACAGAGAGACACACACAAGAAAAGACGACACACACACAGAGAGGTACACACACACTAGAGACGACACACACCGAGAGGACACACACACAGAGAGACACACACACAGAGAGACACACACCCAGAGAGACACACACAGAGAGACACACAGAGAGACACACACACAGAGAGACACACACACAGAGGGACACACACACAGAGAGACACACACACAGAGAGACACACACACAGAGAGACACACAGAAGAGACACACAGAAAGACACACACACAGAGAGACACACAGAGAGACACACAGAGAGACACACAGAGAGAGAGAGCACACACACAGAGAGACAGAGAGATACACACGCAGCAGAGACACACAGAGAGACACACAGAGAGACACAGAGAGACACACAGATGAGACACACCGAGAGACACAGAGAGACACACAGAGAGACACGAGCAGAGAGACACACTCACCACACAGAGAGACACAACAGAGAGACACAAGAACCAGAGAGACGCACCGAGAGACACACAGAGAGACACACAGATGAGGTTTTCAAATCTTCACTAAGGAGCTGGTTTTCTGATGAATATGCAAAAAAAGCAGGTTGAATGAAGGATAGTGTAGAATAAGAAAGAAAGATGTTTTTAATACAAGTAAGAGAAGAGTAATTGGAGGGACGGAAGACGAGGGGAAGGAAGAAGAGAAAGGAATAGAAGTAGGAGTAAGAAGCAGGGTTGATGAAGAGTACTATAAACTTAAATATTTATCATAGTATATATGCATCTGGTGGGGGTGCTCACTAGCGGATATTGTACGGCATGATTTGTGGGACTGATACTGATATGGCACTGAATGATAAGGAAGGGCATGATATGTAATGGAATTTGATTCTATAATCATGAGTGAAAAGAAATTGGAAAGGGGGGGGGGGGGGGGGGGGGGGTGGCTCCCGCGGCAGAGGCTGATTGACATTGTGCCTCGGTCTCTCGGTTATCTCTCGGCTATCTCTCTCCCTCTCTTGGCTGGCCAGTGGTATCGCTATCTTCTCTATGCTTTCTCGCGTCTGGCTCTATCTCTCTCTCTATCTCTCTCTCTCCTCTCCTTCTCTCTCCCTATGTCTATCTCCCCTCTCTCTCTATCTCTCTCTTACCTCTCTCTCTATCTCTGTGCTCTCTCGCTCTCTCGCTCCTCTCCCTCGCTCTTCTCTAGTCGCTTTTTCTCTTTCATTTTCCTTGTTCCTGTTCTCTCTCCCTCCTTTTCTCTCTCTCTGATACGATCCAATAACATTCTATTAAGTTTGGCTTGCAACGCCGGAAAATTAAGAACCCTGTCTTGGAATCGTGAATTTCTGTAAAGCAGCAGTTGTTGCTGTTTCCGGGGGATGGAGAGGGTGTTGAATGTTGCTGTTTCCGGGGATGGAGAGGGTGTGAATGTTGCTGTTTCCGGGGGATGGAGAGGGTGTTGAATGTTGCGTTTGTCATCAACGTTTCTTTGACAGAACCGACGTGGTGTATGAGCATGATTGAATGATGTAGGTACATGTATGTATTGGTTAGGTCAGCGTTTGTGTGGTTGTCTGGGATAGTGTGTGTGTTTGTGTAGGTGTGTGTTTGTGTAGGTGTGTGTTTGTTTGTTTTACTAAAGAAACTCTGGGGGAAAAAAAGAACTTGTGGGAACTCTCTCACAACTTCAGTTCTGGGGTTAGAAGGACATCAAGGGTTAGGGTCTGGGTTAAAGTTAGGATTTAGGGTTAGGTTTAAGGTCTGGGTAAAGTTAGGATTTAGGGTTAGGTTTAAGGTCTGGGTTAAAGTTAGGATTTAGGGTTAGGTTTAAGGTCTGGGTTAAAGTTAGGATTTAGGGTTAGGTTTAAGGTCTGGGTTAAAGTTAGGATTAGGGTTAGGTTTAAGGTCTGGGTTAAAGTTAGGATTTAGGGTTAGGTTTAAGGTCTGGGTTAAAGTTAGGATTTAGGGTTAGGTTTAAGGTCTGGGTTAAAGTTAGGACTTAGGGTTAGGTTTAAGGTCTGGGTTAAAGTTAGGATTTAGGGTTAGGTTTAAGGTCTGGGTTAAAGTTAGGATTTAGGGTTAGGTTTAAGGTCTGGGTTAAAGTTAGGATTTAGGGTTAGGTTTAAGGTCTGGGTTAAAGTTCTGGGTTATTTCTTACGGAATTCCCACAAGGGTAGATGTGTGTGTGTGTGTTTATTGACTGTTGTGTGTGTACTCTCCTCCAGGTAGACGTGTGTGTGTTTATTGACTTGTTGTGTGTGTACTCTCCTCAGGTGATCGAGTGTAACTCAGTGTGTCTCTCTGAGCTGGAGTTCACGTCCGACTTCTGCCTGAAGATTACAGACAGCAAAGACTGCACGGTTGGTACACACACACACACACACACACACACACACACACACACATTCTCTCTCACACACACACACACACACACATTCTCTCTCACACACACACACACACACATTCTCTCTCACACACATACACACACACACACACACACACATTCTCTCTCACACCACACACACATTCTCTCTCTCACAACACACACACACACACACACATTCTCTCTCACACACACACACACACACCACACATACATTCTCTCACACACACACACACACTGACTCACACACACACACACACATTATCTCTCACACACACACACTGACTCACACACTCACACACTTTAATCTTGATCAATGTTGTCAGCTGTGAGTATTGATCTGAGATGTGGTGATGAGGCAGTATGCTATCGTGTTTGTGTGAGTCAGTGTGTGTGTGAGTCAGTGTGTGTGTGTGTGTGTGTGGTGTGAGAACAAACTGGGGCCAGGTTGTGATCAGACTGCACATGCTAATACACTTACAACACATGTTCACTATAGTGGTGTGAGAAGGAGGGGGTGTGAAGGAGGAGTGGGAGGAGGAGGTGGTGTGGGGAGGAGGAGGAGGGGGAGGAGGGCGGGGTGGTGTTTTGAGGGTGGGTGGTGTTGGGGGGGAGGAGGGGGTGTGAAGGAGGAGTGAGGAGGAGGAGGTGGTTGTGGGGGAGGAGGAGGGGAGGAGGGGGTGGTGTTGGGGGGGAGGAGGGGGTGGTGTTGGGGGGGAGGAGGGGGGTGTGCCTTGCGGGCTGTGATGAAGCGGCTGCTTTTGTTCTGCTGTCGACAGTCCATTCATCAGCCAGCCTGCCTAACCTTGCATTAAATGAACAGCACACAAACCCTGCTTCTGAGCGCCGCTCTGCTCAAGACAAATACCCTGTCACTTCTCCCTACCTCCCTCTCTCCTCCCTCTCTTTCTCTTTCTCTCTTCCCTCTGTCTCTCCTTCTCTCTCTCTCCCTCTCTTTCTCCCTCTCTTCCTCCTCCCTCTCTCTCCCTCTCATTTGTCAGTGTGCCCCCACCTTTGAGGAGAAACAGAGATTAGAGATGTGAGATTAGAGACGTGAGATTAGAGACGTGAGATTAGAGACGTGAAATTAGAGACGTGAGATTAGAGACGTGAGATTAGAGACGTGAGATTCGATAGTGTTATCTGAAGAAAGGGAGGTGCTGCAGTCTGAACCCCTTCAGAGGAGCCCCGCCTCCATGCTGCTCTGAGGCCACGCCTCCATGCTGCTCTGAGGCCACGCCTCCATGCTGCTCTGAGGCCCCGCCTCCATGCTGCTCTGAGGCCACGCCTCCATGCTGCTCTGAGGCCACGCCTCCATGCTGCTCTGAGGCCACGCCTCCATGCTGCTCTGAGGCCACGCCTCCATGCTGCTCTGAGGCCACGCCTCCATGCTGCTCTGAGGCCACGCCTCCATGCTGCTCTGAGGCCACGCCTCCATGCTGCTCTGAGGCCACGCCTCCATGCTGCTCTGAGGCCCACGCCTCCATGCTGCTCTGAGGCCCCGCCTCCATGCTGCTCTGAGGCCCCGCCTCCATGCTGCTCTGAGGCCCCGCCTCCATGCTGCTCTGAGGCCCCGCCTCCATGCTGCTCTGAGGCCCCGCCTCCATGCTGCTCTGAGGCCACGCCTCCATGCTGCTCTGAGGCCACGCCTCCATGCTGCTCTGAGGCCACGCCTCCATGCTGCTCTGAGGCCACGCCTCCATGCTGCTCTGAGGCCACGCCTCCATGCTGCTCTGAGGCCCCGCCTCCATGCATGCTCTGAGGCCACGCCTCCATGCTGCTCTGAGGCCACGCCTCCATGCTGCTCTGAGGCCACGCCTCCATGCTGCTCTGAGGCCACGCCTCCATGCTGCTCTGAGGCCCCGCCTCCATGCTGCTCTGAGGCCCCGCCTCCATGCTGCTCTATGAGGCCCCGCCTCCATGCTGCTCTGAGGCCCCGCCTCCATGCTGCTCTGAGGCCCCCGCCTCCATGCTGCTCTGAGGCCACGCCTCCATGCTGCTCTGAGGCCACGCTCCATGCTGCTCTGAGGCCACGCCTCCATGCTGCTCTGAGGCCACGCCTCCATGCTGCTCTGAGGCCACGCCTCCATGCTGCTCTGAGGCACCGCCTCCATGCTGCTCTGAGGCCACGCCTCCATGCTGCTCTGAGGCCCACGCCTCCATGCTGCTCTGAAGAAGCTGAAGTGTTTAGTGATGAAGAACTGGTTCTCTTTGATTACAGTGGAATT
>CAEFZP010000422.1:0-100208 GCA_903064625.1 Mallotus villosus | reverse complement strand
AAAACTGTAATGGGAGTGGATTGTGTCTGTGTGTCAATGTTGATAGAGGTTCGGGGTCAGGAGAAAGTACTGGGTAAGCGTCCCTTGTCATGACTACAAGGAGAGCTCCAACTATGATCTCATCTCCCTGAGAGTGGTCATGGGTTGAGAGCTGTGAATCTCTTTCCCTGAGACTGTTGTAACATCATTACTGCCTGACTGTCAATATCTATGTTTACATTCTTGTACCCTATAAAAGATGGTCCTCCGGCCTTCACAGCTGAGAGAGACATGATTGAGACCTAAGCCTGGTGTTGTCATTTATGTCAAACGTCTGGTTTTCTCTCCTAATCTGCAGATTGATAATACTTATTAAAATTCAGAACTCAACTGAATTTAGTCACTCAGTTTATGAAGAGACTGACTAAACACTTTCTTCATCACCCTTCACTCAGCCCCACGGCCCCCTGGGAAACAGGAGTTTGTGAGGCAGACGGACAATCTGTCCTGAGCACGCTCACTGGGGATCTCTCTCAGTCAGCAAACTCCCCAGCGTTTAGTACAGAGAGAGAGAATCATGAATTAGATGAACTACTCCGATGGCCTCCACAGTCACCAGATCTCAATCCAATAGAGCACCTTTGGGATGTGGTGGAACGGGAGATTCACATCATGGATGTGCAGCCGACAAATCTGCAGCAACTGCGTAATGCTATCATGTTAATATTGACCAAAATATCTGAGGAATGTTTCCAACACCTTGTTGAAAGTATGCCATGAAGAATTAAGGCAGTTCTGAAGGCAAAAGGGAGTCCAACCTGGTACTAGCGAGGTGTACCTAATAAAGTGACCAATGAGTGTATGTAATCGAGACATTCTCTCCACTCTTCACTCCCTCTCTTCTCCCCACCCTCCATTGAGGAAAGAAGGAAGGAAAGAAAGAGGAAAGGAGTGACTGCGCATAGGGGTGATGTCTCCCAGAGGTTTAATCTGATTTGGGTAATTTGTGGATGGGCGGAAGAGAGTTGGGTAGAGGGATGAAGGGAGAGCAGAGTGGGGGTCCAGATTGAAGGATGGAGGTGATGTAGTGCTGACAGGCAGCAAGGTAAAGAGGATTATCTAGTGTGGAGCTGGCTGGAGAGGACAGATATCACACCTGCTTTCTCCCCTGTCCACCTGATAACCAGCTCCTCAGCCCTTTTATCTCCACCCCTCGCCTGTGTGTGGTGTGCAAATGTTTGTGTGTGAAGAAGTGTGTGTGAGTGAGTGTGTGTGTATTGTGGCAACCAAAGGGGCGCAGCTAGGACCACACGGCACAACACGGGTTGGGATGTCAAAAACAGGCGTTTATTTCCAGAAAAAATGATATAAAACAAACTCGGGTTCTTCCTCGGTTGAGGGACTGGTCTCTTAGGCTGTCTGGATCTCCACTCCTCATTCTAGCTACTTCCCGCCGTTGTCTGGGGTGGCCCGCCTTTTATAATGGGGCCATCCTCGTTTTGGCTCATGAGCCGCAGCTGTTTCGCTCGTTGTCTCTGGTGGGGGCGGATCCCGGACGTATCTTCCCCCGATCACCTGACCCCGGGCTTGCCAGTGCCGCTGCCCAAGGGGCTGCGCCCCTGGGTTGCCACAGTATTCCTGTGTGTGTGAGTGAGTGGGAGTGTTGCTCATCATGGGAACAACACCTTAGAATCAGTTTTCGTGCTGTTCCTCCTGTATAACGGACCTATGTGTATGTGTGTGTGTATGTGTGTCAGGCAAGCAAACAAGAACATGTATTTTTTAACCCCAGATGCAGGGGTCTGAAGCTCTGAGGAAAGAAGGAAGGAAAGAAAGAGGAAAGGAAAGGTGTGACTGCGCATAGGGGTGATGTCTCCCAGAGGTCTAATCTGATTTGGGTAATTTGTGGATGGGCGGAAGAGAGTTGGGTAGAGGGATGAAGGGAGAGCAGAGTGGGGGTCCAGATTGAAGGATGGAGGTGATGTAGTGCTGACAGGCAGCGAGGTAAAGAGGATTATCTAGTGTGGAGCTGGCTGGAGAGGACAGATATCACACCTGCTTTCTCCCCTGTCCACCTGATAACCAGCTTCTCACCCCTTTTATCTCCACCCCTCGCCTGTGTGTGGTGTGCAAATGTTTGTGTGTGAAGAAGTGTGTGTGAGTGAGTGAGTGAGTGAGTGAGTGTGTGTGTGTGTATTCCTGTGTGTGTGAGTGAGTGGGAGTGTTGCTCATCATGGGAACAACACCTTAGAATCAGTTTTCATGCTGTTCCTCCTGTATAACGGAGCTATGTGTATGTGTGTGTGTATGTGTGTCAGGCAAGCAAACAAGAACATGTATTTTTTAATTCCAGATGCAGGGTTTACTGTAAGTCAACAAGCTCTGAATCTTCATTGACAATGAGGAGTCATACTTAATAGGGAGGAGTCATACTGAATGATCTGAATGTTCACTAACGGCAAAAGACAGAGGAGTCATACAGAATTATCTGAATGTTCACTAACAGTCCTGTTGCACTCACTGATTAGAAAGCAGACTATAATACTTACTGCAAGGTTGAGTAAGCATTTTACTTTCAATGTGTATGTTGCATCTGTTTGTGTGTGTTACATCTGTGTGTGTTTGTGTGTATGTGTTGCATCGGTGTGTGTATGTTTTGCATCTGTGTATGTTTGTGTGTGAGGGTGTGTTGTGTGTGTGTGGCGCATCCTGTGTGTGTGTGTGTGTAGTTCTAGCTCCAATTATCAAAATCAACCGAGCTTGGCAGACAGATTCAACGCAACAGAACTCAAATGAGCAGGGAGTTGTGGGTAATTTGGCATGATGATGGGATTTGATGCAACGTTTGGCTCCACTTCCTGATCAATGAACCCTTCTGTGTTCAGACTTCCTGTTTATGTGTTCAGACTTCCTGTTTGTGTTCAGACTTCTTGCTGAAAATAGTTATTTACAGTTTTTTTACAATCGCTATGACATTTTTTTCCATACCTTTAACAAGTTTTCTAAATTCTTAACGCACCAACCCACCTACCACACACAATTGGCAAAACTGTTAATTTCATGCTCAAAATCACTCATTATATACTTCACAATATGAACAGCTGTTTACAGTACTTTGATTTTAGCCTATAAGTTGTAAGGCAATAAGGTTTTGAACATGATGTTATCTGTTCTGGCATACAGTGTGAAAGCAATGGTAAATTGGCCAGTAAAAATTGATTGTTTTGGTCTTGGTTGAGCTTGTGTGTAAATGAAGTTGAAGCATTTGAAATTTGTGTTTACTCTATGCATTTTGTGTCAAAGCAACAAGAAATGTGTTAATTGTACAGCCAACACAGACGGATGTTGTGCTAACTGTGTTAAGAGTTTAGGAAACTTGTTAAAGGTATGGAAAAAACTGTCATAGCGATTGTAAAAAAAACTGTAAGCAGGTATGTGTCATGTAACTCCTCTCCCTTGCCCTTGTCCCACTCCTCTCCCTTGTGCTGGTACTTATCTTCCTCTCCTTCGTGCAGGTATTACTGTATTCCTACTTTCTTCTTCTTTCTTTTTTTTCCACACAAGATCAGCCCAGATCCACTTTACAGTATATATACCATATGGTCATGCGATTGAAAGAACCTCAACACCATAGTGTTTCCTAGTTGGGAATCAACTGTGATTGATAGTAGGCTATTTGCATAACTTCAACCAGCTTTTTCTCAATAGCAATGGAATACGTAAATACAGTGGATATATTTGTGTTTCAATTCACAATTTAAACAGCTGTTCACTTTGACTTTATTCAATTAATTAGGTTTTGAACATGATGTTATCTGTTTTGACATAAAGTGTGAAAGCATTGGTAAATTGGGCAAAATAAATCGATAGTTTTGGTCTTGGTTGAGCATGTGTGTAAAAGAAGTTCAAGCATTTAAAATGTGTGTTTACTCCATGCATTTTGTGTCAAAGCAACAATACATGTGTTAATTGTATAGCCAACACAGACGGATGTTGTGCGATAGTGTCATAGTTGTGTCAATAGTTTAGAAAACTTGTTAAAGGTATTGAAAAAACTGTCATAAAGATTGTAAAAAACTGTAACAGTTCTAACTCTGAGGAGGGTCTAGAATTGTTTTAATCCTGAGAAGGACCTAGACCAGTTTTAATCCTGAGAAGGTTCTAGACCAGTTCTAATACTGAAAAAATTCTAGATCAGTTATAATCCTGAGGAGGTTCTAGGCCCATTCTTATTATGTAAGTCTGTGCACATGCTCAGAAACCTCTAAATCAGCAGTGTGTGTGTGTACACATTTCTTCTGTAGAATGTTCTCTTCTCCATTATCATTGACACTATCATGTGTACTTGTATGTTGTGTGTGTGTATTTTGTATGGGTGTGTGAGGATGCATATTGTGTGTGTGGATGTTGTGTGTGTTTATGTTGTGTGGGTGTGTGTGGATATGGTGTGTTGATGTATGTTGTGTGTGGATGCTGTGTGGGGATTTGTGTGTGTGTGGTGTGTGGGGGTCATGTGTGTATGGATGTTATGTGGGGGCGGAGTGGTTGTATCATGTGTGTGTGTTGTGTTTGGATGTTATGTGGGTGTGTGGGTGTTTATGTTATGTGTCGGGGGGGTTGTGTGTTGGTGGATGTTATGTGTGTGTGTGTTTGTGTGGATGTTATGTGTGTGTGTGTGGATGTTATGTGTGTGTGTGTATGTTATGTGTGTTTGTGTGTGTGTGTGGATGTTGTGTGTGTGTGTGTGTGGATGTTGTGTGTGTGTGTGTGTGTGGATGTTGTGTGTGTGTGTGTGGATGTTGTGTGTGTTTGTGTGGATGTTGTGTGTGTGTGTGTACAGCAGATGCCAGGAAGGACCTCAGGCCAGATTTGTTGACTCCAACAAAACAGAACACTAACAGCAGCTTGATTCCACTCCAGGAATGGGTTGGGTTTCGATACTGAACATTGATCCCTTCTTTGGTTCCTAGTTTCCTTCACAGATGTTAGGAGCAAGATGGAAGTGTTGTCTTAAGTGGCAACACTTTTTTAAAGATGGGGATCTTTCCTTTGTATTACAATGTACAGGATCTTTCAACAATTTCCTACCATGGTTATACGTAACAATATCTATAGTAACTTCATTGCATTTAAGCAGTTATTAAACAATTGAAATTGGTATGGGTGTTGTGGTATGAATTAGTATGAATGTTTTTACAATAGATATTGCTATGTAGTGTCATGGTAACAAATGTAACCTTAATGCAAAGTGTTGCCCAGGACCTTGGGAAGTAGAACACTCGCTGTGTTAATACTGTGTTGTTGCTACAGTTATTACTCAAAGAATGTACTGTCAAAATCAAGTGTTAACAAGGAAAGGAAATAAATATTAAAGATAGTAACGACATTAAGTATATAAAGATGTGATCTCGAAGAAATAGAGAAGATGAACATAATGCAAATGGCCTCCTCTGTTCTCGGCTGTGTTAGATGGGGGGAGGTTGGACAGTGGGTCATGTTTAATTTACCATCCCTTCTCTGTGAGAGGCCAGCTCGTGTTTGTGTGGGAGAGGACCTCGACAATTACCCCCTCACTCCCCTCTGTCACCCCCTCCCTCAACCCCTCTTCAACTCACCCCCCTCCTTCATCCCCACTCACCCCTCCATCTCTAACACCCCACCACCACCCCAGGAGAACTGTGGAGACAATGGCACCAAAACACCTTCATATCCATCATCTGCTGCTTTCGGCTTCTTTGTGTTCCATTTGTCAAGTGACAGTGTGGTGAGATAGTTAGGGGCAGGAAAAGAACAGAGAGTGACAGAGAGAGGAAGGGGAAATCATGCATTGTGTAACCTCACAGCTTTGGTTGGGTTTAAAGATACACATTTGAGGGGGGGAAATAAGAAATTGAGGGAGAGAGCTAATGAGAGAAAAGTTGGAGTACGTTTACAACCCTTTGACCTGTATCTGCAATGCTTCATACATTTCAAGACATATGGTGCAAAGAGAAGTTGAAAGAGACAGGGGAAGAGAGACTGGGAGAAAGAAAGAAAAGAGAGGAAGAGGGAGAGCGTTTAAAGGCTGCAGAAGGACCCGTCTCTCTGTCCTGACTGACTATTTTTACTCTGAGTAATCTGCTCTCCGATTAGAAAGTGACAGGAGAAGGGGGAGGGAAGGATGTGTGTGTGGGGGATACCAGGTGGGAAGGAGACATAAAGGTGGATGGGAACTATCTGTCTCATCCCCTAAATGGAGGCTGGATGATTAGATTGAGAGTGAGACAGAGAAAGTGAGAGGGAGGGAGAGAGAGGGAGAAGAGAGGAGATAGAAGGGAAGAGGGAGAGAGGCAGACACACTAGTATGACTGAAATGTGACGTGGTCATACTAGTGAGGGAGTGAGGGATGGAAGAAGGGTTGGATGAACAGATAGAGGGAGAGATGGATGGAGGGAAGGAGAGGCCGGGATAGAGGAAGGGATGGAGGTACAGATGGAGGGAGAGATGGATGGAGGGGAGGCAGAAGACGGTGAGGAAAAGAGAAACAAAGAGAGATACAGATCCCTTCTGACAACACACAGCCACATCACACAGAGACAGATGTGTGTGTGCAACTCCTTTCTTGTAAGGTCAAGAATGCCTAGCGTACTGTTCCCTAGCCTATGTTCAATGTGACATAAGCAGAACAGCCACACACACACACATACATACACACAGAGATACATACACACAAAACGCAGGCAAGAGTGTGTGTGTGTGCGAGTGTTTTTAGCCAAGGTGTGTGGGTCTGTCTGTTTGTGTTTGTGTGTGTATCTCAGGTACGTGTGTGAGTTTGAACATGTGTGTAGCCAAGTGTGTGTGTTCTCATGATGTTGCTCAGCGAGGGTTGAAGCGTGGTGTTATGGTGTTTACTGTGCTGGGACAATGTGCAGCCATCCAGGGGGGTATTCCAGGTAGCGGGTTTAGTGAAAACTCAGAGTTGTTTAACCCTGAAAAAAGGCAAACTCAGAAGTTTCCGTTCCAGAAAGAGAGGTAACGAAACCTTTTGGTAAGTTTCCATGGTAACTTACTCCATGAAACTAACCTGCTCGCTAGCATACTCTGAGTTTTATCTATCCCCTCCCACTTTCTGAGTTTGATAGCGTTGGCAGACATGGGATATCGTTTCCTGGTTCAGCCGAGTGATCTCGAACTAAATTTAATTAGCTTAGTAATACGCCAGGAGACGATTTTAAGACTGCGATTTGATGTGCTTTAATTCCCTGATGAATGCCTAAGTTAACGTTACCGTTTCCCGTCACAATCTGCAATTTATTGGAGCAACATTCTCAGCCCTTGGGTCTTCATCGCTAGTGTTACACACCGTGGACGTGCACACAGAATTGACCAAAAGCTTTTTGGCACTGAAATAATTTAAATTGTAGGATTTGGTCTTCCTCATTGCCTACAAATAGAAATCTAACAATGAGTAACCTAATTATATCAGCTTGTTCCTACAATTTACATGATTCACATGATTTCTACAATTTACATGATGTAACCTACCGTCCAACTGGTGATCTATTTAAACATTGTAGGGGGTCAATATTGGCCAAAACACAGAAACAAATTCCCTATGGTTTGAAGGAAGATGGGAAACTGAACAGTGTATTAACATTAACCAAATAATACCAATACCAATTACAGTTATTTGACTCTTTGGGTTAAATCAAAGCAAGAATGGTCAAATTAAGGTTAAATTATATAATCATTTAATCATATTGCAAATGAATGAAATCAATGAAGGTTAACTCTTAGGCCTACTCTACCATGATTATTGTTAACCAGAGATAGAAAGCAAGAGGTGAGGAAGAAGGAGTAGGACAAGCCAGAGCTGAGGAGAAGGTCTCAGGAGATCAATCATCCACAGAACAATCTTGACCCTTTCTTATCAACATGACTAGCAATGCTACAGTAAGTTACACAATGAGATGCATGTGAGAGCCATCAAGTTGAGACTCCATCTAGTAACTCCATAATTTACCATATGAGAGGTGGGGGCAGGTTGATAGCCTTACAAGGTCAGCCTTTATTCTTCTACCCTAAGTACACCATCTCTTGGTCAAAATAGAAATTCAGCAAATTCAACAATTAATATTCATATAGGTTTAGGTTATTGTTCCTACAATGAACATCACCTGTGACCATGCATCCTCCCGTAACTGGAGTTCCAGTCAATCTTTTTCAAGATTAGTCTTTATTCTTCTACCCTAAGTAGGCCTACACCATCTCTTGGTCAGTTTTTGGCACTTTCTTCATGAGGTTTCTTCATTTATTTCTAACTAGGAATACATGAGATTACATTAGCTACATTTCACAGTTCCACATGCAAAATTCACCTGCCATTAAATGAACATCTCACTGTAGCATCCATGCTCTGTTCTACAGGATTAGAATGTGCAAATCGTTTTTTATATTAATTATTCTCATAATGTCAGTGTAACTGACAATTCCGCACAAGCCTGTAAATAATAGTAATGGGGAGAGAACTACCAGTAGCTACCACATCATTCTCTGCATCCATTTCTGCGGCAGCAGTCAATGTCTTTTCGTCATAATCATCATCATCATCTATTGATGAAAAGCATTCTGTTGGGGGAAACTGCTTGAAATAGGCACCAATTAATATTTACTTATCATGTCGAATATGATTAAAACCAGTGGCATCGAGGCTACAATCACAAGCAAAATATATATGCATTACCTGTTCGTAGTATGTTTTTATATTTAATAAAACATTGAACATGCTATTTTATTAAATCAACCACTTTTTCTCCTGTAATATTAATGGACAGTGGGGTTAAATGTTCAATGTATGGACTGGCTATTATATTCAAATGTATGCTCGGCAGCAATTGTCTCCCACGCCACTTGCATACACTGCTACAGCCGTGTCGCTTTTTTCCGGAATATGTTCTCGACCATGAACACAAAATAAAACTTGAACCTGAAGTTTGGTGAAGTAGGACAACGTTTTTTGTCGCCGGGTGACATGGTGGATCCTAGTATCGGAGCTCCATTAATGTTGGCTTTCGATAGTTCTCATGCCCGTGCTTAACTCTGAGTTGACGTACTCCGAGTTGAGTTAACTAATTCATATCAGCTTTTCTGGAACCGAATTCTCGGAGTTTCCCATTTCAGACTAACTCAACTCAGAGTTCAGGGTTAATCTCAGAGTTTGTTAAACCCGCTACCTGGAATACCCCCCTGGTCTACACACACATACACACTCTGGTCTACACACACATACACAGTCTGGTCTACACACACATATACAGTCTGGTCTACACACACATATACAGTCTGGTCTACACACACATACACACTCTGGTCTACACACACATACACACTCTGGTCTACACACACATACATAGTCTGGTCTACACACACATATACAGTCTGGTCTACACACACATATACAGTCTGGTCTACACACACATACACACTCTGGTCTACACACACATATACAGTCTGGTCTACACACACATACACAGTCTGGTCTACACACACATATACAGTCTGGTCTATACACACATATACAGTCTGGTCTACACACACATATACAGTCTGGTCTACACACACATATACAGTCTGGTCTATACACACATACACAGTCTGGTCTACACACACATATACAGTCTGGTCTACACACACATATACAGTCACACACAATACAGTCTGGTCTACACACACATATACAGTCGGGTCTACACACACATACACAGTTTGGTCTACACAAACATACACAGTCTGGTCTACACACACATATACAGTCTGGTCTACACACACATATACAGTCTGGTCTATACACACATATACAGTCTGGTCTACACACACATACACAGTTTGGTCTACACACACATACACAGTCTGGTCTACACACACATATACAGTCTGGTCTACACACACATACACAGTCTGGTCTACACACACATACACAGTTTGGTCTACACACACATACACAGTCTGGTCTACACACACATATACAGTCTGGTCTACACACACATACACAGTTTGGTCTACACACACATACACAGTCTGGTCTACACACACATACACAGTCTGGTTACCTTCTCCATCCTTGAGGTGTACTCTATTCATAGAGATGTATCATGTGTCCGTTTCAAAAGCTGAAGTATAAACTGTAGTTCTGTATAAAGGTCAGACTCTGCAGTGAGCAGTATGTCTGCTGTGGTCGGGACCCTAGAGATGAGCTAAGTCCTAGGAGGTGTGGGGGGGAGGGAGATGTTGGGAGGGGGATTGGGGGGAGTACAGGTGGTTGGAGCCTGATGTAGCAGCGAACATCTCTGAGGATTAAGCCCACAGAGAGAAGAGGTGAGGAAAGGAGGGGATAGGATAGAAGTAGGGAGGAAGGGAAAGGAGAGGAGCTCCAGGGCTTAGGTCACAGAGGGTTGTTCCATGTGCATCTGTGACCCTCCCCTGGGCAACACAGCACAAGAGGTGTGTTTGGAACCTTCACCAGAAGCTAAAACATGTCAATATGTGTGTGTGTGTGCTTTTCTGTGTGTGTCTTCATGCATGTATAACCATGTATGAGTGTATATTTGTGTGTGTACTAGACAATTAACTTAATATGCTTGCAATTTTGGAAGGTCTGTGTATCTCACACTGGTAAACTTGCGATAGAGAGATGGGGTACAAAGGGAGGGAGAGAGGAGAAGATTGCAATGGAATGTCAGGGGAATAAGACAGAGAGAGGGAGGGAGGTAGAGAGAGTGAGAGAGGGTTGGAGAGAATCCAGGGAGGGAGAAAGAGAAGGGGTAGAGAGGAAGGGAGAGGGGGGGCAGGGGGAAAGGAGCAAGTCCAAGGGAGAAAGGGATAGAGCGAGTGTTGAAAGCTGGTAAAAGCTTGAAACAGGTTAACTGTCTGGAAGAAGTGGAGTCAGGGGGACAAGAGTCTCGCCTTGGCTAAACTGTTGTTAAAGAGAGGAGAGGTGGGGAGAGCAACATAGAAAGAGGTGGGGAGAGGAGGGGAAAGGAGAAGAGAGGTGAGAGGAGAGGAGGTGAGGGAGGGGAAAGGAGAGAAGAGGAGAGAAGAAGAGAGGAGAGGAAGGGTGAGGAGTCTAATAATAACAAACTGTACAGACAAAATTATTGTTCTGAATTGTTTAGTTTTGATATACATTACGTACAGGAAGTTCAAGTGCCATTTTCCCCTTAGAATGAGCAGAACTTGCATCAGTGAGCAGAGGCGTCTTCAGGTCTATACATGACCAGTCGTCCCCCACCCCCCTACCCACACACGCTCCATGCACTCCTGCTCCCCCCCCTTCCAACCTTGAGACTTCAGTCTAAGTAGGGCACCAGTTTGATAACGAAAGCCTTGTTGTAAAATGCCCCCATCACATTAATCTCTTCTCTCTTAAATATACATGAGGCAGTCCTTCACCTAGGGTCATGAAACATTGAGCAGCCGACACAAACGTGTTTACTACTTCTGTTGTTCTGTTGTTCCTGCTCCCCTCCTCTACTCCCCCTTCTACTGCCCCCCATCCTCCCCTGTCTCCCCCCTCTACTTCCCCCCAACTCTCTGCTCCCTCTGTCTCCCCCCTCTCCTCCCCATCTAGTCCTCCCTTAACTTCCCCATCTCTCCCCACTGCCCCCTACCCCAGTTCAATACCTAAAGGTACAATCGCTGGGATATTGTCAGCATTAAACCTTTTCAGCCTTTACTTTCCATCCACTTCTGCTTCAGCAGTCCTGTTCCAGCAAATCGCCTTCGGTGAGCCGTGCCTTCCTCCTTTGGCTTATTTGGCTTAACCACTGTCAATCAAACTCTAACTGGAGGAAAGCCACGGTTGTTCGGACTGTTTATCATATTTAAATGTATTTGATAATGTTACCTACTGCAGCTTTAAGTGGTTGTAACAGTGTAAATGTGATTGAAAGGACAATGTGAGAGTATTCTCTCTCTCAATCTCTCCCCTACACTCACACACACATTCTGGATTTTCTATGTGTGTGTGTGTCTGTGATTGTAGGCCAGACAGGCTTTTTGTTCTTTCTCTTCCCCCAGGACTTTGGTGTCATGTCCTTTTAATGTCACCTTGCTCTGCAGAACACACACACACACTGCTGCTGCATGTGCACACTCCTGCACACACAACAATGTATAAAGACACATATCGTATGCAAAGACACACATACACACAAACACACACACACACACACAAATGCTTCGGATAGATTCACTCCGACAAGTCAGGAGCAATTACTGCCATTAGATGCATACGAGGCTTGAGATTTCTCTGGAACACGGCTTCCACTCTGGATGTGACTGCATCTGTTCTATTACTGTGTACATGTGTGGATGTGTGTGTCTGTGTGTTTGTGAGAGAGTAAGTGTGTACAGATTTGGGAGTTCTGAGCATTTGTGTAAGTGTGCATGTTTTTGTCTATGTTTGTGTGTACAGTATGTGTAGATGTGAGTTGACAGAGTTACGGTGGAGTGGAGAGGGTAGTGTGTGTGTGTGTGGGTCTCTAGGATACTGTCATTGAGATATTGAGACCACTGATTATTTGATCATACAAATAACTCAAGCAACACACAAGCACACACACACACACTACCCTGTCCTCTCTAACTATGTCAAGTCTACAGAATATGCCCTGCAACATTGCTATATCTTGGCATAGCGATGATCAGCAGTAATTAGCAGGGACAGATCTAATTACAGACTGGTCTAAATCTACACACACATCACGCGCACACACACACACACACACACAGATTCTCACACACACGTTCACACGCACACACTGATCCAGATACACACACACACACACACATACACTTACTCAAACACAGTGCTCTAGAGTGTGATTGGTGGACATGTGTTATCCCAGCTACAAGAATTTACAGGGAAGGAGGAGGGACCCCCTGAGCTGGTCATAACCAGAAACCCTGCTGGTGTCACACCTCCACCTGTAGGACCAGCGCACACTAGCAGAGGGAGGCAGAGGAGGTGCAGTTACCTGCATGTTTACTGTAGTTCTGACCTGCATGTTTACTGTAGTTCTGACCTGTTTATTGTAGTTCTGACCTGCATGTTTACTGTAGTTCTGACCTGCATGTTTACTGTGGTTCTGACCTGTTTATTGTAGTTCTGACCTGTACTGTAGTTTGACCTGTATGTTTACTGTAGTTCTGACCTGTTTACTGTAGTTCTGACCTGTATGTTTACTGTAGTTCTGACCTGTTTATTGTAGTTCTGACCTGTATGTTTACTGTAGTCTGATGTTTACTGTAGTTCTGACCTGTTTACTGTAGTTCTGACCTGTATGTTTACTGTAGTTCTGACCTGTTTATTGTAGTTCTGACCTGCATGTTTACTGTAGTTCTGACCTGTTTACTGTAGTTCTGACCTGCTGTCACATCCACTAAAGGAGCGCAGTCGCTTGATGCAACACAAGGAGAGAAAAACAGAATAGAAAGGCTTCTTTGCTAGAGCCAGGCAGGAACAACGCCCAAAAAACAAAGGTAAAGAACTAGGTAGCCCCATTGGTCAACATATCAAGAGTGGAGAGAATTGATCTGATTTGTTTTCACCTGTTCCTTATTTGCTGTTTGCTGTTTTGGACTCCAGTTTGATATGTTGACCAATGCAGCTGCCTATAGTTCTTTACTTTTGTTTTTCGGGCGTTGCTCTTGCCTGGCTCTAGCGAAGAAGCTATTCATGCAGACACTGGAAATTCTGCTCAGGTGTTATTGCTTGTCTGAATGTACAGACACATATTCAACCTTGTGGGGAAATTAACTCAATTGTTCCCAATAATCCAGATAACGAGTCTTGATGAGTCGTTTCATCCTCATTATTAAGTTAAGATGAGAATGTTCAAATTGACTAGTCCCCTCCCGGTCCTCTCCTCTCCTCTTCCTCTCTCTTATATTTTGTGTTTGACTGCTTAAGAGTGTCTGTTTCTGTGTGCCTGAGGGAGAGAGGGAGAGGAAAAGAGGAGAGGAAAAGAGGAGAGGAAAAGTGGAGAGAACGAGTGGAGAGGTGTTGACATCAGGTATACCAGATTTGGTATCTTTCAGAAAGTGGCAGTGCACATTAGTAATTATGCTCTGTGTAACACACACACACAGATGCACATACACACACATACGCACGCGTGCACACACACACACACAGAATACTTCTACCCTGGTCTGCTAATTGGGAGAGGATGCTGTAATGTGCTCCTCTCTGACAAAGAGAGCTGGGGAATGTCAGAGGACACACAGATACATACTGGGTGGATTCATCTCTCTCTCTGTCTATTTTCTCTTTCTGTCTCCCTTCATGTCTCTCTATGTCTCTCTGTATCTCTTTTTGTCTTTCGCTCTCTCCTTCTCTCTCCCTCTGTCTCTCTATGTCTCTCTATGTCTCTCTATATCACCTCCTCTCTCTCGCTCTCTCTCTCTCTCTCTCTCTCTCTCTCTCTCTCTCTCTCTCTCTCTCCCTCTCTCTCTCTCTCTCTCTCTATTTCTCTCTCTGAATAATCACCTGAATGTGTCTAATCAACAATCAAAAGAAAGATACCTGAACTTTAAGCTGCCTCAAAAATGATAATCTGGCACTGATTTAGTTCAGCAGGTGCACTGTGAGTGTATTTGTGTGTGTGTGTGTGTGTACAGTATGTGTGAGTGTGTCTCTATCTCTCTCTCAGGATGGGACATAATGACCGCTCTCAGCTACTCCGGGCCTCATCTTTGATGCTTGTTGCTATGGTTACCTCTCTCCTGGCGGTCCCTTGCTCATTGCCGTGGCAAACTCTTCCCCCAAAATGCTGCTGCTCAACACTTCTGTAAACCCTAGGAAGCCTGTAGGAACATGATGGAGCTGTACAGTAAGATACAGTATACAGTAATAGTGTAATATAGTAAAATGATACTGCTTACAGCCCTTTAACAGAAACAGTAGAAGGATTGTTATGAGTTGCTACATGTAATTAGTGAAGGTCTTGGAAAGATGTGGAATTATTACTATGGTCAAAGCAATATTTGACAATCCAGATAGGTGTATATATGTGGTTGTGTAGTTGTGTGTGTGAGTGTGTGTGTGTGTGTGTGTGTGTGTGTGTGTGTGTGTGTGTGTGTGTGAGTGTGGCTAATGAGTGCATATTTTGTATGCCACCATCGGTGTGTGTAGCTGACATCAGAGCAACAGTGGCTGCTTTATTAAAGTTCCTCCCCACCATAGCAGCCTTGCAGCCTGTCAGCTCACTGTCTGCTCCAGCCCTGGGAACACGCGTGCACACACACACACACACACACACACACATGCACACACACAGAAACCCAGAGGCCTCAGTAACTGCACCTTCTGTCACACAGAGGCTCCACATCCCCAGGCGTAACACACAGCCTATGTCTCCTCCTCTTCTCTCCTCTTCTCTACTTCACTCCTCTCCTGGTCTCCTATCCTTTACTCCTCTCCTCTCTCTCATCCTCTCCTTCAGTCCTCCTCTCCTCTCTAGTCTTCCTTTCTGCCCTCCCTCCCCTTCTAGCCTGTCTAGATGTCAGCTGACAGGCGTGTAGTCTTCCCCCAGACTGTCACCATGCCTGCCTCCTCCTGTTAACCTGAGCCCACACCAAGGGTCAGACATAAGCAGCGCTCTTCCTGAAATAGACCTCACCTCATGATGTCACTTCCTGAAACAGACCTCACCTCATGATGTCACTTGAAACTGTTTTTTTTGTCTGACTGTATGACACACACACACACACACACACACACACACACACACACACACATGCAGGCAGCAGGTAACCTGAAAATACACACACAGAGGAAACGTGTGCTCTGCATTTTCCCTATCCATGTTGTCCTCTCTCCCAGGGCAACCTGGAGCAGTAGGCAGTCATATCAATGCTACCCTGGGCCATTGTCTTGGTCAGGGACAGGGCAGGAGAGAGATCTGTTCGGTTTTCTATTGGGGTTCTTTGTGGAGGAAACCCATGTGAGCACAGGGAGAACATGCTAACTCCACACAGAAAGGCCAAGGAGATAACCCACCTGAGCACCAGACCGTGTCCCAAGAGGGAATCAGACCCGGGACCTTCTTGCTGTTAGGCAGCAGAGCAAAGCACCTTGCCACATAGCAGTTCCTAAAATAGACCTCACCTCACTATGTCACTTCCTGAAAATGTATCTACAGACTTCAGAGCCTATTTACCTTACCTACTTGTTTTTTTACCTTGTTATTTACCTGTCAAAATAAAAAAATAAAAGAGTTGATGCTAATTATCCTGTTACAATGTGTGTTGGACACACACTATCACTGTTAACACACTGCCGGAATGTGGATCCTGAAGGTGAGGACAGGCCAGCTGTAGCAGTGTGGAAACACTAACATAATATACTCTGTGCTCCCACTCCCTCTCTCCCCTGTGCTGTCCATTTGGAAACACACACACACTCACGTCACACAAATATACATACACACACAGACAGATGCACGCTCACATCATACACACACACAAACTAAAACTCTTGGTGGGGTGCAAGCCAACAGGATGTTCACACCTCAGAAACCACAATGGCAAGCTACACACGCATAGGGACGGGTATAGTTCAGTGGTAGAGAATCTGACTGCAGATCATGAGATCAAGTTTAAAATCCCTTGTGTATGTTGCTTTTGATGCCATGAGTGTTGAATGAACTGCTACATTTTAATTTATTTACAGGGACATGAAGTATGTCCCTTAGCGACACCAATACCTGCAGTTTTTTTAGGAAAGAACACACACTGCATCAGTCATGTGTGGTCTTCCAGCTCACATTCAAGGTTCAATGTTATATTTGATTGTCCCACTAGGAGGACATTGTTTTGCAGCCAGAGTTACAAAGGACAACATCAACACAATAAAATTACAGAGCATGTACCAGAACATTGTGATTCAGAGATTCATATGCAAATGTACAAGTAAAGTAAGCAAATAAGTAAGTGATAGTAGGATAGTGTAAGAAATGTAGCCGAAGTAATATCTGCCATGAAGCAGAGCAACAGCACTTTCGATTAAGTATTTTAATCCTACAAACAGTGGTCCCTAAATGACGACCTGAAGGCAATAGTTCAAACTGCCTCGGGAGTAAAATTTGCTTGACTTTTTCATGACAGCGTACTTCATATTTTATTTTATATTGTACAGTGTTGTTAGTATTTGTTTATAAATGTTTAACATTGCACCTGCCCACCAAATAAAATTACTTGTTGGGTAAACTACTTGGCGATTAAACTTTATTCTGATTCAGATTCTGAAAATGGGTTATGAAACACAGTTGGTTATCATATTTATTTGTAGACCAATCCCCAAATGTTTGTGGCTACCCACTAGGTTAACGTAAATACTTTGTTTGGCGGTATGCTAGGTTGTAACTTTCGTGTCTTTCGTTTATGACACATTTCGATGGAGGAAATATTCAGACCAAATCGCAAAGTCATCCACCACCACCACTATCCCATGATCCTGCACATGAACCACATAGCCACATATCGCCTCCTCTAACCACTCTCCTCTCATGCAGTACAGTTTGTCCCTTGTCGGTCGCCATAGCAGTCATTCAGAAAACAGCAGTAAAACTGTTTACTGAAGCTTTCTCCCTTGTCAAACCCTTACTTATTCATAAGGAGTTTTTGTCCCGTCTTATGAATTCCTAAAGATACCTGTCCTTGTGGAGAAGAGAGGGGACTGACTGATAATTGTCTCTGACATCACACACTGGGACACACCTTAAAGAAACAGTCCGACATTTCAACAGGCATTGTGGTAACGCCAAATGTCTGACTTACAGTGCAACAGTGCAACAGTTCTATTGTGAACATGTTTCTCATATAGGTGTGTATAAGTGTGAATTTACACCAGCCAAGTTGTAGAACTTGGCTCTTTCTGGGAAAGAGAAAGAGATAGAGGAGAGAAGATGAGAGTGAGAGAGAAGAGATCATAAAAATGAGCAAGATATCCATAACAATTAGATCGTTATGGGGCCCTAAACAGAGATTATAGAAATTATAGAAATGGCTGTCTACTGAAATCTACTGTCAGGGGCATAAAGTAGAGACATCCCCTTACTAAATACAGACTCAGTGACCAGTGACCACACCCTTGCAATTGAAAAAGTGAGAAAGACAAAATCTTGGTTCAAATTTTTGTCCAGAATATGTGATCACTGTACATCAGGTGAAGTTGAAACTAAGATAATTTACCCTGAAATTATTTAGTTTTAGTTTTACATATAGACCAATATTCCGAAAAATGTAACCAGTTAATTCCAAACTACAGAGATCTTGAGGATACTGAGAAACTAAGGCTATTTCTGGGCGAGGGACCTACAACTCGACACCTCCAGTGTCACAACTTCATGTACAGTGAATCAACCATGTGTAATTGTTGAAACTATTCTCCACCTGAACATTATGTTTGGTAATTACACACACACATTTTATAAGTTGTATTGCATGGTTATAATTGTATGGATGTTTGTTTTATGAGTGATGATAATGATGTTCTCTGATGTGTTAACAATTCCATGTCTTGTTTCTTCACTGTGGACGGCTTTTGCAACATTGTGTAACCTGAACATTCATGCCAAGAGTGAGAGAGTGAAAGAGAGAGACAACAGAGCGAAAAAAGTGTGAAAAGATGAGTGAGAGCGAGAAAGTTAAAGAGAAAGAATGAGAGAGTGACATAGAAACAGAGCATGAAAATAGGATGAACAGTGAGATAGAAAAGAGCAAGAGAAAAATGAATGGAGAAATAAAGAGATGAATGAAGACAGGAACAGAGAGACAGGTAAAGAGAGGAATGAAGTGAGGAACAGAGAGACAGGTAAAGAGAGGAATGAAGACAGGAACAGAGAGACAGGTAAAGAGAGGAATGAAGACAGGAACAGATAGACAGGTAAAGAGAGGAATGAAGACAGGAACAGAGAGACAGGTAAAGAGAGGAATGAAGAGAGGAACAGAGAGACAGGTAAAGAGAGGAATGAAGACAGGAACAGAGAGACAGGTAAAGAGAGGAATGAAGAGAGGAACAGAGAGACAGGTAAAGAGAGGAATGAAGTGAGGAACAGAGAGACAGGTAAAGAGAGGAATGAAGAGAGGATCAGAGAGACAGGTAAAGAGAGGAATGAAGAGAGGAACAGAGAGACAGGTAAAGAGAGGAATGAAGACAGGAACAGAGAGACAGGTAAAGAGAGGAATGAAGTGAGGAACAGAGAGACAGGTAAAGAGAGGAATGAAGAGAGGATCAGAGAGACAGGTAAAGAGAGGAATGAAGACAGGAACAGAGAGACAGGTAAAGAGAGGAATGAAGAGAGGATCAGAGAGACAGGTAAAGAGAGGAATGAAGAGAGGAACAGAGAGACAGGTAAAGAGAGGAATGAAGAGAGGAACAGAGAGACAGGTAAAGAGAGGAATGAAGTGAGGAACAGAGAGACAGGTAAAGAGAGGAATGAAGTGAGGAACAGAGAGACAGGTAAAGAGAGGAATGAAGAGAGGATCAGAGAGACAGGTAAAGAGAGGAATGAAGACAGGAACAGAGAGACAGGTAAAGAGAGGAATGAAGAGAGGAACAGAGAGACAGGTAAAGAGAGGAACAGAGAGACAGGGAAAGAGAGGAATGAAGAGAGGAACAGAGAGACAGGTAAAGAGAGGAATGAAGAGAGGAACAGAGAGACAGGTAAAGAGAGGAACAGAGAGACAGGGAAAGAGAGGAATGAAGAGAGGAACAGAGAGACAGGTAAAGAGAGGAACAGAGAGACAGGGAAAGAGAGGAATGAAGAGAGGAACAGAGAGACAGGTAAAGAGAGGAGCTTTAATACGGTTGGAGGCAGATCTAGTTGGCCTGTCCAGCCATGCAGAAGACACAGGCAGGAGACAGCAGCTACACAACATGGGCTTTCTTGTTCCTTCATTTATTTAAGCTGTGTGTTCCCCCAGCGTTGACAAGAAGACACACACATACAGGCGCAAGCACACACACACACATGCACTCAAACACATGCACACACACTCATGGCGTTGAGGAGAACAGTTGCCCCAGGGTTAGTTCTGTTGCTCTGACAGACAGAGCTGGGAAAAGTTTCACTCTCTAATCTCTCTTTTACTTTCGCTCGTTCTCTCACACTCTCTCTGTCCTCTGTCTCTCTCCCTCTCTTTCTCTGTCCCTCCCTCTCTCTTATTCTCTCTCTCTTTCTCTCTGTCACTATCTCTCTATCTATCCTACTCCCTCTCTCTCACTCACTGTCTCTCTAACTCTCTCTCTGTGTCTCTCTAACTATATCTCTCTTTCTCTCTGTCACACTATCTCTCTATCTATCCTACTCCCTCTCTGTCACTCACTGTCTCTCTAACTCTCTCTGTCTCTCTAACTATCTCTCTCTTTCTCTCTGGTTGGAGCAGATAGAGCATGCAGCAGGATTGAGCCGAACCTCTTCTTCCTCCTGTTTCTCTACTCCTTGCTTTCCCTCCTATTCTTCCCAGGTCCACTGAGGCTCAGGGCCTTTCATCTTAAAGATACAACATCCCTCCATCCTCCCTTCCATCCCTCCCTCCCTCTATCCCTCCCTCCACCCCACCTTCTGCCAAGGAAAAAAACTAATGATTAAACATCCAGCCCCAGTCACAAGAACTGGGCCATGTTTGGTCTTTAATCCTGTTCATCCATAGAAGCATACTGTACATAAACACACACATGCACAGACACACACACAGCACCTATGATCACTTGTGTCCTGTGGAGGGTCCTGATGAACCCTAATTAGACAACTCTGTTTATTAATGACTCTGTCTGAGACTCAGTGAGGAGGAGTGTGTGTGTGTATGTGTGTGTGTGCACATGTGTGTGTGTGTATGAGCTGTTTTTATTTGTGGTGCTTATTGACAGATTTAAATTATTTCCTGTGCATCATGTTCCTGAACCCACTCACTCTGTCACCCCTCTCCCACACACACACACTGACTTACCGCATACACACATACATACACATACACACACACCGCATACACGCGTACGCATACATACACGGGGTGTAAGGGTGTGTGCAGGAGTGTATGTGTGTGTTCCAGAGTGGGTTAATGTGTGCCGGGACTCTGCTGGAAGCTCCAGAAGTCGCCCAGGGCTCGGCAGAAGCGCCTCCCAGCTGTAGGCCCTCTGGCTGGGCAGCTGACAGAGCGACAGGCCCCTCCTGCTCTCTCTGCTGGAGCTTCTACCCTTTATCCCCAATCTCTGATTTACTCTGTCTCCCTCTCCTCTTCCTCACCCTGTGTTACTCTCTCTCCTCTTCCTCACCCTGTTTTACTCTCTCTCCCTCTCCTCTTCCTCACCCCACCCTCTTTTACTCTCTCCCCCCTCCTCTTTCTCACCCTGTTTTACTCTCTCTCTCTCTCTCTCTCTCTCTCTCTCTCTCTCTCTCTCTCTCCTCTTCCTCACCCTGTTTTACTCTCCTCACCCTGTTTTACTCTCTCTTTCTCCCTCTCCTCTTCCTCACCCTGTTTTACTCTCTCTCTCTCTCTCTCTCTCTCTCTCTCTCTGTCTCTCTCTCTCTCTTTTACTCTCTCTCTCACTCTCCTCTTCCTCACCCTGTTTTACTCTCTCTCTCTCTCTCTCTCCTCTCCTCATCCTGTTTTACTCTCTCTCTCTCTCTCTCTCTCTCTCTCTCTCCTCTCTCTCTCTCTCTCTCTCTCTCCTCTTCCTCATCCTGTTTTACTCTCTCTCTCTCTCTCCTCTTCCTCACCCTGTTTTACTCTCTCTTTCTCCTCTTCCTCACCCTGTTTTACTCTCTCTTTCTACATCTACATGTCTCTCTTTTCCTGTCTTAATCCCTCCCCACGTCGCTCATTTCCATGTTATTCACTTCCACCCAGCAAACCAACCTGTGTGAGTGTGTGTGAGAGAATTTGTGTGTGAATCTGGACGTAAGAGTGTGTGTGTGTGCATATGTGAGTGTCAGAGAGTGCTTTTGTTTATTTGTTGGTCTGTGCAAGGCAGCAGAGAATCCTGACATCAATAGTCAATCATTGAGTGAGAACATAGAGCAGGTCGTCTAGGCTATTGACAGAATAGTGAGTCAGACACACAGGCAGCCCAGGGTTAATTAGACAAATATTTTTCTCTGATCTCCTTACCCAGCAGAGCCACAGAATATGCTGGAAGCCTCTGACCTCTGAGGAGTAGCTGATGTCTGATCAGAGCCCAAGGTTGTGTGACTAACACACTCATTCCATGTGGAACTGTACCTACAGACGATCAGGCTTTAATTCCATGTTAGCATTGGGAGGAGAGATGAGGAGATGTGAGGAGGGAAGAGGAGATGACAGGGGAAGGAAGATGTGAGCAGAGGAGAGGGGAGGAGTAGGTGTTAGGATAAGGGGAGGTGAGTGGATGAGGCCAATGGGAGGACGAGAGTTGCAGCTGCTGCTGGGATATGATGGGGGTGGGGGAAGAGAGTTGGGGATTGTGGGAGACAGATAGAGGGAGTTGGGGAGTGGGGCAGAGGGGAGGGCGAGAGGGCAAAGGAGTGGGAGGTTAAGAGAGAGAAAGAGAGGCAGGAAGGAGGAGGAAGAGAGAGAGAGAAAGGTAGTGGGAGAGCAGGAAGAAGAGACGGGAGAGAAAGAGGGACAGAGAGGGAGGTGGGGGTGAAAGGTATGAGGATATTCTGCTGACAAACTCAAACAGGGGATCAAAGAGTCGTCCTCAAAATACCAGTGGAGAGTTACAGTACACACACAGCAACGAATACACACACACACACACACACCTATGCACACACACACATGCACCCACACACATTCACACACATCTGCACACCTGCACACACACAGACTGCTACACATTCACACACCTACACACACAAACACATTCACACACACACTTATGCAAACACACACCCACGTTTGATCTTTGAATGAATATGTTGTGTGCCTCTGTGTCAGTGAATGTTCTGGAAATCTTATACATAAGAAATGGTACACTGCAATATACATTACATACATGCTGTCAGGATGTCCCTTCTATACGAGGTACAGTAGCAGTTCAAATATATTCAGGTCTACACATCTGTATCTACAGTATTTGTCTATACTGCTGTACGTCTATAGAGGTTGATGTCTCTCGAGAAAGATGTGCTTGTTTTGTGACTGTGTGCAGCATTGTGGGTTCTCCTTAATAACCAAGATCTTCCTGGAAGATAGATCCACTGTTTGACTCCTTGCTCTTCCCTCTCATATTATCTATATCTCCTCTATCTCTCCTCTCCTCCATCTCCTCTCCCTCCTCCCACCTCCTCTCTTCTCTATCTTCTTTCTCCTTTATCTCTCCTCTCCTCTATCTCCTCCTCCCCTCTCTATCATCTCTATTTCCTCTTTTCTGCCCTCCTCCCCTCTCTCCTGACTCTCCTCTCTGCTTTCTTCACCTCTTTTCTCCCTCCTCTCTCTCTTCTCGTCCATCTCCTTGCAACCTCCTCCTCTCCTTTTCCCTCTTTTTTCTCCTCAAACACCTAAAATGAACGTGGGTTTTTCCTACTGCAAAACCAACATAAATACAGCCAGCTTATTTTGTGTTACCCAGCATGCACCTGCATCTACCAGTAAAACCTTCCACTTGTGTGGTTAGGTTAGTGCACACACTTACACACACTTACACACACCTTCACACACCTTTACACACACTTGAAAACATACACACACACACACACGCACCTACAAACACACACATAAATACACGTACCTTCACACACAGGTTCCCACCAAGAAAGCAGTGGGAGCACAACAACCAGGGTTGCACTCGGCCGGGGTTGAGCGTGTGACCCTTGCATTACGAGCACAGCACTTTTGCTCCTTCCCTTTACAGCCCCCTCCCCCCTCTCCCTCCCCCTCAAGGCACAATGTCTGATTTAGCAACACGCTGAATTACTGGACCTTATGTATTACAGTAACCCCTCAGGCTACTTGAGTTATTAACCCCCCCCAACTGTACAATGCTGAGCTGTGAGGTACTGTACTGACCTCACACCCCCCACCCACCCACACCCACAGCACATACCCAAACTCCTTGATCCTTTACACTAAAATGCCCCTTCCTGAAACACGCAAACAAACGCACACACCACACCGGATACATGCCATCCACCCAGAATATTTAGCAAAGAAAGGTTTGCTGTTACCAGAGTGAAGTTCAGTAACTAGAGTTTTGATGTCAGTAAGCATAATTTTGACCCCTGTGCTTCAATGCTGAAGGCTACTCTTCTGTTAGTAGACAGGACTGGGGAGCACACTTCAAATATGAATTTAAGCATGTTTTCAATGCTTCTTATCTTCTAAAGGTTGTTAGCTGAGACAGTGTGTGCTCCTGAAACAGGAAGACACACACACACTCACAACCATACACACACAACCACACACAAAACCCCACAGGAACACACAACCACATAAACAACCACACGTACTATACACACACAAACACACACATGCACACAAACATGCGCACACAGAACCATACACACACATGCAAATAACCATACGCTCACACAATAACAGACACACAAACAGGCATGGTTCCAGTCTACTAAACTCTATCAACTTGTATGTAATGCATAAAGTTAGTGTTGGGTTTGAATCACTGTTTGAGTACTGTACCTGTTTCCTGCTTCCTGCTTGCCATCCAAGATAGATGATGAGTGATGGTGAGTGTTGATGCTGCCTATATTCACTGTCCCATAAAGGATTCTCAATCTCTGAGCACTGGAAGGTGACCCAACCGGAGAAGTTGTAAAAAGTCCACTTTCTAACCTGAATGCATCAATTTTTCATGAAAGAAAGCGTTTTGTAACACCCAGCCCCTCAAAGAATTCTGCTTGATTCTCCTGTTTTTCTTTCTGCAAGCTTTGCTTTTTGCCCCTCTCTGAATATAACACACTATTAAATAATCATGGCCACAGCCCTGCACTTGGCTCCCAGCAGCAGCCAGGAAAACATCCAACACATTATTAATTGTCACATTACGAGTTATTCAGCACATTATTGAATGCTTTATTCATGTGTTTTCAGCCACAGGGCTGGGAGCTGTGAGGCTCGTCACTCAAAGGCCTGTTCATAGAGCGCAGCAGCCCAACCACTACTACTGGAGATCCTCAACTCAGGTGTGAGTGTGTGTATGTGTGTGTGTGTGTGTCAGTATGTGAGGGCATAGCATGTGTGTGGGTGTAGCATGGCTATAATGTGTAAGGGTGTATATGTGTGTGTGCGTGTATGTATGTGTGTATACGTGTGTGGGTGTATATATGTGTGTGTATGTGTGTGTGTGTGTGTGTGTGTGTGTATGTGTGTAGTGGGAACAACATCAGCTGACCTTATGAAACCATCCAGCTGCCATTGCCTACTGTACACCCTGAGCAAGCTCCAAACAGGAGCTTGAGAGAGAGGGGGGAATAGCGAGGAGAGAGTGGTAGAGATAAAGAGAGGTAGAGAAAGATAGAGAGAGAGGGAGAGAGTGGGAGCAATAGGGAGAGAAAGACAAATGCAGGGCCAACCGGAAGAAAGAGGGCAACAAAGAGGGAGAAAAAGTGAAAGAGAGTGAGAAGTAAGGACAGAGAGGGGGGGGAGGAGGATGGGAGGAATACTTTATTAGTGAAACTAACTTAGTGTTGTTGTTGTTGTTCCGGAAGTTTCTGATGACTTCCAACTGTTTTGAAAGCTGTGTTCAGCTCTGTCATCTCTCTTTCTTCTCTCCCCCTCCCTCCCTCCCTCCCTCATTTTCTCTCTCTCTCTCTCTCTCTCTCTCTCGATCGACCTCTACACCTCCCTTTCTCTCTCTCTCTCTCTCTCTCTCTCTCTCTCTCTCTCTCTCTCTCTCTCTCTCTCTTTCCCTGGGCCTCTCTGTTGCTCTCTATCTCCCTAAATTCTTTATTTCTCTCCCTCTCTTTCTGTCTATCTCTGCCCACCCTTTCTCTCCCTCTCTCTTCCTTTCTCTCCCTGTCTTTCTGTCTCTCTTCCTTTCTCTCCCTGTCTTTCTCTGCCTCCTTCTGCAGCGTGGCTGTAAGCCTGCTAGTCAGCCCGTCAGGCTCGTTCTCCAGCCCTCCTTTCTTCTCTCTCTTTCTTTCCTCTCTTTCTTCTCTCTCTAAGATGGCTGCCGGGAGGAGGAAACCAAGAGTCAGCACAACAGCTCAGGGCTGGTATCTGGTGTCTGCATGAGGCGCTGTCCTAAATACTGCTGATATACACATACACACACACATACAAACACATAAGCACACACTCCCATGCACACACAAATACACGCAGACACACATTAATAGGACATTCATATATGGAGTATTGAAGCGACACGGCGAGTTACAATACACTGTCAATGAAAATCGCGATTGGGGCAGGGGGGTGCATCGGATTCAAACACAAAAAAAGTTGAGAAATATTCAACCTTTTGGTGATGCTGGGGAGCGTTAAATAATCAATGGACCCCATATAGGCACATGGTTCTTATACCATATTCTTACTGTCTCTAATCCTCCCAGCCCTATATCATCAATTTTTGTATAATCACCGATACTTATGATATTACAAAAACGTAGTTCAGTAGCTAGCTAGTGCCATCTCAGCCTTCACCACTCTTTTATCTGTTGAGGCTAAAACAGACAATGGACACTAATAGCTAATGACCATACTGTAATTAGCTAGCTAGCAAGCTGCTCCACACAGAGATGTGATTTCATGAGTGTTGCAGAGCATAACATCCGCGCGCCGTGCCGGTGCATAGGACACATGTGCTGGTATTTTAGTCTGCATGTAAGCCAAGCTCTTATTTTTACAGATCAGGAAAGTGTAGATTGTAAGCTTTCAAAAATGATGTAGCATAGATTGAAATCAACATAAAATGACAATTTAGATATGATGATTTGAATGGTACCTCTTTACAGTTTTTTCCGATTGCTTAGCCACAAAATGTTCAAATAACACACAGTTAGTGAAACCTGACACTCAAGGAGCAAAACAGCAGCCCAGATCTGCACAACTATAAGCACATTCTTAGCCTCACACTATTTGCAAAATACTACACACAGTTTTTGTGTCGGTGTGGAATTCCGGCCTAGTATAATATTTAAATTCGCTGTTACCCCATGAACAAGCACTCAACTTTGTTTTCACTAAATCTTTGTTTTCGCTGTTTTGACTTTGGTGGCCGATCCATGATAGAAAAAGATAAGGAGGCTTTGAAATGCTCTCAGTGTACGGTGTAGTGGACGGATGAAAGGCGCTGATTACCCGATGAACTGCAGGGTCGGTAAATACGACGTAAGCTGAAGTATCACAGCGTGCGCTGTCTGCGGGTTGGCCCTGGCGCAGATAACGCTACGTTTGCAAATGTACGTACATGAGGTCCCACAGTGTTTTGCAAATCACTAAACACACTCTTCTACATTAGACACAGAAATATACGATTATGTCACTTTATTGCCAGGTGTACAAGCACTTAAGTGCATAATTGTAAGCATACTAATCAGGTAGCACTAAAAAAGGCAACAGGTCAGTGTACCTGTCCTCATCAAAAATGGAAGGCAATGTTGCAGGAAGAGGGAGAGTGAGGATGAGAGGGGATGCCCGTGGAGGAAGAGTGGGAGGGAGAGTGAGGATGAGAGGGGAAGCCCGTGGAGGAAGAGTGGGAGGGAGAGTGAGGATGAGAGGGGAAGCCCGTGGAGGAAGAGTGGGAGGGAGAGTGAGGATGAGAGGGGAAGCCCGTGGAGGAAGAGTGGGAGGGAGAGTGAGGATGAGAGGGGAAGCCCGTGGAGGAAGAGTGGGAGGGAGAGTGAGGATGAGAGGGGAAGCCCGTGGAGGAAGAGTGGGAGGGAGAGTGAGGATGAGAGGGGAAGCCCGTGGAGGAAGAGTGGGAGGGAGAGTGAGGATGAGAGGGGAAGCCCGTGGAGGAAGAGTGGGAGGGAGAGTGAGGATGAGAGGGGAAGCCCGTGGAGGAAGAGTGGGAGGGAGAGTGAGGATGAGAGGGGAAGCCCGTGGAGGAAGAGTGGGAGGGAGAGTGAGGATGAGAGGGGAAGCCCGTGGAGGAAGAGTGGGAGGGAGAGTGAGGATGAGAGGGGAAGCCCGTGGAGGAAGAGTGGGAGGGAGAGGTAGACCTGGAGGCCGTGGAAGAATAGGGCCAAATTTACAGTATCTATGTCATGAAATTCTAGCAACATTGGTTGACCATGATGTGTACCATGGGGCAGTACAGTACATCTTTTCATCAGTGTGCAGAACAAGTCTGTTGTGTTTGGTCAACATATCAATGTACAAAATCAAGCAGGATATATCATTAGAAAAGAATAGTTCGTAAAAGTGTTTTAAATTGTGCACAACAGTGTGTAACTCGTTCAAACAGAGTCCGATTTTATAAACAATGTGTGTGGCACGCGGTGACAGAATAGTTTTGTTAAAATAAATGATTGTATAGTTTTGAACAAAGTGTTTCATTTGGCAAAAGATGCACTCGGGCATACTCGATACTGTCCACTACTCACTCCCCCCGCTAAGAACGCTCTACTTTCCTCTGTTCCTATGTAGGGCTGTCATCGGGGGGTTCAGTTCGATTAGCGCTCCTGTCTGTCAACTAACGCTATCACATGATCCCTTGCCTTTTAAATAAGATTCTCTCCCTGTGTTATTAGTGCCCTCCACCTCCCCGTCGCCACCCGGTTCTCTTTGACTCGTTGGTCATTGGCTGCCGCCACCAGTGTCTGGACTCCGTGGGGGATTCTTCTTCGGATGTTGGGCAGGCGCCCGTTGATCTATAATTCCCCGTGGGGTCTAAGCTCCAAACACTGTAGTACATTTATCATTATGTAAATAAACATCCTTCACTCATCCCAGGTCTCTCCTGATTAAACTGTTATCGCTGTCGACACACACACAGAAAGGAACGCAACCACAAACAGGTGGAGAAACTCATGCAATTCTGTACAAAGACATTTACATCTAGCCATTTAGCAGACCCACTTATCCAGAGCGACTTACAGTATGTAAGTACAGGGATATTCCCCCTGAGGCAACTAGGGTGAAGTGCCTTTCCCAAGGACACAATGTAATTTTGCACGTCCAGGAATCAAACCAGCAACCTTCCGATTAATAGCCTGATTCCCTAACCGCTCAGCCACCATTTGACCGCCACAGACACACACACACTACTTCCCAGCTCTCCATCTGTTCTGGGTCTCGTCTGTGATCTGTCTTCCTGATTGACGGTGTACTCCCGGTAACAGTACCAGATTGTATCGATATGTGATACCACTGTTAAAACAGCTGTACGCCTGCCTGCCTGCCTGCCTGCCTGCCTGCCTGCCTGCCTGTCTGCCTGCCTGCCTGCCTGTCTGCCTGCCTGCCTGTCTGACTGCCTGCCTGCCTGCCTGCCTGCCTGCCTGTCTGCCTGCCTGCCTGCCTGCCTGTCTGCCTGCCTGCCTGCCTGCCTGCCTGCCTGCCTGCCTGCCTGCCTGCCTGCCTGCCTGCCTGCCTGCCTGCCTGACTTTGAATCACACTAGCGTATGCTGTAGCGTGCATGTGATTGTGATATATAGAGTGTCTGTAGTGTAGTGAGGGTGGTCTGTCTGTTCCACCATGTCAAGATAAGGTGAGGTCCTCAACCCTAAACCCACCCCCATCCCCACCCCCTGTATATGTGTGTGTGGTGTATTATGTGTGTTTGTGTGAGGGTTGAACACAGGTACCCTGACAAGAGAACATAAACCCTCAAATCTGGCCTCGATGAAACTCTTTTAAACTCTGTAGTTACCATGACAACCACCGCACAAAAAAGCAATTATATGTGATCTTTAAATAAAAGGAAAAAAAAGAATGCAAGAGTGAGAGAGTGGGGGAGAGAGAGGGAGTGAGGGAAACAGAGAGAATTTGCACAGCTCTATAATCTACGGCTCTGCTCACCCACACACATTTGGGCTTTACCTCCTCTCCTTCCCTGCTCCTTTTCTCTCCTCTCCTCGTCAAATCAGTTTCTATTTCATCGTGCTCGAGGAGGAGAAGGGGGAGTCAAGAGATAGAGGGGAGCATAGATGAGTGAGAGACCGAATAGATTGACAGAGAGAGAAAGGAGGTGACGCAGGAAAGAGAGAGTGTGTGTGTGTGTGTGTGTGTGGGGGGGGGGTATACCAAAGTATATGGTATCTGTGCTTAGTGACATTCCAGGACAAACACACGCACACATGCACACACAACCAGAAACACACACAGCCAGAAACACACACATAGACACAAAAGCACACACACGCACACCATACTCTCTGAAGGTCTAGCTTACGCAGTGTTTGATGGTGTGTTTGTGACCTTCTGAGTCTGAGTGATCTGACAGTATGTGGATGGGCAAACCTCCCCGAAGCATCGGAAAGGGGAAGAGATGGACAGATAGAAATCAGGGAGAGACAGATACACCTAGAGAAAGAGAAAGAAGAACTAGAGATAGAGAGATTTATAGAGAGAAAGAGAGAGGGGGAGAGAATGAGAAAAGGGAGACGTGGATATATATAGAGAGAGAGGAGGGCAAGAGAGAAAGAGAGAACAGAAGAGAGAGTAGCAAAAACGAGTAGCACACCCTTTTTCCGATAAATCCAAAACACAACAGGAAGGACATATCCACACATCAGTGTGATGTTGAGGTGCAGGTTCAGAGACAGGCGAGGACACGCGGCGCACACCTGTGAGGCCGTTGATCCTGCTAGGTTACCAAGGAGGGACAGAGACCTCTTCCTGTGTCACCTAGACAACCAAGGGAGGAGGCAGACCACTCCCTTTGTTACCTAGACGACATGGGTGAGAGAGAGACCAGTTCCTGTGTCACCTAGACGACCTGGAGGGAGACAGAAAGACAGATCCCTGTGTTACCTAGACAACCAAGTGAGGAGACAGACCAGTTCCTGTGCTAGATGACTTCGGGGGGAGATCAGTTAATGTGTTACCTAGACAACCAGGGAAGGAGAGAGAACAGTTCCTGTGTTATCACAATCGGGGCAGCACTCCCTATATCCTTATATATTATTAGAATGAGTGAGAGAGTGACAAGACTTATCTGACCTCATTTACTGCTTGCTTTGGACAAACATGATAGTTAAATGAATAAAATACAAAACTTTTCACAGGTAATATCAAAGGCTCTCTGCCCTCCCCTGTTTCTTTCCCTCCTGCTCTCCCTCTCTTCTTCTCCTTGTTTCTCTCTCTTCTCCCTCTCTTCTTCTCCTTGTTTCTCTCTCTTCTCCCTCTCTCTCTCATTGCCTTTCACATGAAAAGCTGATGTTGCCAGCCTTAGTATTTCCTTTCACAGGGAGATTTGACAGAATTATGCTTCGCTTTCATCCTGCTATCTTGGAAGAGAGAGATGGAGAGAGAGAGAGAGACAGAGACAGAGAGAGAGAGAAAGAGGCATTGAGAGAGAGAAACAACCTCAGTCCATGTGTGCTCCATGCCTGTAGTCCCTCAGAACCTGGAGCAGTGAGAGGAGTTGACAGCAGAGATGCAGGGCAGGATGAACCTGGGAGGAGCAGGGTCTTTCAAGCGCCGCAGAATACTTTGTTTTGTAATGACAGTAATGGCCTCAACCCCCAGCACGCCACTCTGCTCTCCTTAACCAAACGCATAACTCCTCTCTTCACTGTTCCCCTACTTTCCCTCTCCCCTCGCTCTCTGCTCCTTTCCTCTCTTTTCATTCCTCCCCTCCTCTTCTCTCCTTTCCTCTCCACTCACCACTTTTTCCCTGTTGATCTTTCTCTCCTCTCTCTATCGTCCTTTACTTTCTTCTCCTTTTTTCTTACATTTACATTTAGTCCTTCCTTCTCCTCTCCAGTCCTCTTAACGTATCTCCTTCCTTCCCCTCTCTCATCCTCCTTCTTCACTCCTTTCATCTCCTCTTAACTCCTCTCCTCTCTTTCTTTCAGCTCCTCTCCTTCCTTCTCTCAGATGGTCAAGGTGAAACGATTTGAAAGACTAATAAGATCCACCATCTCCTACCCCCCCCTCATCCCGTCTCCTGTGCCCAGGCAGGGCAGGTCAGACTGGGCCAGCGGTGGAGACGGCCTGCGGCTGTGGGAGCCTGGAGGCCTGGAAGCAGAGTAGCCAAGCGAAGCTCAGTGCTGCTTTGATTGCGCCCTGAGGTAAACAGGAACAATCAATGCGACACTTGGTCTGCAAACCACGCTTCCCAGGAGCTGGTCTGGGATTGTTTCATTATTCATCTGTTTAATATTTCATTCCCCTACAGACCTCTTTACAGCAATGGACGCCACGTTTCAAACGTGTTGTCCCCCGAGACTTGACAAATTACAGCTCATCATGCTGAAAATGGGTCTTGGCTTGTCTGGCCTGTCAGCCCTCCCCTCCTCCTCCTCTTTAATTCCAACCCCAAATGAACAGAGAGAGAGAGAGAGAGAGAGAGAGAGAGAGAGAGAGAGAGAGAGAGAGAGAGAGAGAGAGAGAGAGAGAGAGCGAGAGAGAGGGAGGAGAGAGAGAGACGAGAGAGAGAGAGAGAGAGAAATTAAGTTGGAAAGAAAGAAAACCATGGGAAAGCAGACACACTACACCAACAAGTTGCTGTTGGGTAAAGCAATGTCTCTCTGGTTGAGACTAATCAGTTCCCAGAGGAGTGGCACATCCTCCCCTCAAAGGCTAAATGGCCCACACGACTGGCCCCACATACTTCCAGGACATCGTCCAGCCCAACATGACCACTCGAGCACTTCGGCCTGCAACACCCTGCCCAGAGAAAGATGGGTCCACACACTCCCAGCATGGTTCTCCTTACATGCTCCACAGTGGTGGAATGATCTCCCCACTCAACAACACACCTCTCGGTCCCTGTGATCCTTTCGCTGTGGTCTCAAGATGTCCTTCACCTAGACCAGTGGTCTTCACCCTGGTCCTCAAACCCTTCTGACCTGCATGTCCTAGATGTTTCCCTGCTCATGGCTGAGTGGTTAGGGAGTCGGGCTATTAATCAGAAGGTTGTTGGTTCGATTCCCGGCCGTACAAATTGACGTTGTGTCCTTGGGCAAGGCACTTCACCCTACTTGCCTCGGGGGGTCCCTGTTCTGACTGTAAGTCGTTCTGGATAAGAGCGTCTGCTAAATGACTAAAATGTAAATGTAATGCTCCAACACACCTCATTCAAATAAATGGGTCGTTATCTAGCTCTGCAGAAGCCTGGTAATGAACCATTCATATGAATCAGGTGTGGTGGTGCAGGGAAACCTCTAGGACATACAGGACAGTGGGCCCTGAGGACCAGGATTGAAGGTCACTGACTAAACAGTCCTCAGCCTTGTCTAAGGGCACAGAAATGTATAATTGTGATCCCTCCAAAGGTGTCCCTGCTGTGCACAATGTATTTAAGATTGTTGTATCACTGTCTGGCAAGAGAGACTCCCCATGAAAAAGATTGATATCATTTGATGTTGATTTTTCTGCACTGTATTGTGCTCTGTTGTAAGTTCGATTTTATTGTTGCGCTGTAGCTAACATATTATTATCATAGTTCACCATTCCTGGAAGTTGAGATGTGGTCCCTTTCCTCTGTGGCTGGTAAATGAAGATTGTTCCTTGACTCTGACCACCGGAGCCTGCCTGCCCGCCCGCCCGCCCGCCTGCCTAGGGTTAGCTAACTCTAACTGACTGGTTTTCGGACCCCCCCCCATACTAAAACTGCATATTTTAGAGTGTCCTTTTATTGTGGCCAACCTAAGGCACACCTGTGCAATAATCATGCTGTCTAATCAGCATCTTGATATGTCACAACTGTGAGGTGGATGGATTTTCTCGGCACAGGAGAAGTGCTCACTAACACAGATTTAGACCAATTTGTGAACAATATTGGAGAGAAATAGGCCTTTTGTGTACATAGAAAAAGTATTTGAGCTGAGAGTTCAGCTCATGAAAAATGGGGGCAAAAACAAAAGTGTTGCGTTTATTATTTTGTTCAGTGTATTAGAACCCAGGCATGCAGAAACTGTAATCTTGATCACCAACGAGAGCCCCGTTTGAATGCATGTGAAGTGTTAGTGTGGTGGGCCTACACTAACCAACGTCACCAGGCGTGCTGTGCTGGGATTGCTGTGTGTGCACAATGCTGTCATCACTTATTAAACGGCCAGCATCTCTTAACAGTCTTTATGGAAAACGGGGGACTCACAGTAGGGATGCTGCATAACTCATTTATGTGGACCCCCCACCCTTCAAACACAAACACCATGCACACACAACCATAAATGCATTAACACATAAACACATACACACTTATCTGTACACACACAAACGTATGAATACACAAATACCTGTACACACACACACACACACACGCACACACACACATACACACACACATACCATTAAGTCAGAGTCAGTCAGCATAAACAGAAGCAGGTGATGATGATGTGGTTAGACATGGTGAGAGCACAGGTTTTACAAGGGCCCTTGGAACAGAGCTCCAGTCTGACAGGACACAGGCAGGAGAGAGCCGTCAGCCTTGTCCCTGTGTAAACATGGTACCATGGTACAGGCTGCATGGTATACTTGGTATGATTACATGTGAATGGGAGTGGGAATAGATCATTGTGTAGTTGTAAAATACTCCATCATCTTTGTCTGAGATCACCTACTTTGGTAAAAGGTTCTAATGACCAAAACTGTTATCGTAACTAATTATCACGAGGCAAAAAATGTATCAAACATTTCAAACTTCAAGTTGAGTCTGAGGATATTTTACATATTAACTAAGATAAGGGTCGGTTCTCAAACCACCTGGAGCGAACGTTACTGAAACAATCTGTCTCCGTGATTCCATAATCTATGATCACAGCAGCGCGAGCTGCAGCAGACCGGAGACCGGGGACCGGGGAGCGGGGGATGATGAGGCCAAATGCGCTCGTAATGAGCCTATTATCAGCCCCATCAGGCAGTCGCCGAGCACGACCGTTAACTCGCTGCGCGCGAGGAGTCCCGATGCGCCTAGATTAGAGCCCGCGTGAGAGGCTTGAATTCGCGTGCCAGTTCAGATAAAAGCACGCCGGCTTGTAGTCAGATTTCTGCCACCGCAGCAAAATTTAACTGCGCTAATTACAGCAGCGTCTTGGAGACTAGACTACACATGTAGAAGTTAAGCCGTTAGGACAGGCTTCTCTGTGAGCAGATGCATTGGAGGTGAATGATCTGGGCTATACCTCTGTAGCCTACATGAAATTGAAGTTACGATAATGAAACGGTTATTGTAATAATAAACTACTGTATGTAGTATTGAGACTACTAGGCCTGCCTCCTGTACTGTCATTTAAAAAAAGTTTGTGTGTGTGTGCCTGGCTGCAGGCTATACAAGTACAACGCAGCCCTATCGCATATATAACTACAATGCCATTATGTCGCGTGTAGAAATGTTTCATCCTGAAAAGATGAATCAGTCATTCCCAGTTTCTCTATCAACACCCATTAGTCAAACCGTTGCGCTTCCTGACAGTGAATGACAGCGCTGACGGAGGCCGAGAGAGCCGTGGTGACCTCCCAATACCACGCTGATATAGGCTAACCGGAGTTTTTCTCACAGTGTATGTGATGATGTAGGTACGACTCTCTCTCAGTCGCAGTCGGCGCTTCGATTGGCATGGTTATTACCGCTGGCTCTGCGCGCACAGCAGGGAGAGCGAGAGAGAGAGCGGCTGAGGCAAAAGCTCCGCATTATCTTTTTAACCTCCATTGCAATATGGATACGTTTTGAATCAACCGATAGAGGTTGTTTGGAGGGAATTGGAAACAAACCTGTGGATGGATTTTATTTCTTTGTTTTGTCGCCAATGCTAAAGGAAATATGCAGCAAAGCTTCACCTTGGTGTTTGTCAGTTTTTTGCTAGGATGTTGTCGTGGTACAAGTTTCCCAAGTAATATCAACATAGGTGAGCTTTGCGAACACGTAATGACGTCTGTAATCCTCAATATGTAATCCATTATCGTTTGCCGACTATTTTGTCGTTATATGAACGGCTGCGTAATGACAAGTGCACTCAAGTTTCACGACTGTCTTGTGTCGTAGGCTGCGTATTGTCTTGTAAAACACATCCCCTACACGTTCTTTGAATCGCAAATGTATGTAAAGCCTTGCTCTGTCAGGTTGAATGAAGGAATTACTCTTTTTTTATCTGTTTCGCAGGGGGGTTGTTCCCAACCGGCTCTCACGAATATGAGGTGTTCCGGTTCGCCCTCTCGCGCCACCAGGACATTCCCAAGCTGGTACCGCAGGTGGATATGGTTGACACCAGCAGTAGCTTCGCCATGACATATGCCTGTAAGTATCTCCCTTCACCGGGAGCCCGAGGGCCCTCATCTTTTTGGACACCTAGGAAACCCACTTCTAACTTAAACCTAACGTAAACAGATCACATTCTCTAGTGTTCGCAATTCTTCATTCAGTATACCTACAAGGCAGACTTAAGCATAGCTGCGTCCTACTTGTCGTGTCTAGCATGTCTCTCCACGCAGAGGCGCGGGGCCGGTGGAGGTGTCAACGCGCTGCGGGCGAGCAACACCAACCTGTTGCTCTGCGATAACGCACGCGGTGTCCGGTGAGCCCTCATTCACTGATTGGGCTTCGGAAATGAGTTCAGTCATTGTTGCTTGCAGTAGAAGTGAAACAATTAATTTGTTCTGGTTTATTCGCCTTTTTCCTGTATTTACAATTAAGCAATGCATTTGTGATGCTGCTTAACACGAAGCAGTAAAAGGGGCATGGTGTTGATGTACGCAGTCCTTTGCGCTGGCCGAATAGCGAGTTGTCCAAACTCAGTACTTAACATGCTGAACAAGTTCCGTTTGGCCGCATCAGCTCATCTCTGCAGAAAGATGCCATGGACCAGTTCCAACGTTTTATCATTTCTGGCGTGCCTTTGTAGCGCTTGTTATTGAAAGCCTTTTGTCACAATTGTTGAAGCGCAAGGCAATACATTTGTAGTCTGCCTCTCTCTCCTGGTCTCCCCAGGGAACCTGTCCCTCCCTCCCTCCCCGCTCTCTCTCCTGATTTAGTCCCTCAGTCTCTCTCTCATCCAGTCCTCCCTCTCACTCTCTTCATGGTCCATTCCTCTCTTTTCCATTCTCATATTCTCTCTCTCTCTATCTCTCTCTCTCTCTCTCTCTCTCTCTCTTACTCTCTCTCTCTCACCCCTGGCCCTTGCAGTCCTGCCTCTCTCCATCTCTTTCTCTCTCTCTTTCACTCTGTCTCTTTCTCTTTCATTCTCTGTCTCTTTCACTCTCTCTCTCTTTCACTCTCTCTCTCTTTCACTCTCTCTCTCTCTCTTTCACTCTCTCTCTCACCCCTGGCCCTGCAGTCCGCCTCTATATCTCTTTCACTCTGTCTCTTTCTCTCTTTCATTCTCTCTCTCTTTCACTCGCTTTTTCACTGTCTCTCTCTCAATCTATTTCTTTCTGTCTCTCTTTCACTCTCTCTCTTTAACTATGTCTCTCTCTCTGTCTCTCTCTCCGTCTGTCTCTCTCTGTCTCTCTCTCTATGTCTTTATCTGTCTGTGTCCTTGTCTCTCTGTCTCTCTCTGTCTGTCCTGGTGGAGAGAGACAGTCATTCAGCTGTCAGTCAGGACCTGCTGTAACACTGATGGAGCTGAGACCCTCCAGACAGCCTGCATTACTCACCAGCTGGCCTGATTGGCTGGCTGACTGACTGACTGACTGACTGGCAGGCTGGCTAGTTGGCAGGCTGGATGGTAGACTGGCTGCCTGGCTGGCTGGCTAACTGGTAAGGTTGGGTACTGAAATCCGGTTACACTATGAAACCGGTTCCTACGCATCCAGTAGGAATCGGACCGAATTAGAACGCACATTTTGGTTCCTCATTTCGGTTACACTTAGTGTGTTGACTAAAATATTTTCCCTCTGTCCCTCCGAAACGGACATAAATATTCACACTTTTCTGTAGTCTACCGTTAGCTAGCTACCATTAATGTAGTCTACTTTCAAAATGACATATTTTCCCTCTGGGCTCAACAAATCGTACGTAAAAGCATATTAACCATTCACTGCACGTGATCGCTAGTAAAAATATTACACTTGCTCTGCTTATCGTTAGCTAGCTTTTAGTGCATTTAAAATGCCTAAAGCAAAGTTAATTTTTCTACAAAAGAACTGCTGAAGTCTGAAGCTGGTTTAGTTAGCATACCAACTCAACATTAATTTAGTTTACTTGTTAATAGTGTAATTGTTATTTATTGTTAAATTATTGTAGCTTTAAAAGTACCGGTTCGGCTGTAGTGGTACCAGCTCAGAGCTCAATGCTCTGCCTGGGTATTGACAAGCTGGAAGCGACCTTCAGCTAGTGTGTGGAACACTTGGTGCTCTAGAGTATATAGGGTCTGTTCATTGGTTGACGCGCCTCAGTGTCAACTTTTTTACACCCAAATCCTTCGCTCCGCCCCTCTAGAGGGAAGGAGAGGGGAGGACCCAGGATGGAACTGTGAAGAGGGCAGGAGAGGGGAGGACCCAGGATGGAACCCTGAAGAGGGCAGGAGAGGGGAGGAGTAGTTTAAACAATAAAAATGCAAATGATTGCAAAACCAAGTTATCACACAATTTGATGGTGAAATCATACATGATAACAACCAACTATGTGGACGGAAATAAATATAGTAAAAAGTAGGGCTGCAACTAACGATTATTTTATCGTACAAAAATACAGAAGCACATCCCACAATTTCCCCAGAATTTTTGACAGTTTCCCCAGAAGTTTTGACAATTTCCCCAGAATTTATTGACAATTTCCCCAGAATTTTTGACAATTTCCCCAGAATTTTTGACAATTTCCCCAGAATTTTTGACAATTTCCCCAGAATTTTTGACAATTTCCCCAGAATTTTTGACAAGTGTGAAATGCTCCCACACCTTGTATGACTTAGGTCGTACTGATTTCTCTGCCTCCGCCATGTGTTTCAGAACAACATTATGGGTCTCTCCGATGGTCTTTCCTCTACCTCCTCTCAGCTCCGCTCTTCTTCTTTTGTTTTGCTCTGCTCTGCGCTCAACTCAACTTTATTTTATAACATCTCTGCGACTTATTGAGTGGCGTAATAGTCGCGCGACACAACAAATCAATAATGAAATTAATTGCCAACGCTTTTAATTATCAAATGTTATCTATTATATTGTTTCGTTGTTGCAGCCCTAGTCAAAAGACCGAATGGAGCAAATCTTGCCATCCACCACAGTGAGCTGAATTAGCCAAAGCTGGCCCCATGTCGATGTGCACAAGCAACATATTCAAAATACGCAAAGGATCTGGGGGAATCGGTCAGTCAGTGAGTCTCATCCTTCAAATGTTGATCCTGGTGGTGAGGGAGGAGGTGGTCCTGACCATTGACCTGTCCACAGTCAAGCCAGCAGATGGCGCTGCTGAGGCTGGGAGGGGGAACGGGAAAACAGGAAGTAAGACGATGATGAGTAACAAGGGAGTGAAGCACATGGAGAAACGAGTGGGAGACGGAGAGAACGAGAGACATAGAGAAAGAGAGAGAGAGAGAGAGAGAGATGTAGAGAGAACGAGAGGGTGGGAGAGTTAGAGACAAAAACAATTAATTGAGAGAAATAAATTAAGAGAGAGAGATAAAGAGAGAAGGAAAGAGAGAGTAAGACAGAGAGCGGTAGATAGAGAAAGAGAGGGGAAATGATAGAAAAAGGCATAAAGAAAGAGAGAAGTAGGGAAGAGAGAGAGAGCTGTCACTGAGCTGTCTATAATTAGTCTTGAGTGAACATTCCCTGTGATGTGTTGTGGAGTCATTCACGGTATCCCTGGAAAGTGTGACTGTGGATGTGCACTTCCTGTCAGCAGATCTGCACTTCCTGTCAGCCCCCCCAATCAGCCTGCAAGCAACCAGCCAGTAAAAAGAAAGCTTGACTCAATAAGTAATAACGATCATCCACTAATCAATTAGCCAGTCATTACCAAAACTGTCAGTAACTGCCAGACAATAAACAACCAACCAGTAAACAATCAGAGTGTAAACAACCAGGCTGTAAAAAAAAACTGGTACACAATCAGCCGGTAAGCCAGCCAGTGTGCTGCGAGGCTGGACAGTCTTCCAGGGCTGGCTGGGAGTTCCCAGTCCCTGGTGTTTGATTTCCAGTCCGACATGGTTCGCAACTGGTTGACGCTCTCTACGTCTGTGCCAAAGCCCCTCCTTATCAGCGATGGGCAGATTGGACGGACAAAGAATGCAGAGAAACGCCTGAGTTCTCGGATGTTTACTGGAATGAAAACGGCACCGTGGAACACAGTGGTTTTAACAGGGGACAGCGTCACTGGCTGGCTGGCTGGTTTATTGACTGGCAGGATGATGGACTGGCAGGCTGGTTGACTGGCTGTTTCACTGTCTGGGTTACTTACCTGATGACTAGTTGACTGGCAGGCCGGTTTACTGGCTGGTTGAGTGGGTGGCTGATTGACTGTCTGGATGGCTGGTTGACTAGTAGGTTGCTTTACTGGAAGGTTGGTTTTCTGGCTGGTTGAGTGGATGGCTGGTTGACTGGCTGGCTCGTTGACTGGCTGGCTGGTTAGTAGAGCAGCCAAAGCTGTGTGGCATTACAGTACGCAGGTAAGCGTTCACATGCTTGTTTAAGCAGCTATTCCTGACTGATCAGACATAATTGGATATGTGTGTATTGTTTGCATGTGTGTATGTGATTCTGTGTTTGTGTGTGTGTGTAAGTGTGTGTGTGTTAGCACAGGGCAACGCCTCTGAGAACTCCTTTTGAATCTATTATTCATCCTATCATTACTGGAGTGATTAGACTGTGTTGTCGAAGAGCTGCTGTTAACTGGGGTCTGCTCTGTGCTAGCAGCTTTTGTTAAAAAGCCATTTATGTGAGAGTGACAGTGTGTGGGTGTGTGTGTGCGTGTGTTTATGCTTGTGGATCCGCATGAGTGTGTACATGTCTATGTACGTGCCAGCCTCTGTGTGTGCATGTGAGAGTGTGTGTGTGTGTGTGTGTGTGTGATGACAGGACAGCAGGGTAGGCACTCTCCAGAGTCAGGGCAGAGTAAAGCTACAGATTAGCATATCAAGGCTGTATCTGTAGTTCAGGTGACAGAACCACAACACAAGCTGGGTGGGTGGGTATTTGGTGTGTAGTGTAGGATGTATGTGTGTAGTGTGGATAGTGTGTGTGTGTCTAGTGAGTGTGTGTCTAGTGTGGTTGTGTGGTTCGTGTGGAAAGTGTGTGTGGGGGGTAGTGTGGGTAGTGAGGGTAGTGTGTATGTGTGTGTGTGTGTGTATGGAAACAACAGTGGAGGTAAACAGTCACAATAACACACTGAGATACTGTGATCTCTGGAATATTTTCTCAGTATACTGTGTTCAAAAATATAACTTGTTGTTTAGGATATTTCAAAATAACTTGTTGTTTAGGATAGTACAAAATAGTTTCCAAAATCCAGGTTCCCTAGTCATTCCACTACAGTGCTCATACTCTCCCGAGTAATAACTGTCACCTGTTCCTCATCAGCAATCACCACCAGTACTTCAGCACACACCTCAGATACTCGTCGTCTAGCCTTGAAGAGGGTAAAGGACTGCTCGACTTAAACAGTTTAGCATCATAAGCTTCATTCTTCTGTCTCCCACGTTTCTCTCCAGCGTTCTCCTCATCTTTGTGCCGGTGCCTTGTCCAATAAACTACCAGTCTCACCAGTCATCTGTCTTTTGGTCTGGTTTATCCAGACTACTGCTCACAGATACCTTGTTGGAGTCACGTATGTCTCCACTGTAAATGTGGAATTTCTTGATTTCAAATGTTAGGAACATTTCCTGATATTATATTGAATGACTTAAGCAGTGCACTGCTGCCTGCAACTCCAGAGAGCAATTTTAAACCATTTCATTAACGTGGATTCAAGGAAATGGATTGTTGCCAACTCTCCCTTGGTGATTGGGAAATCAAGTGTTTTGGTTGTTTCAGTTTTTTCTGTTTGATTGTTAGAATTAGACTTTGGTTCGTATCTTCTGGTGTATTTGTAGCGGTTTTCAAAATGATTATTTTCCCCAGTCTTGGTTTTGGTCAAATGAGTGTTTGGTACATAGCTGAGCTTTTTCCTTTTAATGTTTGTTTGAAGATTTCTCAGTACCTCAAACACAGGGCAAGGTTTTCTGGCTGGCAATGTGGCTAGCAAGTTTGAATATTTCTAATGTTGTTGTACCATAATCAAACTGTTTTTTTCTCTTCATTGGGTTTCTTTTTTACTTTTTGAAGGCCAACTTCTTTTGCAGATTGTGAAAAATCTAGTTCATATTGCTGATAGCCATATTATTTGGATCACAAAAACATTACATTTTGTTGATCATTTAATCGTTGAATTTTGGGCCCTTGTGAATGTGTGAAGGCAAACACTATCTGTGTCCAATCTGTAGGTTTGGTAAGTTGCTACAGTTTAGAGGGCTCACAAAGTATGTTTCTATCGCAATCAGAAACGGTGATTTGATCCAAGATCAGTTGGTCTGAGAGTGGGATTTGCTGCCTCCCTCTCGTCTCTTTGTCTGTCTGTCTCCGTCTGTCTCTCTGTCTGTCTCTTTGCCTTTCTCAGTCTCTGTCCTGCTCTCTCTTTGTCTTCCAGTTAAATCAAAATGTAAATTCAATGTGCTTTATTGACATGAATATTACAAAAGCAGTTCACAGTGAAGGGACAATATTACATTTGAAATTAATTTGAGAGAACCTAATCCTGAGATATTATGATGTAAAATAACATAATTTTTGTGTGTGAGTGTAATTACAAAATAAAATGTTCAGTTAAAGAATAATTTCAACAATTGTTGAAACATGGTTGATTCACTATATTTGGTTGTGAGACTAGAATATACACTCACTGGCCACTTTATTAGGTACACCTCGCTAGTACCGGGTTGAACCCCCTTTGCCTTCAGAACTGCCTTAATTCTTAGTGGCATACTTTCAGCAAGGTATTGGAAAAAATCTTCAGAAATGTTGGTCCATATTAACATGATTGCATTACGCAGTTGCGGCAGATTTCTCGGCTGTACATCCATGATGTGAATCTCCCGTTCCACCACATCCCAAAGGTGCTCTACTGGATTGAGATCTGATGACTGTGGAGGCCATTGGAGTACAATGAACTCATTGTGTAAATCTGGTGGCAACAGACAATCAAACAGAGTAGGTCCCTGGCCCAGAAATAGCCTTTGTTTTTCACTGTCCTTTAAGTCTATGTAGTTTGTAATGAATTGGTAAAAATAAATACATGTTTCTCTCTTATATTTTTACATTTGTTACATTTAAGGAAAATATTTATCTCCGTTTCAGCTTCACTTGACGTATAGTGATTTTTTGTATTTCTCCCTTCTTCAATTGCAAGTGTGTGGTCACTGAGTCTGTATTTAGCAAGGGGCTGTCTCATAATATCCCTGATGGTATAGCTATTCAGCCATTTTATAATGTCTGTTATGGTTCCGATAGCAATCAAATTAGTTTTATAGTATTTGTTTAGTTTTCCCAATGTTGTTCCAACTAGGACTTTGAACTTTTCTGTTGAAATTTGGTTAATTCTGCCTGGTGTTAGTTATCAGTGCTGGACTGAGAGGGATGTGTGCTGGGTGGTAACTGGTTTGTCTCAGGACCAGCTGACACACATGGCTCTTCTCAGGGTCAATATCATAGGCTGCTATAGCTTTGAATTGATGAGTTTGTATGGGGTTTGATCTGAAATTGATCTTTTCTGGATGCTTAACATGAATGGAAATCGAGATAATGTAGCACAGCATGCATTTGTGGGTGTTTTTCTTTGGATATTGAGTCAATTTCATAAGAAATAAGCATGGAGTGCTAATTTCATCTGCTATAGTTATGGTGGCTGAGTGGACTCCATATCTCACTTGGATAAAGATGGCTTGATACTGTCACATATTTTGCACACAATCTTAATCGGAATGGTGATTTTATAGACTTTCTGTTTAATTGCATAGAATTCACTACAATCTTATTTTCTATTGATGCATTCACTGACCAGAGATTGTCATTTGTAGACTTAAGTATGTGCGACTCATTGTGTGTTCCACAGTTGTTTCCCTAGCATGAATATGTGCCTATATTCCTGACATTTAGGCTTCTTTTGAATGCCCATGATTTTAGTCTAGCATGGCCTGATTTGGGCAGGATTGTTCAAGTGAATTCAGATGCTGCTCTAGCCCTTCTTTGTAGGTGACAGCAGAACGAGATCATCTGGGTAGCACAGGGATTGAGCTTGTGTGTCATGCAGAGGGAGACCATGTGCTGTTGATTGTTCAAGGTTCTTTGCTAGTTAGTTACTGTAGTACACATTTTAAATAGAGGGAGGTTAAACATTTTATTAATTGCAACCCTGGCGGACAGCCCTTTTTTAAAGAGAAGGGATCTGTATTTGTTACCTGAATACATAGATTACATTTTTTCCAATACCACATTGAAGCATAGTTCTTCATGCCAATTGGAATCAAAAGCTTTCCTAAAGTCCACAAAAAAGGTAAAATGTTTGTTTATGGTGGACACTACAAAATTACTTGTTGTTTAGGATAGTACAAAGTAACTTGTAGTTTAGGAGAGTACAAAATCACTTCCCCAGACTAATGCCGTCATGCCCACACCAGGTTCCCTAGTCATTCCACTACAGTGCTCACACTCTCCAGAGTACTATTCACTGTCACCTGTTCCTCATCAGCAATCACCACCAGTACTTAGTACACACCTCGTCGTCGTCTAGCCTTGAAGATGGTAAAGGACTGCTCGACTTAAACAGTTTAGCATCATAAGCTTCATTCTTCTGTCTCCCACGTTTCTCTCCAGCGTTCTCCTCATCTTCGTGCCGGTGCCTTGTCCAATAAACTACCAGTCTCACCAGTCATCTGTCTTTGGGTCTGGTTTATCCAGACTACTGCTCACACAGATACCTTGTTGGAGTCACGTATGTCTCCACTATTGTAAATGTGTGTTGGAATTTCTTGATTTCAAAGGAAAATGTTCCCGATATTATATTGAATGACTTAAGCAGTGCACTGCTGCCTGCAATTCCTAGAGCTATTTTAACCCATTTAATTTCTAATATGGTCAGGACCCCAGGCCAGGATTTGGAAAGCAAGTAGGTTTTGGTTGTTTTCAGTGGTTGTTTATAATGGTTTTAATGGTCTGTTGTTATAAAAATGTTTTTAAAGATTTTGATTCATGTTCTCATACATTTTCAAAATGTTTCTTGGAACTATTGCTCTCAATGATCTTTTGTTATTCCACATATCTCAGAATTGGTTTTGGCCAGTGTTGTATTTAATTAAGTGTTTGGCACATTTAATTGAGTTAGTTAATAGTTTGTTTAGATTGTTTGAGGATTGCAGTACCTCAAATGCAAGACATGGAGTTGTCTCAAGGTTAAAGTGAATTTCTTATGTTTCTCTTAAACCATTGGGTTTAACTTTTCATTGGGTTTCTTTTTACTTTCTGAACTCATTTTGCAGCATTGTTAAAGATCCTGTTCATATCACTGACAGTCATCTCAACACCTTCATCACAAATGTAAAAACAAAAACATTGAATTCATATGGAGAGAGATATGTCTCAAAAGTATTCGTAAATGCAAGTACCATGATCCACAAATGTTTCACGATTTACAAATGTGTTTTGCCATCCACAAAAACAAGAATAAGATTTGTAATTTGTGAGTTGACATTTACATAAATGTGCTATGATTTGTACACATAGATGTCCATTCGTAAATATATTGTTTGTAATTTCTTAAAATACTTAACATTTCGTGTGTGCATTTCTCATGGTCTGTCATTTGTAAATCTACAATTTGCGTGTGAAGTGTTGAATCTGCATTTGTGGATTGCCCAATACACGCTTGCAAATCTTCTTCCTGTGACGTATTTTTGAGACAAACTTCACGGTCTTTTGAGATCCACGCACAAATAGCTTTCTGATCCACAAATGCAAGCCCCTTTTCGACAGTGCCACCCGGTAGGCGTCAGTGTTGTCCTCTGCCCATCGGCTTTTCTTTTGACTGAGCTATTATCCCGAAAGCTAACGTTATGCTAGCAAGGTTCAAAGGCAATAACATTGTGTACGGTTGACAAACAGTAAATATAATTTTACAGTATGTTTGACAAGAAGATTTGCTAGCTAACCAGCCATGTCACTGTCCCAAAATCTATATCAAGATTTTCACGAACTAACGCTAAGTCCTATCGGCCATATATACTAGTACAGTAGGCCTACTAGGCTACAGTACGGCCGCAGCCTGTGGAGCGAGGTAAATAGCAAATGCCAGATACTCATGGTAACTTAATCTTAAAGCACAACCGTTAAGGGATTATTAGTAGGGGAAAATACATGTATTTATTTACATTTATTTAAAGCCCTTGCGTACAACGATCAAGGCAGAGGACAACACTGCCACCTACCGGGTGGCACTGTCGAAAGGGGATTGCATTTGTGGATCAGAAAGCTATTTGTGCGTGGATCTCAAAAGACCGTGAAGTTTGTCTCAAAAATACGTCACAGGAAGAAGATTTGCAAGCGTGTATTGGGCAATCCACAAATGCAGATTCAACACTTCACACGCAAATTGTAGATTTACAAATGACAGACCATGAGAAATGCACACACGAAATGTTAAGTATTTTAAGAAATTACAAACAATATATTTACGAATGGACATCTATGTGTACAAATCATAGCACATTTATGTAAATGTCAACTCACAAATTACAAATCTTATTCTTGTTTTTGTGGATGGCAAAACACATTTGTAAATCGTGAAACATTTGTGGATCATGGTACTTGCATTTACGAATACTTTTGAGACATATCTCTCTCCATAAATTCAGGGCCATTGTGAATTTTGTCACTAGTTGAAGGTTTGGTTAAGTTTGTCCACCTCAGATGGTTCACACAGTATGCTTTTATTGCTGATTTCATAACCATATTGGTGGTCCGAGAGTCGGGTTTGCTGCCTGACAGTGAGTGCATTGAAAGTGGAGGGGGTCCATGTCAGTGACTGCATAGTCAAGGACACTGCATCCAAGTTCTAATAATGTGAATCCCCCTAAGGAGTCCCCTCTGATCTTACCATTTAGTAAGTAGAGGCCTGGGGTTCAAAAGAGATTAACTCCCGCCCACTATTATTTGTCGCTTAATCAAGACTATTCCTCTGAATGATGGTTAAGGATGTTCCAAGGACTAAAGCCAAACACGTGGGTGTTGCTATGTTGGTCTCAATGGTCAGATTCGGATCCTGTCTTTCTCTTTGTCTGTCTTTCTGTCTCATTCCCTCTATCTCTGTCTCTCTCTCTTTGTCCGTTTGTCTGCCAGATTCTCTTTCTCAGTTTGGAGAACCTCATCTCTTTATCCCTCCTATCTCCTGGCTTCCTCCGTCCTCTGCTCTCTCTTCCCCGCCTGGGAGAGCAGTCAGACAGAACACCCTGGCCACCCCCAGGCAGGAAGGGAAGTTGTCCAATTAGACTGTGTTTGTTGTCTCCTCTTCTCAAGATGAAGACATCCAGATGAAGGAACAGGAGGAGAACAGATGTACGATCCTCCATCCTCCCAGATGTATCTCTGTCTGCTGCTCAGTCTCTTTCATCTCCAACTTGTCAAGATGTTCCTCCACTTCAGACAGGCACTGTTTGTTAATCGCTCCTCCCAGATGCACACACACACACTGACACCTGTTCTTAACATCACATAATCAGCTGTGGTTCCCTGGGAAAGGACCCGGTCAGATTGTGAGGGGTGAATGCAGCAGAAGTCTGCATCGGTTACTCTGTAATCCTTGTAGTGCATTGGCAGACAGAACAGCTAATATCTCCCAGTCAGGTAGATAGAATCAAGGCTTCGATTTCCTGGTAGTGTCAGTGACATCGTCCTGCTGTGAGGAGTTGATTGGCTGCTGTGGTCCCTGCGTCCGCTGGATTTATTTGTCTTGGCATCTGAGATCCTTCCTCCTCACTCTGCACCTCTTCCTCCTCCTCAGCATCATCATTCTCTTCCTTTCCCAGGTCTTTATAGAGATTCTCCCACACCTGTCTGTCTGCCTCACCCGTCTGTATGCCTCTGCTGGGGTGGAGAGAGACCAGCAGAGAAAAAGAGAGGAAGACCAGCAGAGAAACAGGGGCAGAGAGAGAAAGAGGGAGAGACAGAGAGACAACAGCAAAAACAGGGAGATAGACCAGCAGAGAGACAGAGAGGGAGACAGAGGTGGACAAAGAGTTTTAACACCTTTATTTGTCCTTTTACAGGTTATCTTAACATTACACTACTGCAAAAACAATTTCTTCCTCCTCTGTGGAAGAGTGCACTCTCCCACCCCCCCTTATCGTAGCCTTCACCAGTGATGTAGACACAACAAAATGTTGCGCTACCCCAGTGTCTACACTCCATTTTATACTGCAGTAGAACTGTCAACTTGGCCTGTCCCAACCGAAGATTTACAAGATTACACTTAGCTCCCTCTTTTTTTCCGGTAGGGAGAATAAACCCTGAGATGCTTAAAACATGTCCCACAGCATGGAGCAGCTCATCTAATAAAAAAACAAAACAGGTATACTCAGTCTGTCACAGTACTTGAAGCAATGGAACATTGTTTCCCTGGACTCACAAAAAGAACAATTGCTCTCAGTTACATCCGCCATACAACATCCACCACTGTAAGTACCCCACCCACTTGGTCAACGGTGGTTTATGCAGTGCAACTCTGCCTTGACTGGTCCGTGTGTATGAATTGCCACATCACCTCCCTTAGTCTGTTTGCCAGAGCATTGGAGAGGATTTCATAATCAGTGCAAAACAGTCGACAGGTCTCCAGTTCTTTATCTCGGGTCCCCCTTTTTTGACAACAATGTTAGGACTGCCCTCCTGCAGCTCAAGGGTAACACCCCGCTGTTCAGACTGTCATTTGTGACCTCAAGCATGTCTTCGCCCACTGTTGTCCAAAAAGACTTATAGAAGCCTACAGGGAGTCCATCCATCCCAGGAGCCCTGCCACTATGCATGCCCTGCAGTGCATGTAACAGTCCCTGTGCAGTCAGAGGGTGTGCAAGATGCACATTTGCCTCTGCAGACACATGAGGAATCCTGTCATAGAACCACCTTGACTCCTCAGAGTTGTCTCTGCTCACTAGCATACAGATCATCAGTGTAGAACTCTGCAGCCCTTTTTCCGTATTTCAGGAAAAGTCTTGAGCTCCTGACCTGCAGCCGAGTGAAGACTATATGCATGATACTGCTTTGGCTATTGTTTCCCTCCAAACCAAAGAAGAACTTTTAGCATCCATTTTAGAGATATTCTGAAATCTAGATCTCACCTCTGCTCGAATACCCAGCAGGTCTATCAATGTGGCCTCTTTAGCCTTTAGCACCTGAATGTGGCTTCTTTGTCCTTTTTTCTCAGCAAGAGCTTGGAACTCAACGATATCCATCTCTAGAGATCAGGATCTCAGGATATCTCTCTAGTTACATTGAAAGTGTACCGAGTACAAAATTGCTGGGGCTTGGATCGTCATTGCTGAAGACATGTAAACCGTGACTTCTGACACCTCCACTTCTCTCGAAAATAACACTTCCTAAAATGATATTATTATTATTAAATGTAAATCTGGTAAAGAGATGTTAAAATGCCAATAAGCGCTTCTTGGCTTTACAGAGTTAATGAAAACAACCTCTGTGACCAGGCTGTGATCTCAGAACCCCACTGGACACATGTGACTTGTGCTTGAAGCAATATATTCTGTCCAACCTAGCCAGAGAGATGGTATCATCTCTAGCATGGCCTAAGTGTATTGTCTAGTGTCACCATTTAGATTTCGCCATACATCACACAATTCAATAATTCATTCATAATTCATTCAGGTAGACAAAGGCAGAATCCCAATACTCTGTCTTACCCCTTACCCCTAGCCCTTAGTTTACCCCTAGCCCTTGTGTCTTGAAACTGAGGTGTAAGGGCTACATAGCCCTATGAAATGAGACACCACTTGGTTACGGTTACGTATATAGATGTCTCCAAAGCAAGTAATGTTATGCACTGATATATCAAACTAAATAAGTTTGAAAGTCGTTGCTGATGGAGTTTATTTAAAACTGTAGACATGCATGGAGTCCATTCAAGGCTAATCAGAGAACTGCGGGACTGTTGTGCAAATCAGCAATGTAACGTTAGCGTAGCAAACAAGCGATTTTCTAAAACCATACAGGACTGTGTAGAGCACAAAACAAGACTGTCATAACTTTTTTATAAATTATTTAAGACGAACATATTACATTTATGGGACTCTCTGGATGATCTGACCACCATTGTTGCAGGTAGCACAGTATTCACATACCCCGAGGTTTCAAGTAAGCTCCCGAGCTCACTTGGTTTTAAGGGGTGTATACCCCTTCGTCTTAGCCCTAGCCCTCGATCAAAAAGAGTATTGGGACACCACTTACTCTCATGGGAATGTGCAAAACTAAGGGCTAGGAACGTGCAAAACTAAGGGCTAGAGGTAAGGGGTAGGGGTAAGACATTGGGATTTGGCCAGAGAGAGAGAGAGATACCAGCAGAGAGAGAGGCAGAGAGGTAGACAAAGAGAGAGACCAGCAGTGAGGGAGACAAAAAAGGTAGACAGAGAGAGAGACCAGCAGAGAGAGAGAGAGAGACCAGCAGAGAGAGAGAGAGAGACCAGCAGAGAGAGAGAGAGAGACCAGCAGAGAGAGAGAGAGACCAGCAGAGAGAGAGATAGGGGGGAGAGAGAGACCAGTAGAGAGACCAGCAGAGAGAGAGAGAGACCAACAGAGAGAGAGAGAGAGAGAGACCAGCAGAGAGAGAGAGAGAGAGAGAGAGAGAGAGAGAGAGAGAGAGAGAGAGAGAGAGAGAGACCAGCAGAGAGAGAGAGACCAGCAGGGAGACAGGCCAGCAGAGAGACAGGCCAGCAGAGAGACAGGCCAGAAGAGAGACAGGCCAGCCCAGTGCTGAGACCAGCTGTTGTCCCTACAGCAGTATAGTTAGCAGCTCTGTGCTCTTTATAAATAAACACCCTGTCAAAGCCAGGCAGACACCCGGGCTGACGTGTGTGTGTGGTGTGTGTGTCTCTGTGTGTGAGTAGTGTGTCGCCTGTGACTCTGGCAGATTGTGAGACTGTTCTGGGGAGAATATGGTGATGATGAGGTGTGACAGAAACCTTGTTAGCATGGTGGAGAAATTAGCCATGAGGCTGGGCACACACTAACGCACGCACTCACACACACACACTCTTTCACACATTCACATACACACACAAACACACACACTTACACACATGGACAAACAGGACCTCTCCTCAGCTCTTGGTATCAAGTGTAACATGGTGTCTGACCTCCACCAGTGTTCTGCTGCTTTGGGCCATAAAGGAACAATTCACCCAAAATTCAAATGGTTGTCAGATGTTGTTTAGGGACTAGAGTATAGAAAATCCTCTCCCCTCCCTTCCCCACCTCTTCTCTCCCTTCCACTCCCCTTCCCTCTGCCCTCTCTCCTCCTTTCCTCTTCTCTCCTCCCCTCTCCTCATCTCTCCTCCCCTCCTCTCGCCTCCTCTTCTCCCTATGCACAACTCTTCTCTCCTGCTAGCTAACAAAGCGACCAGCAGGGAGATGCAACAGAGATGGACAGACAAGTGCAGATAGAGAGAGAGAAGAAAAGGACGAACCAGATGAAAGAGAGCAGCAGATGGAGGCAGCTGTCTGAAATCACATCCTCTTCTCCCTGGGACATTCTCTATTCTTTCTCATTTGTTGTTGTTATTTTGGTAGTAATCTCTGCACATTGCATTTTTGTATTTCTCTGAAACTCACTAACCTCTCCTCCCCTGTCCCCCTCCTCTTCTTTCTCCTCCTCTCCTCCAGTCTGTTCTCAGTTCTCCAAAGGCGTGTACGCCATCATGGGTCTGTATGACAGGAAGACCATGAACATGCTGATGTCGTTCTGCGGGGCGCTGCACGTGTGTTTTGTCACGCCCTCCTTCCCCATCGACACCAACAACCAGTTTGTGATACAGCTGCGACCAGAACTGCAGGAGCCTCTCCTGGCTCTGGTCCAGCGTTATCAGTGGACCCGCTTCACCTACATGTACAGCTCCGACTCAGGTGAGACACACAGAGAGAGACTCTGCTCTCCACCCACTCACACTCGCCCTTCCTCCCCCTGCCCTCCCCTCCCCTCCCCTTCCCTCACAATATACATGTACAGAATGTGTGTCCAGTGTGTACAGTATCCCTGCATTATTTATGTTAGGAAGTAACAACACTCTTCAACACTCTGCCTCAGGTAACAGAGGAAATCTACTAAGTACAAATACACACACAGGCACACATATGAGCACACATTCACACACACAAACACCTGAACTTGTGTGGCCAAGGTTTCATGGTGCCATTGTAGCAGGTTGTGATGAGATCTGTGTGTCACCCTGCATAAATGATAAGCGGTTGTTGATGAACCATCACTTCCACAGGCCTGTATAAAAATGTTGCACATAAACATAATATGTGTGTGTGTGCATGTGTGTGTGTTTGCATGTGTGTGTGTGTGCACATGTATATGTATTACTCATGCTTGGTTAGCGGCAGTGGTGAAATGTTGCCCCATGGCACTCATAGTCTATATTCTGGAATGTGTGTTCGTGGCCATTTTGTGCTTGGCCGGGCATATTGCACCATACTGTGTGTCTGTGTCCTATGGGAGATCACTCAGTCAGCATTGAGCATGGATGTGCTCAGAGTATTGGAACATCACACACTCACACACACTTACACACACATACACACATACAGATGTTTAAGAATATGTCAGTATCTAGTTCAACATATAGATAGTGTGTGTGTGTGTGTGTGCGTGTGCATGTGTGTAGAAGGAGTATAATGACAGAATGTTCTGTCTGATTTGTCCTCATGTAGTACGACACACGTGTTTCCTGATAGCACTCAGCTGGCTGTAATTGGTTCAAACCGAGTTTGTATTTCCAGATCTTCTGCTGCTATGGACAAACTGCTGCTGAACTTATTTATCTCAAACCAAGAAGTTGAGGTCGATGACCTCATCATGATACGTCTAAAGCGAATGCATGCTGCCTGCTGGTTGGCCCAGGCTTGTTGCCTGGATACAGCCCCATGGCACAGTCTGCAGTTATTAGCTGCTCTAACTCTTTTAGGAAACAACTTGTGTGTGCGTGTGCATATGTGTCGTGTGTATACCTGTGTGTGTGTGTGTGTATATGCATGAGTGTGCATGTGTGTGGGAGTGTGCATGCGTGTATTTGTATGTGTGTGTGTGAGAGTGTGTGCATGTGCGTGTACGTGTGTGTGTGTGCGTGCATGGTGGAGCAGGTGTGACGGAAGGTTGAGGATAGCGACAGCAGACAGGATCCAGGGAGATGGGTCTCCTTGCCAATCATCATGTCCGTCTCACTTGCTTATCTCTGCAGCTGCAGCGTTTCCATCTCTCTCTCTCTCTCTCTCTCTCTCTCCCTCCCTCCCTCTCTCTCTCTATCTATCTATCATCTGTCTGACAGTCTGCTTATCTGTCTGCTTATCTATAACAGTTGTATCTATACATGGTTACATAAGCAGCAGGTTAACCATGGTTTAAACTAGACACAGTAGCAGGTTAACCATAGTTTAACACTAGACCCAGAAGCCAGTTAACCATAGTTTAACACTAGACCCAGAAGCCAGTTAACCATAGTTTAACACTAGACCCAGAAGCCAGTTAACCATAGTTTAACACTAGACCCAGAAGCCAGTTAACCATAGTTTAACACTAGACCCAGAAGCCAGTTAACCATAGTTTAACACTAGACCCAGAAGCCAGTTAACCATAGTTTAACACTAGACCCAGAAGCCAGTTAACCATAGTTTAACACTAGACCCAGAAGCCAGTTAACCATAGTTTAAGCCCAACAGCAGGCCAGCCTCAGTCTCTACATGCTGGAGTCTCATCGCCATGCTGCTCCAGTATTTTTAGCAAATTATGTGCACCACTAATGTTTATGCAAATCAGATTGAGAGGGAAGGAGATTAGTGTCTATATTTATAATTTCTTCCCAGACCTGGGTGTCACTTCCCTCTCCTGCTCAGGAGAGCAGCGGCTGTTCTGAGGAGATTAAAACTGTGCTGCTGGCGTCTGCTGCAAGCGGATCACACACTCAACACACTCATAACTCAACACACTCATAACTCAACACACTCATAACTCAACACACTCATAACTCAACACACTCATAACTCAACACACTCATACCTCAACATACTCATAACTCAACACACTCATAACTCAACACACTCAACATTCTCATAACTCAACACACTCATAACTCAACACACTCATAACTCTACACACTTAACATTCTCATACCTCAACACGTTCATAACTCAACATACTCATAACTCAACACATTCATAACTCAACATACTCATAACTCAACACACTCATAACTCTACACACTTAACATACTCATAACTCAACACACTCATAACTCTACACACTTAACATACTCATAACTCAACACACTCATAACTCAACACACTCAACATACTCATAACTCAACACACTCATAACTCTACACACTTAACATTCTCATACCTCAACACGTTCATAACTCAACACACTCATAACTCTACACACTTAACATTCTCATAACTCAACACGTTCATAACTCAACATGCTCAGAACTCTACACACTTAACATTCTCATAACTCAACACATTCATAACTCAACACACTCATAACTCAACAGTCAACATTCTCCTAACTCAACATGTTCATAGCTCAACACACTCATAACTCAACACACTCATAATTCAACACACTTAACATATTTATAACTCAACACACTCATAACTCAACACACTCATAATGCAACACACTTAACATATTTATAACTCAACACACTCGTAACTCAACACACTTAACATAGTCATAACTCAACACACTCATAACTCAACACACTCATAATTCAACACACTTAACATATTCATAACTCAACACACTCATAACTCAACACACTCATAATTCAACACACTTAACATATTTATAACTCAACACACTCGTAACTCAACACACTTAACATATTCATAACTCAACACACTCATAACTCAACACACTCATAATTCAACGCACTTAACATATTCATAACTCAACACACTCATAACTCAACACACTCATAATTCAACACACTTAACATATTCATAACTCAACACACTCGTAACTCAACACACTTAACATATTCATAACTCAACACACTCATAACTCAACACACTCATAACTCAACACACTTAACATATTAATAACTAAACACACTCATAACTCAACACACTTAACATATTCATAACTCAACACACTCGTAACTTAACACACTTAACATATTCATAACTCAACACACTCGTAACTCAACACACTCATAGCTCAACACACTTAACATATTCATAACTCAACACACTCGTAACTCAACACAGAGGAGGTGGCACAGGAGACTGGCAGGTCCAGGGTTAGCAGGGGCCGAAGCGTGGCGATGACAGGAGTGCTTAGCGATGAGCGTGGCATTCAGCCTGTCTGGTCAGGGAGAGCAGCTGTGAGGACTGTCACTTCTGGTCTGGAGGGGAGGGGACAGGCTTTGATGTCAGAGTTTCACTGGATACTGCTAGGAACACACATGTACGCACACATACCCTCCTCTTTGACACACACATACAGTATGTATTCTCTCTCTCTCTCTGTGTCTCTTTCTGTCTCTTTCTGTCTCTCTCTCGTTCTCTCTCTTGTAAAGATACACACACACGCACATTCCATACACACACAGCCATACAACCTGGCCAGCCTGTTAAAAGTATAGAGCAAGGCAGAGCTGAGGCATCACCATTCTGCTGAATTGAACAAGCTTTCATCTGCTTTCCTAAAGACATGATTAGAGAAGAAAGAAACGGAGAAAAAGACGGGGCTAGGGAGAGAGGGAAAGGTAGAAGGAGAGCGTGATGGGGAAAGAAAGGGGGGTAGGGTAAATGAAGAGAGAAAGCAAGAGAGAGATGGGGCCGTAGAGAGAGAGATAAAGAGAGATAGAGATGGACAGGGAGAGAGGGGAGATGGATAGGCTTACCCTTTGTACGCAAGAGACATGGGGCCTATTTGAACTGTTGATATGAAAGCTATAATTCAATGTGAGTATGCGTGTGCATGCGCGTGTGTGTGTGTGTGCTGGGCGTGTGTGTGTGTGACTGTGTTGGGCGTGTGTGTGTGAGGGGCGTGTGTGTGTGTTGAGGTATTGATGAGAGCCTGTCTGAGTTCTGAGTTCTAAGTACCACTTCCTCAAAGGGAGAAGTGTGTGTGTGTGCATGTGTTCGGGTGTCTTTGTGCACCTGTGTGTGTGGATGCCAGTAAGTGTGTACGTGTGCCTGTGTGTGCACAAGCTCGGGTGCATGTGGGCACCTGTGTGTGTGTATGCCAGTCAGTGTAGGCATGTGTGTTACTGGATAAGTTCTCTCAACTTCACACCCCCTCCTGGCTGTAATCACCCTAGACTTGGCTGAACATATTCAGATTAAATGACTTCAAACACATCTCTCTCTCTCTCTCTCTCTCTCTCTCTCTCTCTTCTCTCTGTCCTGTCTCTTACTCTTGTCTCTTACTGTCTCCTGTGTCTGTCTCTTTTTTCCCTCTCTCTCTTTCTCTCTCTCCCCCTGACTTTCTTCTTCCGGTGTAAAACACTTTGCCTCTCCCTCTGCGGTGTTGAAAGGGAGACGAGTCATTTGAAATGTTAAATGCGGATCCGTTCTCTCCAGAGGTCTTTTGGAAAGGCAGCTATGAAGCAGCACATTAACTCTTTTAGCTGAGTAGAACAGGCCACACACATGCACGCACACACACACAAATACACTCTCTCTCTCTCTCTCTCTCTCCTCTCTCCTCTCTCTCCTCTCTCTCTACTGCTCTCACGTCACTAGCACACATACTGGCTGACTTGTGTGTGCTTGTGTGTGTGTGTGAAGGTTTGACCGTGCTCCAGAGGATCCTGGACATGGCCTCAGAGAAGACATGGCTGGTGACGTCGGTGAACCTGGACACGCTGACGGAGGCCTCCTTTCTTAAGGTCATGCAGGACCTGGAGAACAAGAAGGATTACCATGTCATTCTGGACTGTGAACTGGAGAGACTCAACTCCATTCTCAACCTGGTACTGATCACAAGGAGGAGGAGGATGGTGGTGGTGATAATGACAGGCAGAAAGACAGGCAGGCAGAGAGTCAGACAGGCAGGGAGACAGATAGGCAGAGAGACAGACAGTGAAAGAGACAGACAAAGAGTGACAGGGAAAGAGACAGAGAGAGACAGACAGGGGAAGAGACAGACAGACAGAGAGAGAGACAAACAGAGACAGAAAGATACAGAGAGACAGGCAGACAGGTGAGAGACTGAGAGACAGACAGGCAGAGAGTCCGACAGACAGGCAGACAAACAGAATAGTGCTGAGCAGAGCAGGGTCGTGAAGCTGTGTGCTGCTTCACAGTGAGCTGCGTTCAGGGAGGCAGGGGTTTGGTAGCTGCAGAGATGCAGTGGGTTGTGCATGTTGTCATTAGAGCCCCAATTAACACTGTGATGCTGACAGGTGCCAGATCCTCCTCCTCTTCCTCCTCCTCGCTCTTGGATTTGTCTCTCCTCTTCCCTCCCCTTCTTTCCTCTCCCCTCCTCTCCCCTTCTTTCCTCTCCTATCCTCTTCTCTCCCATTCTTTCCTCTCTTCTCCTCTTCTTTTCACTCATCTCCTTTCCTCTCCCATCCTCTCCCCTTCTTTCCCCTCCTCTCCTCTCCTCCCTCACCCCTCCTCGCTCCTCCTCTCAGCCAGATGTCTTCCTGCTGAGCTAAGATATTCTAGTCCAGCTGAGACGACAGAAGATGAGAAATTAATTCCTCAAAGAGGCGACCAATTAGCTGGTATCTGTAAGAAGGGGAGTTCTGGGGCTTGCAGCCGGCCACGTCTGTAATGAAATGACTTTATCATCATTAGCAGGAAGGCGGGAATCATAATTGGAACATCATTTCCTCTCCCGTGTTTCTCTTCCTCCTCCAGATTGCCGCTCAAAAGAAGAACCTCAAAAACTACCACTATATACTGGCTAATCTGGTGAGTGTGTGTATAAGTGTCAGTGTGCATGTCTCTTTGTGTGTGTCTTTGTGTGTGTGTGTGACTTCTCTCCCAAACCAACTTGTTAAGACTCAAGGCCTTGCATGATGAAAGCTATTTCCTTCCCTCTACGTCTTTTGGAAGTGCATCACTAACGGTCCTGCTTGGAGTCCAACATGATGAGAAATCAATGTGCAACAACCTGAACCAGAGATGTTTTATCACAGTAAAAAAGGGCCATCATGAGCTACAGAGAAACAGATTACAGCTTCTCCCCACATACATGGACCTAAAACATCTGAGCTGATCGTTTCCTCTCCTGCAGAATGAACAGGGGCCGATTGTTCAGTATAATCAATACCCGCATTGTTCCATCTCCCTCTTTATCTTCACTGGCTCTGTGTTTGTGTGTGCATGTGTGTGTGTCATTGTTCAATGCACAAGACAAAACACGGTGTGGACAGATTGCTGCATACCTACTGAGCAAATTGTGAATTAGAATCTACCCCTGCAAGACATAGATGGGCAGAGAGCCTTCTGCTGCAGTGACTGTTTGTGTGTGTGTGTGTGTGTGTGTGTGTGTGTGCAAATGAGTTCATGAATACTCCATCAGAGTGTTTATGTATTTCAATGTGTATGTTTGTTTTCTATGCATATTTTAACAGCGCTTGCCACAGTCTTCCATTATTAATGAGCTCAATTCATCAGTTCATGTTTTTATGCATCGACCCCCCTTAAGTTCGAGTGGGGGAGTCATTACCACGGTTCCTCCAATTGAAATGATAAATGCTAGGATGCCAAGTCAATTTCAGAGCTTGTAGCAGAAGCTGTAGGAGGAAAATCCGCTTGTAGTTAACTTTCACCCTGGAGCGACAAGCAAGCATTAGCCTCCATCCCTAGAGGTGTGAACCAGGCATTGTTAGCCTTGGTGTGTGTCGTTAGCCTAGTGTTAGTTAAGATTAGCCTAACGTTAGCTTCAGTCCATAATAGAGTTTTACAAATTATGGTACCGTTGGCCTCAGCCTCCAGAGGTTTGTAACCGATACTGTTAAAGGCAGGGTAGGCAATGTTGTTGAGAAGCACTTTTTGTCATATTTGCCAAAATAAACTTTACATCTTGATAGCAACCAATACATATTAAGGTTTGACGGTAATATGACATTTATTTGACATGTGTGGGCGTCGTAAGACTGTAATAAACACAACCAATCATTAAGCCATTACTGACTAATGATTGGAAGGGCTATCTGTCTGTCTGTCTGTGTTGGAGTGGCTTTGAAGGGAGGGGGTGGGATATAATGGGTTGAATCATTTGGAATTGAAGCAAAAATAGCTTCTCACAACTTGCCTACACAACCTTTAACCTAGCGTTAACCTGGGGTTAGCCTCATTCCATGAAGGTTTATGTGGTACCATTAGCCTAGCATTAGCCTCAGCCTCCAGAGGTTTGTAACCGATACCGTTAACCTAGTGTTAGCCTGGGGTTAGCTTCATTCCCAGCTGGTTTCATACAGTCAGTCGGCTGCTCTCTCATTTCTCTTCAGGGGTAGTTCAGTCCTCAGTATTTGTGGAACAAGGGGAGATTGGTCTGCACAGTGCTGCGTCAGCCTGAGTAAAGCAGCGAGCTAGCTGCCTTCCTGCCATCTGGCTGCAGCTCCAGGGCTAGCTGGAGGCTGGGAGACAGACAGGAGGAGATCGGATTAAAAATTACTCCGGAGGTCTAGAAGCTGTACTTAACGAACTACCTCCACCATTCATCACCAGGCCCGGAGAACACCCACCCTAACTCAGACTGCACCGTGAGGATTGTTAAATTCATAATTGGATTGTGCTATAGGACAAAACACACTAAGAGAGCAATTGTACAAGTAGGACTTGTTAGCGTATAATTGGATCATGTAATGAAGGGGTTTTGGGGTTGGGGGGAAGGAGGATGGTGGGGGTCTGACAGCCCATGAATAATGACGATCTTAAAAGCTGTGAGATGCAACGCTATGTGTGTGTGTAGGATCCCTGGGGTTCTGCACCATGTGGAAAGAGATAGCCCTAGGGCACACAGACACACACAAAAGCACTCACACATACACCCAAGCTCTCAGACTCAAAGATGGGTAATTAAATCCACATAAAACCAGAAGGATTCTCCCACCTGGTGGCCAATCAGATCTTACAGTCAATCCAACAGCACTATAAAACATCCAATGATGGCTCAGAGCAGTGTGCTTCCTCATTCCAGAGGTGAACTTCAATAAACATAGTCGTTTAAAGGGACGTGCACAGTTTTAGACTGTATATTCCAGTGTTAGCTAACCCTGTTGTTAAGATTTCTTTCTCTGATTATTTTTGCCTACCCAACCATGAGTGTGAGTCCTAGTTACTGCATGTAGGTCGATACGTGACAAATCACACAAGGAGCTTTGTGAGGCTTCTTCTGAAAATGGTGTGAGAGTGGTGTTCGTTTTTCTTCACTGAGGAGCAGAGCAAAGATCGACTCAGTTGATAATCTGAGGCTTCTCTGAGAGGGCACTAATCAAACATCTGTTTGGAGGAAGTACAACTTCCAGCATCCAATTGATCCCTATTTAAATCACCACCCTTGGGACAAAGGATTGGCTGCTGCTGTGTTTTGTTTACATTGGCGTCTGTCCTGTGATTGGTCGATTCTGTTCTTTCCCACACAAGGGCTTCCTGGATCTGAACTTCACAGAGTTCCAGAGAAGCGGGGCCAACGTCACAGGCTTCCAGCTGATGAACTACACAGACCCGCAGGTCAGCGAGGTCATTCAGGAGTGGCTGGGCTTCGACAGCAAGGATCTCAAACTGGCCAAGAGGAGGCTCAAGGTATCTGTGGTGTGACTGTCCCAGAACCCATCTGCATGTGTCTCTGTGGTGTGACCGTTCCAGACCCTATCTGCATGTGTCTTGCAGTATGGATGTTGTTCATCTTCACATCACATTTTCTGTGTTCTTTCCCAAAAGACTGTAAGGAATGTATTTCCCAAAGGACTGATATGTTTCTATGCTGCACCACACCCTGCTACGCTTTTCTACTTTACTTCTTACTACTTTACCAAATAGTCCACTCAATTCTACATTTCTGTGCTACACTTCTGTACTCCTCTGTTCCTCATTAAATGTCACCCTGTTGTTCTCTTGTCTGATTGGCTTTCTCCAGTACACCGGAGCTCTGACCTACGACGGTGTCAGCATCATGGCGACTGCCTTCCAGAACCTGCGTAAGCAGCGCATCGACATCTCTCGCCGGGGGAATGCGGGGGAATGCTTGGCCAATCCACCAGCCCCATGGGGTCAGGGCATTGACATACAGAGAGCGCTCCAACAGGTAGGGTACACTCACAGTAAAACCAACTTATTTTATACCTCTGTGAAAACCTAGCTAGCTAGCATTAGCTTTAAGTTCTATCCTAGATGATAACTATTAGCCCTCAGCGCTAACCTGACTAGCTACCATTAACCCTCTGTATGTTGTCTTAAGTGCTAACCTAGCCAGTCTGTGTGTGGTCTTCAGGTGCGCCTGGAAGGCTTAACAGGTCATGTCCAGTTTGATGACCGAGGCCATCGGACCAACTATACTGTCAACGTCATGGAGCTCAGCCATACAGGACCTATGAAGGTAAACAAGAATGGACTGCCTTAAAGGCAGGATCGGTACGTTTTGCAAACTGAGTCATTTTGGCTTGAGTTGGTAAGGATTCAAAGCAAAATATACCACCCACTCCCTTCAAAGCCACTCCCCTGTTACACATGACTTGAGGTAGGCAGGTAGACAGACCATAGCTACTTACCTACTTATTGTAGGTAAATTGCCCATCCAATCATTGCATTCGGTCCAACTGCCATCCAATCATTAAGTTTGGTCCAAACTAAATGATTGGTTGTGTTTATTACAGTCCTTTGGTGCTCACAGACATTGGATTTATTTAATTTGACTGTCAAACCATTTAATTAATACTATCAGTATGTCACATTTATGTCAGAAAAAATGATAAAAAATGCAACAACATTACCGACCCTGCCTTTAAAATGTTCCCACCTCTAAAAGGTCGATCCATACTCTTACATTTAGTAATTTGGCAGACGCTCTTATCCAGAGCGACTTTCAGTTAGTACAGGGACATTCCCCCGAGGCAAGTTGGGTGAAGTGCCTTGCCCAAGGACACAACGTCATATTTCTCGGACTGGAATCGAACCGGCAACCTTCTGATTACTAGCCTGATTCCCTAACCGCTCAGCCACCCGACTCCCTACATAGACTGCATATCAAAATATAAATTCCAGAGTCTCTCTCTCTCTCTGTGTGTGTGTGTGTGTGTCTCTCTCTCTCTAGGTGGGCTACTGGAATGAGGATGATGGCTATGTCAGCACAGCTGTTTACACTCCAGTGGTGGAAGAGATATTTGGTCTGCAAAACAGAACCTACATTGTTACCACCATTCTGGTGAGTCTAGCCCTAACCTCTCCCCTCCTGGTGAGTCTAACCCTAGCCCTAACCTCTCCCCTCCTGGTGAGTCTAACCCTAGCCCTAACCCTACCCCTCTGGTGAGTCTAACCCTAGCCCTAACCTTACCCTCCTGGTGAGTCTAACCCTAGCCCTAACCTCTCCCCTCCTGGTGAGTCTAACCCTAGCCCTAACCTCTCCCCTCCTGGTGAGTCTAACCCTAGCCCTAACCTTACCCCTCCTGGTGAGTCTAACCCTAGCCCTAACCTCTACCCCTCCTGGTGAGTCTAACCCTAGCCCTAACCTCTCCCCTCCTGGTGAGTCTAACCCTAGCCCTAACCTTACCCTCCTGGTGAGTCTAACCCTAGCCCTAACCTCTCCCCTCCTGGTGAGTCTAACCCTAGCCCTAACCACTCCCCTCGTGGTGAGTCTAACCCTAGCCCTAACCTCTCCCCTCCTGGTGAGTCTAATCCTAGCCTTAACCCTTCCTGGTGAGTGTAGCCCGAACCTTAATAGCTTAGCTAGTGTCCGGTCTGTACTTGCCTCCACTGAGACTGGCTGGAGAGATCAAAGAGAGAGTCAGGCTTGCCCAGTGCCAGGGTGACTAGGAGCGGGCTGTCTGTGTGGTACTGCCAGGATAGCTGGCACAGATAGGCAGGCAGGATGGAGGAGTAGAGGAGTGAGGGAGCCAGGGGAGGAGGGGGGAAAGTGGTGAGGATATGTTGGATCTTCAAAAGAGATAAGAACAGGTGACAGCATTCCCAGAGAGCTGGATGGAGAGTAGGTTGGAGCGGTGGATGGAGGGGTTGGATGGAGGGAATTCGATGGAGAGAGATGGACAGAGACATTTTGATGTGGCGATTTAACCTAACTGTTTCTCAGCCAGGAGTCTAACATGTATCTTCTCCACACAGTTGACTGGTTTGTCCTCAGAGATCAGTGGGTTTACCCAACTTCCAGGAGAGGAAAAAGAGAGTGAGGAAGGAAGGGAGTGAGACAGAGAGGGACAGAGGGTGGGAGAGTGAGAAGAGAGAAGGTGAGTGAGGAGAGAGAGAATGAGAGGGAGAAGAGAGAAAAGGAGAGTGAGAAGAAAGATGGACAGTGAGAAGAGAGAGAAGGAGAGTGAGGAGAGAAAGGAGAGTGACAAGAGAGAATAAGAGTGAGGAGAGAGGAATACTAGACACAGAGTCCTCAGGCTTGGCCTGTTAATGACAGGACTGCAATCCGTCACCAAAGCACCCCACGAGTGCTGCACCCAGAGCCCATGTAGACAGACCGAAATAGCAGATGTGTCATTGGCCGACAGCTATGAGTCAATGACTTGGTAGGGGAAGGTGTGAGGATGGTTTGACATACAGGGCCTTCCTTTGTAAACATATATACACACACACACACACACACAGACCAAACATAGAAACAAAAACTCACACAGACACACACACAACCCCAGGGCATCCATGTCTCCTGTCTCAGTAACACCATCTGAAGGCCTGACTGTATGTCTTTAACAACAGGAGCTGAGAAGACACGGCTGCGTGGGCAAGGTCACACTCTGTGTGTGTGTGGTTGTTCTCCATGTGTGTGTGGTCTGTGTGTTTCTTTAGTTTGTGTGTTTGTGCCTGATCTGTGTGTGTGTGTGTGTGTGTGTGTGAAGACCAATATTATGGACATGCAGAGTATTGTCAGTCATATTTTCGTGGCTCTTTAAAGCCAATTAAAGCCTTGAAAGTTTACTTTTCCATGTAGAGAACATGTGAGTGACCATTTCTCCCCCTCCCTCCCGCCCCGCCCTCCCTCCCGCCCTCCCTCCCTCCCTCCCTCCCACCCACTTCACCTCACACTGTCTGCACATGTGTGCGTGCATTAGCATGAAAACTAAAGCGCTAAAAAACCTGATTCTTGTGGGCTGCGTTTGAACACAACTCACCAATTCTGCCCCCCCCCATCAGGAGTCCCCTTACGTGATGCTGAAGAAGAACCACGACCAGTTTGTGGGCAACGACAAGTACGAGGGCTACTGCGTGGAGCTGGCGGCCGAGATTGCCAAGCACGTGGGCTACTCCTACCGCCTCCAGGTGGTGGGGGACGGGAAGTACGGGTCCCGCGACACTGACACCAAGATGTGGAACGGCATGGTGGGAGAACTGGTGTACGGGGTGAGGACAGGGTCAAACAGGGCACCCACAGGGGTCACACAGGGGTCAGAATGAAGTGAATGGTGAATGGTGGGGGGGGTGACAATGGGGTCACAGAGGGGTCCAAATTAAGGGATGTTTTACTGGGTGAGTGGGGTCTCTTTTCCATCTCCACTTTTCTCTTTTTCTCGATGTCTCTCTCTCATTATCACTCCGTCCCCCCTAACCAAAGGCCATCCAGTTCCCCTCTCCTCTGCCCACTCAAGCCCTGAGGAGAAGAATACCAGCTGACTTGAGGAGTGTGTGACAGTGAGTGTGAGGAGTGATTCTGAGAGTGGGAGGCTGTCTAAACTGAGTGACAGTGTGTGTGTGTTTGTCTGAGGAGTCTGACCATGTGACGTACATGACAGGATGTTTGTGGAGCTATGTGCCAGTGTGTGTGTGAGGGAGTGTGCGTGCATGAGTGTGTGGCTAGCAGTGTATGGCAGTATGGATGTGTGTGTGTGTGTGTCCTAGACCCTCCAACCAGAGCCTGACACCATCTACTCCAGCTCCCAGGCTGCCTCACCTGTGCAATCACATCAGCCCAGCCCAGCTCTGACACCACACAATAAGCTACCAACCGTCCAATGAAAGCAGAGCACAGGGTATACCTTCAGGTGGAGACAGCAGAGGAGTGAGAGAGGATAGAGGGATAGAGAGAGAGAGGGAGGGTGAGAGAGAGAGGGCAAGAGAGAGAGAGACACAGAGAGAGAGAGAAAGAAGAGAGAGAGAAAGGAAGAGAGAAAGAAAGAGTGAGATGGAGAGAGAGACAAAAGGTGAGAGAGAAAGAGAGTGGGGACTGTTTTAATGTGTGGTAAGGAGAAGACACGAGACCTGTTCTTGGTTTCAGCCATGTCATTTTATCTTTATCTCATCCCGCCCCCCTAGCCCCAACATTACATTTATGCTTCCAGGTGGCAATAGGTGACTTTTTTTACATATCATGACAGGAACGTGAGGAGTGAGTAGAGAAGAAGGCAGATAGGGTCGATAATCGTGTAACTGCTAGATAGAGAGAAGGACACAAGAATGGAAAGAAATATGGGCAGCAGGAAAGAGATGGACTGAAGGATGGACAGACAGACAGACAAGGGATGGAGAAAAGAACACAGGTGTCACTGTCATGGTCATGAACATTGTTATTAACATTTGTCCAACGGCTGCTTGCTGGCTGGCTGGTTGGTTGGCCGACTGGATGGTTAGATGACTTTCTGGCTGGATGGATCTTTATGATTTCCCTTGCAGTTATTAGCTAGTCAGTACTTCCTAGAAATCAGTTCATTATAAAGTGGGTTAAAGAGATAGAAAGAGAGGGAAAGAGAGAGAAAGAGATCAACACATAGAGACATCTGTTATAGAACTGTCTCTCTGAATCTCAAGACCTCTGGTCTCAAAACACACTCACACACACATGCACATGCACACACATACACTGTCCACCCCGAGGACATACACGAAGGGAAAGGACAGGACACTCACCCCAAATAATCTTCATCCAGAGTGTACTGCATTTAAATGAGAGTGAATCCAGTGCCCGTGACCAGAGCAGACAGAATGTTCTGTCTACTGAATCTATTAATGCTGCTATCACTGTGTGTGTGTGCACGCGTGGTGCGCGCATGTGTATTGGTGCGTGTTTCTGTGTGTCCGTGCATGTGTGTGTGTGTCACAGACGTGTGTATGGAAGACTCCAGCGGAGGTGTGTGTTCCTGTTCTGGGACAGACCAGAGAAGAGAACGCTGTTGGGTATTATTCAGACAGGGGTGTGTAACTGTTTATGTAAGGAATGTCTCTCCTGGGAGAGGGGGAGGGGGGGAAGGAGGGGGTAGTGAGTGGTTCTCTGGAGAGATGGAGACAGTGAGACAACGGGAGTAGGAGAGAGAGAGTGAGAGAGATGTCTGGTTGTCAACTCTTTGGGGAGGGTAAATTAATGACACAAGCATAATGTGTTGTCTTTCTCACTTTCCCTCACTTCTGCTCTTCCTATGTCTCTCTCTCCTCTTCCCCCCTCTCCCTCCATCACCCTCCTCTCCCTCCATCTCCCTCCTCTCCTCCCTCCATCTCTCTCTTCTCCCTCCTCATCCCCCTTTCCCTCCATCTCTCTCCTCTCCCCCATCTCTCCCTCCTCATCCCCCTCTCCGACCCCATCTTTCACCTCTCCCCCCTCTTCCCCTCATCCCCCATCTTTCCCCTCTTCCCCCATCTACCCCTCCCCCCCCCCAGAAAGCAGACGTGGCGGTAGCCCCCCTGACCATCACCCTAGTGAGGGAGGAGGTGATTGACTTCACCAAGCCCTTCATGAGCCTGGGCATCTCCATCATGATCAAGAAGCCCACCAAGTCCAAGCCGGGGGTCTTCTCCTTCCTGGACCCGCTGGCCTACGAGATCTGGATGTGCATCGTGTTCGCCTACATCGGAGTCAGCGTGGTCCTGTTCCTGGTCAGCCGCTTCAGCCCCTACGAGTGGCAGGGGGAGGACTCAGATGACGAGGGGGAGGGGCCGGAGCAGCCGCCGCACCCCAGGAGGGGCCAATCGTCTTCCTCAGAACCGGGCCAATCACAGCAGAACCAGACCCAGCAGGGGGCCACGCCAGAACACACCAATGAGTTTGGCATCTTCAACTCCCTGTGGTTCTCTCTGGGCGCCTTCATGCAGCAAGGCTGTGACATCTCCCCCCGGTACCTATACACTACTGCTGTCATACACATACACCTTATATACTACTGTTACTGTATACACATACACATTATATACTACTGTTACTGTATACACATACACATTATATACTACCGTTACTGTACACATAAATATAGACATTACATTGTACTACTGTTATATATTATGTGTATATACACATACAATACTTCTATTGTCATATTAGACATGCTGTGTACTCTGAAAACACATTATACACTTCTACTGTTATATATTATACATACAAATACACATGATATTGTACTACTGTTGTATACTTCTATCCTACATACTATTACTGTATGGTATGACTGTAACACACAGATACATACAATACACAGTCCTTATGAGTTAAGACACAAGCTCTTTCTCCCTCACTGGAGAGAGAAGGTCGAAGGAAAAGTGGAGGGACGAGGCAAAGAAGAGGAGAAGACGCATGTATTTGTCCCACATAAAGGGCGGCTTATGTCTGTGTTGTGCTGCAGCCCAGTGAATAGACACGTCAACTCCGACAGAGCAATCGCTGGAATGAGCCTCATTCACCCAGCATTCTTAGAGGCTGCTCCTTCCTCACTGCTCACTTCACATTACAACAGCCGTTCTCTCTCTCTCTCTCTCTCTCTCTCTCTCTCCATTTCCATTTCCCTCCCTCCATCTCTCTCTTTCTCTCCTACTCTCTGCCTCTCTCCCACTCCCTGTCTCTCCCTCTATCTCTCCTTCTCTTTGTCTCTTGATCCACCCCCTCCTTCCTCTCTCCCCCCTTTTCTCAGATGAATAACCTTCCTCTGTGTATCTCTGGTCGTTAACGTCAAGGATATGTCTTCTGCTAAAGCAGCTCAGTGTCCTATCAGTTCTCTCTCTCTCTTTCTCTCTCTCTACATATATAAATATATCCCTCTCTTTCTCTATCCCTCTCTCTATCCCCCGCACTTTCTCTATTTCTGTCTTTCTTTCCCTCTCTCCACATCTCTCCCCATCTACATTTCCCGTCTTTCTCATAGGTCAAGAGTACCATTCTCATTATCACAATTACCCATCATGCTGTTGGCTTGTCTGTCGGTAGTTAAGTATACTATCTGAGGTCAGTCCTCATCCTCTGACCCATGTCTACCCCCATGTTTCTCCTCCTCCCACTCAATCACATCATGTTATACCAACTATAAATACTGTACATCATACGGAGTCCTGCCTTATCTCTCTCTCTTTTCCTCTCCTCCACCTCTCCTCTCCTTTCTTATTTGACTTCTTCTCCTCTGCTCTCCTGTAAGTGTCAGGTCTAGGTATGTGTTTTGCAGGCTGAGAAAGAGCTGTAATGAGATTACACCAGCAGACAGACATCAGCCTAGCGCAGACACATGCTGCTCTACTTCCTGGATGACTGGACCATTTAACCCCCCTCCACACACACCCACATGTATACACACACACATGCACTCGCACACATACATACACACAAACACAAAAACACTCACACACATAGACGCTTGCACACACACACACTAATACATGCACACACACAAACACATACAGTAGAAACACTCACACATTGGCACAAACACACCCTTACACAGATACACACCTCACACACACATACTTCACTCAGCCAGTGTGTGAAGGTTTGATCCTCCTGTTCAGAGTGAGCCAAGGACACCTCTAAAAAGCTCAGCTTCAAACTTGTTTATTTTTGTTCCTTTTTCTCACTCATTCTTATGTCTCTTGCTCCCTCTCTCCCTACTCTCTTCTCTCCGCCTCCTCTTGCATCCTTTCAACTTCTCACCTCTTCTTTCCTCCTTGCTCCTCTCCTTCTCTCTCCTTTCCCTCTCCTCCTCTCTCCTCTCATCCTTTCTCTCCTCTCCCACTCCTCCTTTCCTCTCTCCTCCTCTCTCGTGTTCTCTCCTCTCTCTCTCCCTCTCTGTTCATCTGCTGTGTGCAAGAAAGGAACTATGTAAACGGACTCATTAGACACTCTTTGATCTTCTTGCTCTCGTCATCCTCTCTCCCCAACAACATGTCTGGAACAAGCTCTTGGCCTTTCCTATGTCTCCTCCCCCTCTCTCTCATTCCTTGTCTCCCTATCTCTCTCCCCATTCCTTCCTGTCTCTCTCTCTATCTCTCTCTATCTCTCTGGTAGTGCAGGCTGCTCTACTCTGCTCATGGGCGTATCTAGCCCCTCTTTTTTATTCTTTCATATTTTAAATCTAAATTGGTTAATTTCTCTTCCTAAAACCAACTAGAAGACACTATTTAAAAGGATATTTTCAAACCTTTTGTCTGGGGGAACATGCCCCCAGACCCCCCTAGTTTTTGGTCTCTCTCCTCCCCTCCTCTCCTTATCTCTCTGCTGTCCCTCTCCTCCTCTCCTCTCCTTCTCTCTCTGCTCCACTCTGCTGTCTCTCTCTCCTCTCCTCTCCTTCTCTCTCTGCTCCACTCTGCTGTCTCTCTCCTCCTCTCCTCTCCCTTCTCTCTCTGCTCCACTCTGCTGTCTCTCTCCTCCTCTCCTCCCTTCTCTCTCTGCTCCACTCTGCTGTCTCTCTCTCCTCTCCTCTCCTTCTCTCTCTGCTCCACTCTGCTGTCTCTCTCCTCCTCTCCTCCCCTTCTCTCTCTGCTCCACTCTGCTGTCTCTCTCCTCCTCTCCTCTCCTTCTCTCTCTGCTCCACTCTGCTGTCTCTCTCCTCCTCTCCTCCCCTCCTCTCCTTTTCTCTCTGCTGTCTCTCTCCTCCTCTCCTCTCCTTCTCTCTCTGCTCCACTCTGCTGTCTCTCTCCTCCTCTCCTCTCCTTCTCTCTCTGCTCCACTCTGCTGTCTCTCTCCTCCTCTCCTCCCCTTCTCTCTCTGCTCCACTCTGCTCTCTCTCCTCCTCTCCTCCCCTTCTCTCTCTGCTCCACTCTGCTGTCTCTCTCCTCCTCTCCTCTCCTTCTCTCTCTGCTCCACTCTGCTGTCTCTCTCCTCCTCTCTTCCCCTTCTCTCTCTGCTCCACTCTGCTGTCTCTCTCCTCCTCTCCTCCCCTCCTCTCCTTCTCTCTCTGCTGTCTCTCTCCTCTCCTCTCCTTCTCTCTCTGCTCCACTCTGCTGTCTCTCTCCTCCTCTCCTCCCCTCCTCTCCTTTTCTCTCTGCTGTCTCTCTCCTCCTCTCCTCTCCTTCTCTCTCTGCTCCACTCTGCTGTCTCTCTCCTCCTCTCCTCCCCTTCTCTCTCTGCTCCACTCTGCTGTCTCTCTCCTCCTCTCCTCTCCTTCTCTCTCTGCTCCACTCTGCTGTCTCTCTCCTCTCCTCTCCTTCTCTCTCTGCTCCACTCTGCTGTCTCTCTCCTCCTCTCCTCTCCTTCTCTCTCTGCTCCACTCTGCTGTCTCTCTCCTCTCCTTCTCTCTCTGCTCCACTCTGCTGTCTCTCTACTCTCTCTCCTTCTCTCTCTGCTCCACTCTGCTGTCTCTCTCCTCTCCTCCTCTCCTCTCCTTCTCTCTCTGCTCCACTCTGCTGTCTCTCTACTCTCCTCTCCTTCTCTCTCTGCTCCACTCTGCTGTCTCTCTCCTCCTCTCCTCTCCTTCTCTCTCTGCTCCACTCTGCTGTCTCTCTCCTCCTCTCCTCCCCTTCTCTCTCTGCTCCACTCTGCTGTCTCTCTCCTCCTCTCCTCCTCTCCTCTCTCTGCTCCACTCTGCTGTCTCTCTCCTCCTCTCCTCTCCTTCTCTCTCTGCTCCACTCTGCTGTCTCTCTCCTCCTCTCCTCTCCTTCTCTCTCTGCTCCACTCTGCTGTCTCTCTCCTCCTCTGTTCCCCTTCTCTCTCTGCTCCACTCTGCTGTCTCTCTACTCTCCTCCCCTCCTCTCCTTCTCTCTCTGCTGTCTCTTCCTCCCCTCCTCTCCTTCTCTCTCTGCTCTACTCTGCTGTCTCTCTCCTCTCCTTCTCTCTCTGCTCCACTCTGCTGTCCTCTCCTCCTCTCCTCCCCTTCTCTCTCTGCTCCACTCTGCTGTCTCCTCTCCTCCTCTCCTCTCCTTCTCTCTCTGCTCCACTCTGCTGTCTCTCTCCTCCCTCCTCTCCTTCTCTCTCTGCTCTCTCTTCCTCTCCTCCTCTCCTTCTCTCTCTGCTCCACTCTGCTGTCTCTCTCCTCCTCTCCTCTCCTTCTCTCTCTGCTCCACTCTGCTGTCTCTCTCCTCCTCTCCTCTCCTTCTCTCTCTGCTCCACTCTGCTGTCCTCTCTCCTCCTCTCCTCTCCTTCTCTCTCTGCTCCACTTGCTGCTCTCTCCTCAAACTCTACTTCTATCAGCTCACCACCTGCTGTATATCTCCTCACCCTACTCACTGATCTCTCCCCACAAAAAAACAACCCAACCCCCAACAAAAAACCACCCCCCACCACCCCAACACCCCCCCACACCACCAAACCAAACCACAAAAACACAAAAAAACACAAAAAAAACAAAAAAAATGCTCTACTCTGCTGTCTCTCTCATCCTCCACCATCCTTCTCTCTCTCCTCTCTCTCTTCCCGTCCTCTCATCCTTTTCTCCTGTCTCCTCTCTCTGTTTTGGTATGATGTCAGCGGAAGGCTGACATGTAGCAACTGATTACCACCTGCTTACCCCACTCTGGGCGTGGTTCTGTATAGTGCCTGTGTGGTGCCTGTGTATGTGTTGCGGTGGATGCGTGAACGTGTGTGCAGTGTGTTTGTTTGTCATGTGTGTTGTTTGTGTGTGTGTGTGTGTGGGTGAGAGAGAGAGAGGAGAGAGAGAGAGAGAGCGTTTGGTGTGGACTCAGTCGAGGAAAGTCTAGATTGATCACAAACGTCTTGTAAGTTCAGGAAGAAACAGAAAGCATCTAGCCTAGTTGGTGTGGGGAGGGGGGGGCCCCGGGGTGGGGGGGGAGGAGGGGAAGGGGGGGGAGAGGGTTGTTGGGTGTTCCGGGGGGTGGGGGGCTGGGAGGAGAGAGAGGAGGACGCACCCGTGAGAGAGAAGAGGATAAGAGCACGAGTATGACGATGGAGGGAGAGAGGAGAGATGTCCCCATTCGGGTGAAGGTGTAGGATTGAGGATCCTTCAGTTTTTTTCTTGTGGACGGGTATTTGCGTCGGTGGGATGGTCATGTCATGGTGTCTATCCGAGAGTTTCCGGCTCCTCGTACTCTGAGAGACTTACTGGCGCCTCTCTCCTCCATCGAGCGTGGTTTTCGACGGTGGATGTCCCTGCAATGCTCCTTGCTCCGTTGGTCGAGAGATCTCCTTTCGTCCTCCTGTTTAGTAATGACTAGAGTCTTTCCGAAGAGATGAGGGAGTTTCCACCGACGGCATTACTAGAAGGAGAAGACTCAATTAGTTAGATATGATTCCGAACTTCCTATGCACACAGAGACTAGTGAATCGTCCGCCCTGTGAGGTGAAATTTCAGGCATGGCGGCATCGCTGACACCTGAACCTTTTGAACGCTCTCGGTAGACACCACACACCCAACAGTCGGATGGCCACTTATCAAATAAAGTATAGATAGCGGTGAAAGCACAAGCGGCCACGCATGATGCGGAGAGAAACCGACTGGAGGATTGCCCAGATACTCGAGAGAGAGAGATTTAGATTTCGAGAGAGAGAGCGAGAAGGAGAGAGAAGCCTGAGAGGGAGAGAAGGAGAGAGAGGAGGAGGAGGAGAGAGAGAGAGAGGAGAGAGAGAGAGAGGAGAGAGAGAGACCAGGCGCCCTGGTGTTTGATCCTAATAATCAGTATTTGTCTATGCCCAGCACTGTTGGTTCTACTGAATGTCAGAACTGTCTGTCAGAGAAGACAGGTATAACCTGCTCACACACAGGGGGGCTCTTTTCTGTGTGCTGATTTGTGTACGTGTGTTTGTTTGTGTGGGTGTGTATTTGTGTGTTTCTGTTTGTGTGTTTCTCTGTATGAGTGTGTGTGTGTGTGTTTGTTTGTGTGTGTCTGTGTGTGAGTGTGTGTTATGGCCAGTACCTTGGGCTATGAGACGAGACAATGTGTGTGTTGCTCTGTTCCTGGAGGCCCCTGCCTGTCACTTCAGATCTGCAGTTACACTCCAACACTCTGCCCTGCCGCACACATACACGCACACACATACATACATACTTAAACAGACAACACACACACACATACACACACACATACTTACACAGACCACACACGTACATATACATACACAAACATAAACACAGACAGACACACACGTACTGTACATACTCACACAAAAGCATGCATACATATACACTCACAGACAAACACAGTCCCTGATTGAGCCCTGTGGGGCTACTGTAGAGGTGACCCCCACACTCTGGCATACTCAGCAGTCTGCAGACAGACACACACACCAGTGCACGAACAAACACACACCATTATACATCTATACACACTATTACACACACAATCACCGTCATCGCTTTACTACAGGAGACAGGAGAGGAGATAGGAGACAGGAGAGGAGATAGGAGAAGAGATAGGAGTTTAACCCCCCCCACCCCCTTATAGAGTTTCACCGTGACAACACCCCGCTATTTTTATGTCCCTTCAATTTGTTTCAGTTTGTGTTTCAGAGAGAAACAAAACACTTGATGGTGTGAGTGAGAGAGGGAGAAGGATCCTGTTAAATACAGGCTTTTGTGTGTCTGTGTTCGTGGTGTCACAAACACTGTATGTGTTTGTGTCTGTAGCGCATGTTTGTGTGTCTGTGTTTGTAGCTAAGTGTGTGGGTGTTTGTGTTAAGTGTGTGAGTGTTTGTGTGTTTATGTTGCGAAGTGTTTGTATGTCGCTGAGTGTGTGTGTGTGCGACATCCCCAGATACAACCTCTGTTTTGCTGTAGATCTATCAGTCCCTCCTCCGCTGTCCCCCACCAGCCTGTGTGACTTTCATGTTTGTTTACTCCTGCTGTGTGGAGCCGAGCCTGCTTCAGTCAGCATACTGATACCCTGGGGTCTGCTCAACACTTTCCAGCCTGCTGAACGCTGCTCAACCTGCTTACTGCTCAACCTGCTTACTGCTCAACCTGCTCAACCTGCTTACTGCTCTACCTGCTCAACCTGCTTACTGCTCAACCTGCTTACTGCTCAACCTGCTCAACACTGCTGAACACTGCTCAACCTGCTTACTGCTCAACCTGCTTACTGTTCAACCTGCTCAACACTGCTGAACACTGCTCAACACTGCTGAACACTGCTCAACCTGCTTACTGCTCAACCTGCTTACTGTTCAACCTGCTCAACACTGCTGAACACTGCTCAACCTGCTTACTGCTCAACCGGCTTACTGCTCAACCTGCTCAACACTGCTGAACGCTGCTCAACCTGCTTACTGCTCTACCTGCTCAACCTGCTTACTGCTCAACCTGCTTACTGCTCAAGCTGCTCAACACTGCTGAACACTGCTCAACCTGCTTACTGGTCAACCTGCTTACTGCTCAACCTGCTCAACACTGCTGAACACTGCTCAACCTGCTTACTGCTCAACCTGCTTACTGCTCAACCTGCTCAACACTGCTGAACGCTGCTCAACCTGCTTACTGCTCTACCTGCTCAACCTGCTTACTGCTCAACCTGCTCAACCTGCTCAACACTGCTGAACACTGCTCAACCTGTCTACTGCGCAACCTTTTGCTTACTGCTCAATCTGCCCCCATGTCAACTTGCTGAATACTGCTCAACCTGCTGAACACTGCTCAACCTGCTTACTGCTCAACCCATTCAACCTGCTTACTGTTTAATCTGCTACTGCTCAACCTGCTTACTGTTCAACCTGCTGAACACTGCTCAATCTGCTTACTGGTCAACCTGCTACTGCTGAATCTGTATACTGCTCAACCTGCTGAACACTGCTCAGCCTGCTTACTGCTCAACCCATTCAACCTGCTTACTGCTCAACCTGTCTACTGCTCAACCTGCTGAACACTCCTCAGCCTGATGAATACTGCTCAACCTGCTTACTGCTCAACCTGTCTACTGCTCAACACTGCTGAACACTGCTCAGCCTGTTGAATACTGCTCAACCTGTCTACCGCTCAACCTGCTGCTTACTGCTCAACCTGCTTACTGCTGAACACTGCTCAACCTGCCCCCTGGTCAACCTGCTGAACGCTGCTCAGCCTGCTGAATACTGCTCAACCTGCTTACTGCTCAACCTGTTTACTGCTCAACCTGCTGAATACTGCTCAACCTGTTGAACACTGCTCAGCCTGCTGAATACTGCTCAACCTGCCCCCCTCCCACACACACACACACACACAGGTGTGAGTGATGTATCGTACGGCCAGTGTTTGTACTAATCTATTGTGGACCGTTCGTGTGTGTCTATGTATTCTTGGATATCTAACCCCCCAACTCCCCACCTCCCTCCTCCTCAGGTCGTTGTCGGGGCGTATCGTCGGGGGCGTGTGGTGGTTCTTTACCCTCATCATCATCTCATCCTACACGGCCAACCTGGCAGCCTTCCTGACGGTGGAGAGGATGGTGTCTCCCATCGAGAGCGCAGAGGACCTGGCCAAGCAGACAGAGATTGCCTACGGCACCCTGGACGGAGGATCCACCAAAGAGTTCTTCAGGGTGAGGAGGAGAGATGCTCCGGAAAGCTCCAGTACACACACAAACACACAGCATCACGCACACATACACACACACATATACACAGGATCACACACACACACAGCCTCACACAAACACACAGCATCACGCACACATACACACACACATATACACAGGATCACACACACACACAGCCTCACACAAACAGGATTGCACACAAACACACAGCATCACGCACACATACACACACACATATACACAGGATCGCACACACACACAGCCTCACACAAACAAAGCACACACACAGGATCACACACACAGCGTCGCACACACCACCCCAGTACCTCTCTTTTTCTCAGTCTCATTCTATGTCTTCTCTCTCTCCACGCCCCCCCACCCCCCCATCAGAGGTCAAAGATTGCCGTGTTTGAGAAGATGTGGTCGTACATGAAGTCAGCGGACCCCACCGTGTTCGTCAAGAACACCCCCGGAGGGGGTCATACGCGTCAGGAAGTCCAAAGGTTTCTGACTCCAAAGCTCAGTGTTAGACCTTGTTACCATATGCCCTGTAGAACAAGCCATATGTATAAACACACACCTAATCTAACCACCTAGTCTATTCACCTAATCCAGTGGTTCTCAACCCTGTCCTCAGGGACCCCCTGTCCTGCATGTTTTAGATGTTTCTTGGCTCCAACACACCTGATTCAAATAAATGGCTCGTTGAATCAGGTGTGTTGGAGCGGGGAAACATCTAAAACATGCAGGACAGTCCCTGTCATTAGGTGTGATTATAATGATGTCATGTACTATAGATTTTCTATAAATACTTTTATCTCATCAGCAAAACATTGGTATAGAAACAACCAGTTAAGGAAATAACACATTAGGTAATTGCGTTCAAAAACACATAAGCAATTGGACAAATAAGCAATTAAGCAATGACCCCCTGACTGACCAGGTCGCTATGCCTACCTGCTGGAGTCCACCATGAACGAGTACATTGAGCAGAGGAAGCCCTGCGACACCATGAAGGTGGGAGGGAACCTGGACTCCAAGGGTTACGGCGTGGCCACGCCCAAGGGCTCCGCTCTCAGGTGACTATGATGTCATAACCGATCATTCCTTCTGACAGCTAATCTATCTGTGTGATCGGTCGGTATAGGACTGTGTCTGATCTGAGGGCTGAGGCTATAACTGAGTAAGGCGGGAAGAGAGTGGGAGGATGGAGACATTCATATTCCATTGATTAATCATGACAGTTACTTACGACATAGCTTTTGTGTTCTGGTTTGTCTTAATAAATAGTGTTGATCAATACAAAACCAGTCAGATGAATGAGATAGTGATGTATTTGTGATGTTTACCTATATTCTGTTTCTGTGAGCACTCTCTCTCACTGTGGCCCTGTCCACACACAAGCCCTAGCCCCTAGTCTTACCTCCTTACTGCTAGTCTAGCTCCCTAGCCCCTAGTCTTACCTCCTTACAGCTAGTCTAACACCCTAGCCCCTAAACGTACCTCCTAGTCTAACATCCTAACCCCTAGTCTTACCGAACTACTAGTCTAGCTCCCTAGCCTCTAGTTTTACCTCCTAACTACTAGTCTAGCTCCCTAGCCCCTAGTCTTACCTCCTAGCCACTAATTCCACAGGCGAGTCCCTTGCTTGACATCCTAGCGTGTCTTTGTAGTTCATACCCCTCTAACTTAGGAGCTAGGGAGCATAGTGTCAAGGGCTTGCTTCGGTACAAGGCCACATATTTTTGTATTCCTAAGTGTTCATCCAGCCACCTGTCTACCCTTTATGTTCAACCCTGTCCACCCACCATGTTCAAATCTGTCTCACGTTACCTCACCTCTCCCTCACCCTGTCTACCTCCATTGTGGCCATGTTAACTGTCATGGGTGATCCTCTAGATGCCTGTCGTTCATCAGAGATTCTGTTGTTATCTGTTGTTTGTTTAAAGCTCCATGTCAGGGAGTAACTGTCATGTTCAGGCTTGTTTGAAATGTCTGATGCTCTGTCTGTTTCTGTTTGTCTGTTTCTGTCTGTATACGTCTGTCTGTCTGTCTGTCTGTCTGTCTGTCTGTCTGTCTGTCGGTCTGTCGGTCTGTCGGTCTGTCGTCGGTCGGTCGGTCTACATCTGTCTGTCTACATCTGTCTGTCTATCTGCCTGTCTGTATGGACATGTCCGTCTATCTATATGATGTCTATCTATCTGTCTTGACTGTCTGTCTGTCTGTCTGTCTCTCTCTGTCTGTCTGAATATATCTATCCGTTTGTCTGTAGATATCTATCTGTGTTTCTCTGTATCTACCTGTCTCCCTAACTCTCTATTTGTTTGCATTTTTACTAACTGTCTGTCCTATGTTTATCAGTATACCTGTCTATCTATATCATTTCTGCTCTGAATGTTCCTTTGACACTGTGCTTTGTTTCTGTGTGAGTGTGTCTATATTTATCAAGTTATCTGTCTGTCAAGCTTGAGATCCGGATAGTATGACACATCCTAGATATCGTAGACAGAGGGAAATATCTGCACTACCTCTTTGCTGGCTGTCACACTCACATATGACAGTGTTGTAACTCTACACAGATAGGAGACAGTGTTGTAACTCTACACAGATAGGAGACAGTGTTGTAACTCTCCACAGATAGGAGACAGTGTTGTAACTCTCCACACACCAGGAGACAGTGTTGTAACTCTCCACACACCAGGAGACAGTGTTGTAACTCTCCACACACCAGGAAACAGTGTTGTAACTCTCCACAGATAGGAGACAGTGTTGTAACTCTCCACACACCAGGAGACAGTGTAGTAACTCTCCACACACCAGGAGACAGTGTTGTAACTCTACACACACCAGGAGTGAATATTAACTTCACTTTCACTTTGTCTGCAATCTAAACGTCTTTCTGTTAATTTGTCTGTCTGTCCGTCTGTCTGATAATCTGTCTGTCTGTTTGTATTTCTGTTAATTGATATGCCTTAATTGGTTTGTCTGTCTGTTAATCTGCCTGTCTGTCTGATGATCTGTGTGTCTGTCTACAGAAAACTGCCGCTCTCAAAGACGATGCTACTAATCACAGAGAGGATTTATTTTTTCATCCATAAAAACACTGACCTCTTTCTGTCCTCTCTGTCTGTCTATCTCTTTCTCTTTTTTTTTCTTCCCTCCCCCCTCTCTCTCTTAGGGATGCAATGATTATAGATTATAGTCTGAGGAATAATCATGGTTTCACGGTTATTATGCATTAATTTAGTTCACAACATTAGGGATGTATAAAATGACATGAACATGCTTCAATTTTAGGTGTTGTTGAACACAATCAAAAATATAAACGACCGTCCAAACAATAGAATGCTCCTGAAGAACTAGGCATTTTCAATTGTAATTGTAATGCATTAGTAAACTAGAGACGGCACAATTTCTGGGGAAATTGTAGGGTGTGCCTGTTTGTTTGCAGAGGGGTCCGTTTTTTAATTACATTTTTACAACTGATATTTCTTTATATTTTATATAAAATATATATATAAAATATAAAAATGACATCGATTTTTAAAGCTTATTTTTTTGCTGCTTACAACTCAAAATACTAAGAGTGAAGTGTAGAATGAAATAGTTGTCTTCTCATTTCCCCTGCAAGAGGGATATGGTGAGCAGCCTCATAGTTGAATCAAAACAAATACATTTGGCAGACCGGTGTAAAAAGTTACCAGATATTTTCAGGCATTTAGCCTACTCATATTGCATTCATTCATTAATAAAGAACCCCCTTTGTAAATTATTCTAACAACGACGTTATCGGCAGTAGCTAACAGTACAATCTTCTGAAAACTAAAAATATTGGCCCAAAAACGTAAATAAACTGACATTTATTTAGTGGATAATCGCTCATTTATAAAAAGCTCACTGGTAGCGATCATTGTCAGAAACAACGCAAAATGCGATACAGCCCTGTGTGGAGGAGCTGCCCCGGTAAATTGTACAACTACTGACAGTACTGTAGCTAGCTACTGTGTTCGTCTTGGTGGTAGCGATTGCGTTGGTAGAATTCGTTGTGACGTTCCGTTATACTGTTTAGGCTGAAATTAATAATTTTCACGAACAGATTGACAAGTTTAGGCTGTGGCAATGAAGTTCAGGTTAGTAGTCAGATAGTTTGACCTATTGAAAGACTTTTGAGTAAGGGGAGTGCTTCTGTCGCCGTTTGACTTCCTAAACACAGCTGTTGAGAGTTGTTGTTAGCTAAGCTAGTGCTAGCTAGCTACTGTACTCACTAGTGTCGAGGGTAGGCTACAGCGTTGCAGTGAGTGAGCTACACTGGTTTGAAAGCACAGGTAATGACAATTTCACCAACAAATCGTTTACTAATGTCATAATAAATCGTACAACGAAAACGTGTGAGGAATGTTTATTTTAACGATTGAAAAGAGATGCATCATAGACCGCTGTAGTATGTGTTGCCCGGGCAACATAGGCTAATGTCATGATGCTAATGCTTCAGTGAAATAGCAGACTACTGTTTCCGAAAGTAGATGTAGTTACTCAATAATATCAGCTTATATTGTACATTACACTTCACAATTGTGTTTCATATCACAAAGTAAAATGAGTAAATAGTTATCACCCTGGCCTCTTTGCTTGTGGCGTTTCTGCAGCTGCCGTCCAGTAGCGTTAAAGCTATAGTTAGCCTACTAGCTAGTAGCTATCTCCCAGAAGTTAACGAGCTGCTAAACTGATGTTCTGCTAGAGGTAGTCACGCGCGTCAGTGACTGTGGCTAGCAAGTTAGCCACGTAAATAAAAATACATAAAACTCAATGGCTACCAACATTTGACATGATGTTTTCTAAGTAATCCAAATATTGACGGATGCTTAGGGGGGCAGCACGATACCATCCTTGCTGTGCAACAGTCTCTATGCACGTCTTATCCATGCCTCGTTGCTAGAGTGTTCTGACGCAGTGAAGTAGACTAGAAAGTACCCTTTGCCGACAAAATACACCTTTTTGACACAAAAACGTACGATGGAACGTAAACAAAAGTAATGCCAACGCAATCGAGACCAAGACGAAACTTTTGACACTGTCGTTTTCTATGTAGTCCAAATATTGACCGAGCCTTAGGGGGGCAAAAATAATAATAACGTGCAGTGGCACACCCAATAAGAAGAATATATATGTGAGACAACAATGGTTGTGCTCGCCGAAGGTTTGAGCACATCCAATAATATATATGAGCGAGAACAATTAGGCTAAACTACGCATTAGCCGTTACACAGGGACTCTGAAAACAGGGCGAAAGCTAGAATTAGCATTTACATCTAACGATTGAGCAATAAAACCTCTGAAAACAATACATTCTATGCTTTATACTGGGGGTCAGATGGCTGAGCGGTTAGGGAATCAGCCTACAATCAGAAGGTTGCCGATTTGATTCCAGGCCATGCTTCCACCTGACTCCCGGACCCACTTGACTTTTACAAAACCGAGATGTTTTAAATCGGGGTTAATAGTAACATCAGTTAATTGCTGCATCCCTACTCTCTCCCCTCCCTCTTTCCCTCTCTATTTCTCTCTTTCCCTCTTTGTCCCTCTCTTTCTTTGTGTCTCTCTCCCTCCCTGCTCCATCTCTCTCCCTCCCAATCCTCCTCTCTCTTTCCCGCTCTTTCTTTCTCTCACTCTCTCTCTCTGTCCTCTCACTCTCTCTCTCTCCTTCCTAACCCGCCTCTCTCTTTCTCCCTTTCTCTTTCCCTCACTTCCATCTCACTTTCTTCCTATCCTCAATCTCTCTTTCTCCCTCCCTTCTTTCTCCCTCCCTCTCTCTGTTTTTATCAGAAAGGGGTCGGGGGTTTACAGAGTGAAAGAGAGTCTGAGGAAATCAGGCTGTATATCCGATATCCCTGATGTTGTGGATGGAGCAGTTAAACCATGTTCACTAACGAATAAGCATGTCTATACTCTCTCTGGAGAACTGTACCTCAGGCCTCCACATATCTGGTGTGTGGTATCTCCAGGCTTCACTGGACTCTCTGTCTCTCTCTGTAAAACCCAACAAGGTAGTAGACATGCGCAAGAAAAACCCTTCTTACATATGTATAACACGAACAAACCAACAATTATATAATCTAATATGTCAGGCACATAAACAGTTTGACGTATACGCACCATGTTTTTTGGATTGTTGTGATAGTAAATAGCGACAATCTGTTGATATGAACTTATAGTTGTTTTCTATACATTGCTAACCTGCTGCGTATGCCCCCCTCCCCCCACCCTGACGGCTGTATATCTATCCCATCTGTCCTGTAACTTCCTCCCCACCCCCACCCCCTCACCCCACCCCAACCCCCGTGAAGAAACCCAGTAAACCTGGCCGTGTTAAAGCTCAACGAGCAGGGCCTGTTGGACAAATTGAAAAACAAATGGTGGTACGACAAAGGAGAGTGCGGAACCGGGGGAGGTGACTCCAAGGTCAGACCCAGAGCCCCGCCCCATACCGGGGTGTTGGCTGGGAGCGGGCGGGGCCTCCAACAAGGGAGGGATGGGTGGGCGGGCGGGCGGGCGGGCGGACGGGTGGGGCGGGTAACCGGCAACGCAAACAAACAAACACCTCGGCTGCAAACCCCCCCGCCTCCACCTTCTCAGAGTTCACCCCTGACCCCGTCCTGGTCGTCTGCTGTAACGGTAGCCTGCATGTTAGAACGATAATGTATACATCCATAATGTTACAATTGGTTCCTACTAGACTTCAATATTTCAATTTGATCATTACTTTTCCTACTTTTAGTTCTCCAGATAATAAAATGTTTTCAGTAAGTAATAATCAGAAAGGCTTTGTGCCTGTCTGAGGTTGTTCAACTTGCCGGTTACCCAAAGTGATATAGTAATACACATCTCGCAGCAGGGAGCCAGCTTAGACCAGCTAGATGGAGTATTAATGCATATCACTTTGGCAGTGACAGTTTCTACTGTGTGTCTGGTGTTTTTGTTGTTTTGTCGTTGTGTAAACAACCTGTAGAACACATCTTGGTTGTGTTGGTGATGATGATGATGATGGGTGCTAATGTCTGCCAGCTCACTGATGATGATGATGAGAATGAGTGACATAAGATAACATAGAGCTAAATGTTATTTATGTTATCTCCCCCCCTACCCCTCCACCCCCCGGAAGAATCCCAGTTAACCTAGCAGTGTTGAAGCTCAATGAGCAGGCCGTCTTAGACAAACTGAAAAACAAATGGTGGTACGATAAAGGGGAGTGTGGCAGCAAGGATTCTGGAAGAAAGGTCAGTCCACGTGTTGGTCCTCTCTTTATACCCCCCGCTGCCCCCCCTCACTCCCCTCCAGCACCCCTACAGCTTCCTGCTCCAGAGATTGCCCCCCCCCCAAACCCCCTCCCCTCACAGCTCTGTCACGCAGCATGCAATTGGACGGATGGGGCCAAGACACGCCCCGCTCAAAGCACAGATAGTATATGCATGGTCACCTGATGCACACAAGTCCCGCCCCTTCCTGTGATGCCATGGCCTGACCATCCTACGGCTTCCTAAATGAGCTTACTAATGAAAGGCTAAGAGATCGAGTGCGTCATTAATCCCATTGGCTGATAAATACCATAACAATGATCAGTTATTTACTAATTCACTGTCAGAGATCTGCAACCCTATCTTGCTAACGCTAACAGCCAGCTAAATATTTTAGAATACAAATCAATAGTATTTCAATAGTATCAGTTTAACCCACCATGTCTCTATATGTGTGGTACCATGAGGTAAAAGTCAACTGTTCCCCTAAATAGTCCTTCAGCTAGTCCTCTAACTATGCCCACAAGTTCTCTAGCTAGTTAACCAGCCATGTTGAAACCCTGGGGTGAGTGAATGATCAGCTTGTACAGTGCATGTGTGCATGCCATGCTCAGTCAAAGAAGCTGTGATGCTAGCAGCTAGCTGTTCTGTAGCCTAGACACACAGATGAATACGATGAATATGGAGACATGACCTGCTAGTACAAGCTAAACTGTATCCAGATACTTGTAGACTAGTTTATTTACTGTCTTGGCCAGGTCTCCCTTGAAAAAGAGATGTTTTTATCTCAATGGGCCTCTCCTGGTTAAATAAAGGTTAAATAAAATACAAAATGTTAAGGAAAACGATGTGCCTGTGTGTGTGTGTCTGTGTGCATGTACTGCGTTCTGATTGGCTCTCTGACTCATGTCCTGTGCTCTGATAGGACAAGACAAGCGCCCTGAGCCTCAGTAATGTGGCGGGGGTGTTCTACATCCTGATTGGAGGCCTGGGGCTGGCCATGCTGGTCGCTCTGGTGGAGTTCTGCTACAAGTCTCGTATAGAGTCACGCAGGATGAAGGTAGGAGTGTGTGTGTTTTGTAGTTCTCTTTTACATCATAACCACGTGGTTATGATGTAAAAACTGGAGCTACACCAAGCTTAGCACACCAACCACCTCGGTTGCATCCCAGGCATCCTGCTACATTGGGCTCTGGGGGGGTGAGGGGGGAGGACTTGTGGCTCAAACAGCCTAGGTGTTTAAACTGTCACACACACACAGCTTTTAGTTACAGCAGACAGACAACAGAGATAGGGAGGGGGGGGGGCAGAGGTGAAAAAGTGGTGGGGAAGAGAAAGAGAGAGAGAAGGAGTGAGAAGTGAGAAGAGAGAACCCGAGGGAGATGGGGTGGAGAGAGGCAGACAGAGAAAGAGAGGGAGACATAGCGAGAGGGAGAGAGACAGAGGGAAGGAGAGAGAGGGGATGTGTGAGAGACAGAGAGAGAGAGAGCAGGGTTGAGCAGCTATTGAAGTGAGAAGTTTGAATGATTTATGAACACTGAGGGTGTATGCAGCACAGAGAGGAGCCATGCAAATCATTAGCTCTGCTTTCAGCCCTACAGGCTTTCATTATGTTAAACTGAGGAGAGCACAGGAGGCGAACGAGAGAGAGAGAGTGAGGACGGGAACGAGAGAGACAGAAAGAAAGAGGGCAGATATGTAGATAGAGACAGAGAATAGAGAGAGAAAGACAGTGAGATAATTCGTCATGGATTCAGGATAATAACAATAACAACATTTTATATAATTTTTTCTTTACTCTTATATGGCCATAACTTCATAACGAGATAAGGATGAATGAACCTTAATCCTCTCATCACCTTTCCTCTTCTCTACTACTTCCCACTATCTCCTTTCCTCTCCTTTCTCCTCCTGACATCTCCCCTCCTCCCCTCTCCTCCTCCCTTCTCCTCTTCGCTCCCCCTTCCATCTCCTCCCCTATCCTCTCCTCCTTCCATCCCCTATCCTGTCCTCATTTCCTCCCTTCTCCTCTGCTCTCCTCCTCCCTTCTCCTCACCTCTCCTCTCGTCCTCCCCTCCCCTCTCCTCTCCCCCTCCTTTGTCCTCTTATCTCCTCCCCTCTCCTCCTCCCTTCTCCTCACCTCTCCTCTCTTCTCCTCCCCTCTCCTCTCCTCCTCCCTTCTCCTCTCCTCCAGGAGATCATCGATGCCGCCAAGCTAAGCTCCACCCACAACAGGATGACAGGTGGCGGGGCCACCGGAGGGGGAGGGGCCGGAGGGGAGAACGGGCGTGTCCTGGCTCACGACTTCCCCAAGGGCCCCCAGACTCTGCCCTGCATGGGCCAGGGGGGCGGCATGGGCCTGGCCTCCTCGGGCATGTGACTGCACCCACCAGGAGCCGCTCCAACCTGGGAAGGGAAGGAGGGAGGGACAAGGGGAGTGTAATATAAGATAGAAAAAAAGGTTTATAAGTGTTGCACTCTGGCATTCTGCTCACATGTCACTCACTGAACTAACTGCCAAATGGGTAGACTGACAGACTGGTTATCTGACTGGTTGGTTATCTGACTGACTGCCTGACAAGCTATATAACTGTCTGACTGGTTATACAATTGACTCACTGAATGACTGACTGACTGGCTATCTGGCTGGCTGACTGGTTGGCTGGACTCATTGAGGACAACAAAAAGCATCAACATGTCTTTTCTAGAGATACAGTTTTCTCACCCTCCTCTGCTGCAATAACCAAGACCCTTAGAGAGGAGTTCACCTGTGGTGTAAACACCCTTCTTCCTTCCTTCTTCCTCCCATGCTTCCTTCCTTCTTCCTCACACGCTTCCTCCCATGCTTCCTCACATGCTTCCTCCCTTCTTCCTTCCTTCTTCCTCCCATGCTTCCTCACATGCTTCCTCCCTTCTTCCTTCCTTCTTCCTCCCATGCTTCCTCACATGCTTCCTCCCTTCTTCCTTCCTTGCTTCCTCCCTTCTTCCCTCCTCCCTGTCTTCCGTCCGGAGGGTATGCTTGTGTATTTGCACTATGGCAGGCCTGTGTGTCTTCACCTCAGTCTCTCTGTCTTCTAGAATCAACTTCATATTGTCTGCCTTATGCTAATGTTCTAACAATCAAGCATTTCTAATCCAAACCCCCACCCCTTATTACCCCACGTAGCCTTGCTTCCCCCATACCTGTCGGCCTGTCTTTCCGTGGTGTGCGCATCACCCCCATCACCTGATTACAGTTCATTTTTTGTTTACAAGTAAACAAGCTAATGTTTACATGGGTTCAGCTTGCTGACAGGGAAGCTGATGAGGACTGATTGTGTCTCCTGGTTCCGGAGAGAGATGATGAGGGATCATGAACAGGACCACCCACATGCCATCTGGTCACTAAGCTTTCAGTTCAGTTCAAACTGCAACAGTTCTTATAGTTTGAAAAGGAGTTTTGAATTATTTTGCGTTTCATTGAATACAAAGAAACTGTATTCCATGAGATGAGAAGAGAGACAGCACTATGAAAGCATGAAAGACACAATTAAAAAGCCTTAATGCCAAAAGAAGCGATTTGTAAAAATAAAAAAAAGTTGTACCTCTCCATGTTGACATCATTTGAATGTTTGTAAGCATCATTTGATTACAGATATATTTCAAATTCACTTACGGGTATTCAAAATGTGTTTCTGTTTAGTTAGAACAACTAGACGTTCAGCCAGTGTGAACGTTTTAAAACTCTGAACGGGGAGACAGATTTTTAACAGTGAAATTGGGGTTGGGACCTTCCACCCTTGACCCATCAGATTCTCAGATCTGCAACTAACGCTACCTGGGTCATCCTATTCATCACACAGAAATATGCCCGCAAGTTACAAGCCTGCAAATGTATTTTACACGCTTGCAAATGGTTTCTTACAACATTACGGCTATTCAATTCATATCTTTCGAGCTTTCGGAGTTATGTTCCTATTCTCCCCCCATAGCATTTTCATTTTAGATTGAAACTCACTTTCTGAAGTGACTGAACTGAAACAGGATTGACCCTTGATGGTTTTTCTGTGAGTCATTTTGCAGCATGCAGGTTTCAGAGTTGTTTGTTTTTGCAATAAAGATTTGTTCAAAGCACAATAACCCCTCCTAAACTGGACACACAGCGAGGTCTAGAAGGAACAGGGTTGAAACGTAACATCTCTGAATTTTAAAGACTCCTTGTGTCACAAAACTGAAATCATGTTTTATACTTGAATTCCTTTGTAAAAGATGAAGATATGGCTCTGTGTACGAGACATGCTCAGATATGTCATGTTGGTGTGGTTCTAACTTTACAGCTTTGTTTAAACCAGGTTGAATTGGATTTGTTTTGAAATGTCCCTTTATAACCTGGACTCTTCCTCTGCTGATGTTTGGTCAAATCTTCAGGATGACAGCGAGAACTCCCCACCTGCTCTACCCACCTGCCTGTCTGCCTACCAACCTACCTGTCTGTCTGTCTACTAGTGTTGTTTTTGGTGGCCTGTTTTAATTTTAGTTTTAATCTAGTCTTTATGTCAAGTCATTTTAGTTTTTATTCGTTTTAGTCACGTTCATACTCTTTTTAGTCTAGTCAAGTTTCAGTCGACTGAAAGTCTGAGCATTTTAGTCTTATTTTAGTCAGAATTATCCATGACTATTTTCATCTAGTTTTAGTTGACGAAAACTGATGACATTTAGTCTAGTTTTAGTAATTGAAAATAGTATTTTTTCACTTTTTAATCAAAACATAAGTAGTCTAAGCAGTAGTCTCGGGAGTCTCGGGACCATTTGTTTAAATGTATGTATTGGTCTAGAATAATGTAGACCTATTCAAAGTCATGTTGTTGATGCCAAATTTTGTTAAATTTGATTGCTATGTGAATGACAAAACTAGCTACAGTATTTGGCCAACAAGGGATGCTTAGTCAGTCAGGTAGGAACTAAGAACCCACTTTACACTCTCACACACCCCCACACACACACACACACACACACACACACAGTACACACACTAGTCACACATGTTAACCCACTTTACACTTTCACAAACAAATATACATACACACGTTTATCTCAGTCGTTTTCAGCTCCAGTGGCTTGCGTTTAAAGCTAACGCCTAAAGCTGACGTTAAAATGAGACACGTTAACCACAGCCTCATGAGTTGGCTAATAAAAATAACGCGACGAAACGAGACAAAATAACAATATAACGTTTTGTCTAGTCTCGTTTTGGTCAACGAAAATGAGACATTTTAGCATTGTTTTTATTTTATAAACCACATTTAGTCTAGTTTTTATTCGTCAACAATATCTCATTATACATTGAATTATAGTTATCGTCACATGACTAGCATTTAAGTTGCGTCTCGTCTCGTTTTAGTCACGTGATAAAGGTTCGTTGACAACGATATTTAGTCATAAATGTCGTTGACGAAAGCAACACTACTGTCTACCCACCTGTCTGTCTGCCCACCTGTCTGTCTGCCCACCTGTCTGTCTCTCTGTCTACCTTACTGTCTACCCACCTGTCTGTCTGCCCACCTGTCTGTCTGCCTGTCTGCCTCTCTGTCTACCTTACTGTCTACCCACCTGTCTGTCTGCCCACCTGTCTGTCTGCCTTGTCTGTCTCTCTGTCTACCTTACTGTTTGCCCACCTGTCTGTCTGTCTATCTGTTCACCTGTCTATTTGTCTACTTGCCTGTTTGTCTGACTCTGTGTAGAGGTGTGGCCCCAGAAAGACAGTGACAGTGGGAGATGTGTGAGGGGTGGGGGAGTCATGAGTGTGTGGGGGCTGGGGGGGGGGTAAATAACAGCGCTCTGTTCTGAATAAACTTTAGACTTTTCTAAACACATCCTTGTGGACATGTGAATGGTTGTTTGGCCCGGTCTGCAGACTTAAATATATACAAGAGAAGAGCAAGAGAAAGACGACACACATCACATCCCTGAACACTGGCTGCTTTGTTTGAAAACTGTGCTCCCAGCATACTGCACTCTACACCAGAACAATAACAGTCACGTTTGTGATCCTACGAATTAAAGCTCTGAGGAACTGTGTCTCAATTTATGGATCAGCCCTCATGTCTCTCCAGAGTGATTGAACACATGACCCTGAGGTGAGGTGAGGGAGGAGAAGAGAGTAGAGGGGAGGGAGAAGAGAGGTGAGGGGAAAGAGAAGAGAGGTGATGGGAGAGGAGTGAAGAAGAGAACTCAGAGGAGAAAAGGAAAAGAGAGGTGAAGAGAAGGAAGAAGAAGAAGGCAGGGAGTAGAAAGACAAGAACTGAAGAAAGGAGGGAAAGTCTATTTAAAGGAAAAACTCTCACCTTTCCATCTCTCTGACTTTCTCTTGAAAAAGTAATTTCATGACTCTCTCTTCATCTCTTTAAATTGTTTTCATCTTTCACTCTTGACGTTTTACTCTTCTAAACAAAAATAAAAACTGCTCATGCTTCAGAGCATATAGGACCTTCTGTTCTTCCACTCTGTGATCCAGGGACATCATACGGTGTAACACCTCATTACCCCCTGTCAGCGAGGGAGGGGAGAGACAGACACACACAAAGGAAGCAGCAATTAGCCAGGAAGGCCCTAATTAGGAGGTCCAGGCTCATTAGGCTGCACTATTCGCTCATTAAAACTTTGTGGAGAGCTCTTGTGTCAGAGAGACAGAGGGAGGAGTGGAAAGAGAGAGAGAGAGCTGGTGTGCTGCTCTGTGAGTTTGGGGGTGACCTCCATCTGGGAACATCCTTAGTTGTCCCAGTTTGAGCAGCAATGTGGACTAACCTGAAGCCACGCTGCCAACCAGTTTCCAACTGAGTACTGAGAAGTATGAGCAATACTGAGCATGATGGTGTATTGGGAGTATTGAGGATTAGTAGAAGTACTGAGGAGTATTAGCATTACTGAGGAGTATTAGCAGTATTTATGATTTTTTTATACAGTAGTAGTGTGGTCTGCTCCCCACAGTGAGATTAGAGATTAAGCAGATTCTTATTAATGTAACATTAATTAGAAATTCAATGCGCATTTCCATATTTCACAAACGTTCTTATGCCTACACACACACTCTTTCTCTCTCTCTCTCTCACACACACACACACACACACACACACACAAACTCTTTCTCTCGCTCTCTCTCTCTCTCTCTCTCTCTCACACACACAAACACACACACACAAACACACACACGCACACACTCTCCCACACACAGATCAGAGCAGCTCTCTACAAAGCCCTGGTCAGTGTTTAAGTGGCGGTTCTAACACAGCCTTATCATCCTGGGGGGCGAGGAGGCAGACAGAACACCACACTGACAGATGAAACACTGAGAGAGAAGGGAGGAGAGGAGGGAGAAGGGGAGGAGGGAGGAGAGGGGGCGAGGGAGAGAGGTGAGGAGAGGAGGAAGGGAAGGGAAGAGAGGAGGAGTGGGAGGGGAGAGATTAGATATTGCTAACCGCTGGGACAGAGGTTTGAGTACAGAGCCAGAAATGTCCTCCTCTGTTGTCATGGTTTCCTGGGGAAGCCAGTGTGGGGATCGAACCCAGGTCTCCCTCCAGACACTCCCCCTCCCACCACACCAAGAGTACCTTCTTGTCAGTTTATTAAAGACAGTCAAAGAGGCTTACATACGCCACTCCTATCCACACACACATACACACACATACAACACACATATGCAGATTCACACACACAACACACACACACAGTCATGCACACTCATTTAGACCTCACACTTACACACACAAGCATATACACAAACTCACACATACACTCCACCCATTCACATTCACACACATATACACACACACTTGCAAATACATTTTCTCTCACACACTTATACATCCTCACGCACACACACACATATGCACACATACAAACTCACACACTCTTACACACACACATACACACTGAACACAAATTTACACAGACTCAAACACATGCATGCACACACACATGCATGCAAACACACACATACACACACATACGCACATTCATCCATGTGAACTCTGATAATAACATAATCATGACAACTCTTATCTCCCAGATACACCTTTGTTGGTGTATGTGTGTTGGTATGTGTACATGAGCGGGTGTATGGGTTTGTGCATTTCTACTTCTATGTTAGTATGTGTGTGAATTCCTTGTGTGATGTGTGTTCAGGGACATTTGTGTGCGTGTACATGAGCCTGTGTGCATGTGTGTATGGTGTATGTATGATGTGTGTGTGTGGTGTGTATGTATGGTACGTGTATGATGTGTGTGTGTGTCTGTGTGGTGTGTGTGTACTGTAAGCTTTATGTATATGAAGAGTGTATGTGTGTATGATGTGTGTGTCTGTGTGTGGTGTGTATGTATGGTATGTGTATGATGTGTGTGTCTGTGTGGTGTGTGTGTACTGTAAGCTTTATGTATATGAAGTGTATGATGTGTGTGTCTGTGTGTGTCTGTGTGTATGATGTGTGTGTCTGTGTGTGGTGTGTGTGTCTGTGTGTGTATGTGTGTATGATGTGTGTGTCTGTGTGTGGTGTGTGTGTGGTGTGTGTGGTGTGTGTGTATGGTTTGTATGGTGGTGTGTGCGTGCGTGCTGAATCCCCAGGTGTAATAGATGTGTGTAAACTCAGATAAAAGGCTGTGTGAGGGGTACGATGCTCTGGCTCTCGTTTTGTCATTCTCTCATTCTCCTTTGAATCCTTGTTCTGGCTCTCTCCTCCCCACTCACACACACTGTGAGTGGGTGGCATGCTAGGGATAACAACAAACAAACACGTCAATATGCAGTTGTGTGTACAGTTGGGGCCAAACGTATTGGCAGTGACATTTTGTGTTTGCAAAGTTTGCTGCTTCAGTTGTTGTGATGTTGATTCACATTGTTACTCAATTATTGTGCAGAGTGATCAGATGGATTTTAAATAAAAGCTTCATTGGCCCCCCAAAAATTTACTATATCAGATAAATGCACATTTCACCGTTTTTGGGCCCTTGCATAAAATGACAGCTAATATAATTTCACTAAATCATATCATTAGCACATGGGAAAGTCTGAACTAGTTCTAGTCAGGTGAAATCACTCTTATAATTCGGATTGGATTTTAAGAAGGGAATATTTACATATATTGATTATTTTTTCAAATAATAGCTTTTAAAACCTATGTAATGTGTATTATTGTTTTCCAGTATTCCATTGAAATGTGAACAAATTCTCCACAAATACTGAACCATCAAACTCTGCAGAACACAAAATGTGTCACTGCTAATACCTTTCCCTTTCTTAGTTTGTATGTACTGTTTGGTGTTGTTTGTTTGTTTGCTTATTGTTACAAAAAAAACAAAATAAAAAGAATTATACAAAACTTTTGGCCATGACTGTATGTATGTTCTGAGTTTACTCCCCTCACCACAGTCTAGATAGGATTGGTCTAATCTTACACCTCTCCAGGAACTGAATAATCTTCCTCTTTATGATGTCACAATCAAATCAAACGTAACGCTGACTGCATGTTCAACAGAATATGTTGAACGCTCCACAACCAGCCTGTCCTTCTTGCACACCCCAGAAAGGGTTGCCATCCTAACCAGCAGCGGGGTGAGCAGACATGGTGCCAGGTCACATGACACCATAATAAATCCATGCTTCCTTCTTCCTGTTTCCTCAGGGATCAGTGAAGACACTCGGTATTGATGTTTTACCACGGTGGGGTTCTGGTTTGGCCCCTCACAGCCACCGTAGCAGAGTGGTGGAGCTGTGAGAGCTCAGGTGAAGATGAACATCATCCTCAGCTGTGGGAGGGAGGGAAGGAGGGAGAGAGGGAGGGAGAGATACAGAAAGAAGAGGGAGATAATATGGGAGGGAGGAGGGGAGGGAGGGGTTGAAAGAGAAAGGGTTGAGAAACAGAAAGAGGATGGAGATAGAGGAGAGGGAGGAGGGGGAGACAGAGAGAGAGAGAGAAGTCCTGGACGATGAGTGATCACAGTAATTAGGACAACAACACATCCAAGCAGGAACAAAATAACCGGAGACTTATGAAGGAGGAGGGGAGGATGAAGGGAGGAGGGTGAGATGGATGAAAGGAAGGAGGGATGGATGGAGGGATGAAAGGAGAGAGGAGGGCATCTCTCTCAGCTTTTCATCCTCTGATTTCTGGCGGGTTTAATAACATGTTTCTGTCATGATTTAGAGAAGGCTGTGGGAGGTGTGTGTGTGTGTGTGTGTGTGTGTTTGTCAATGTGTGTATATGTGTACATTTGCATAAATCCCAGTTTTTTTCCCAGCATGTTTTTTTCTGTTTGTATGTTTGTATGTGTGTTTGTATGTACTGTATGTATATGTGTGTGTGTGTGTGTGTGTGTGTGTGTGCATGCGTGCGATGGTGGCTAAACATATTACATTGGTGTGTAAGATTGTGTCTAGCGTTGAGTGGCAGCGTAGCCAATCCCATTGACAGGATTAGGGATTAGAGAGGTGGATGACCAATCAGGAGCCGGGTGGAAGTGGCTGATCACGACTGTGGGGGAGGGATTAGTGAGCTGTATAATGAACTAACGACAGGAAGAGGAACACCCTAATATGGACAGTGTGGAGGGTGGCTGTGTGAAGCAACTTGTGTATGTGTACAGAGACTGTCATGCGTTTAGCACAAATCCTGTAATCATATCAATACAACAGTCCATCCAGGATACTATAAATGTGTACGCGAACACACTCATGTACTTGTTACTCCTCCCGACGTCCATCTTTCACTCTCAGTCCATCATGAACTCAGTGATTTGGGCTCTGCTTCCACCTGGTGGTCTTGGCGGGTACTACAGACAGAGGCCAGCATCATGTGTAGAAAGGAAGCTGAAAGCTTCCTGAAAAGATAGTTGAGTTGTTATTGAGCAATCAAGCAGTTGATTGATGGACATATGTTTCTTGAAAAATATATAAGGCAGAGAATCAAAAACTATAAGGCAGTCACATGGAACAATTCTAAAGCGTTATTTCCAGTGTGTTTACCATGTTGTCCTCACAGGTCAATATTTCAATTCGAGGAAAGTTTATTTATTAATCCCGAAAGGATATCATAAAGTGTTTGGCCAATGTAGCACAGAAACAGACATGGAACTCATAAATGTATACTGCACAGTACTGGAATATCTCAAGCAGAGAAAGCTGGGCTGGGTCCAGATGACACAGCAACACAGGTCCCAACAAGTCTGAGGACAAAGCAGCAGTGTGGTGTAGCCAAACAGCTTTCAGGGGATAACTCTCTGTGCCTGTTGAGCATGTGTGAACTTTTTGTTAAATGTTTTAATTTAACAAGAGCAGTTCCACCCTGTGTGTATTCAGGTGTGTGTGTTAAGGTGAGTGTCAAGATGTGTGTTACGGTGTGTATCCAGGTGTGTGTTACGGTGTGCATCCAGGTGTGTATCCAAGTTTGTGTTAAGGTGTGTTTCAAGACATATTCCCAGGTGTGTGATTAGGTGTGTGTTAAGGTGTGTATCCAGGCGTGTATCCAGGTGTGTGTTAAGGTGTGTATCCAGGTGTGTATCCAGGCGTGTATCCAGGTGTGTGTTACGGTGTGTATCCAGGCGTGTGTTAAGGTGTGTATCCAGGCGTGTATCCAGGCGTGTATCCAGGTGTGTGTTACGGTGTGTATCCAGGCGTGTGTTAAGGCGAGGCCATGCTAACATGAAGAGCCTCCTCCGTGTTTAGACTAACATCCCCTGGTGCACGGACGCTTAGCAACTTCTCCTCTGAGGTCATGTCTGCTCCTCCCCCACCTCCTTCACTCCCTTTTTATGACGTTCTTAGGTACACACATTTTCTCCGACAGGGTCCCCAGAGGGGTGGGGCTTTCTCCACACTTCTGAAGAAGTCCACCCCTCTGGGACATCTCACGTTGTGAATCATTTACCTCCAGCCCACTCCAGTTGTCAGAGGAAGTATGTATGGAGCAGTCTTGGAGCCCGGCCAAGGATACCCGACACCTGCATGTTGTTGGGAACAGGATCTGTCTGGAGGAGGGTTCCACGCTGAACGTTCCCTGAGGAGAACCGCCAGAACCGGTTTGGTTGTTGGAAGATCTACTGACTAGGATGGTTACAGTCAAATATTTTTGCAAGCAAACACACATTAATCTCCTTGTTTGTATCATGGGTGAATGCACTTTTATTCAACTTGACTGGTATCGATAGTGGCTAGATGACTAGTGATAGTTGACCAGATCACTAGAATAGACAGGCTGCAGACAGAGAGGACCTACAGGTGTGTGTATAAGCGTGTAACAACACTGTGCAAGTCTCCTCAAGCTGAAGTTCTGCTCACACAGGCCGGAAACAACCACAATGCACTTCAGATCAAGCCAGAATGTTTTAATGACCAACAGATGAATATTACATGATTGTTCTCATTACGGACATATCAAATACATCTAGCTCTTCTTGTTGATAATTGTGGATAATACCAGGTCTTTCAAAAACCAATGCAGACAAGGCCAGTCTTCCATAGCTATTTTATATCATAGACAAGGGCCTGCAGTGCCAACTGCGACATCATAGACCAGTTACAGTATAATACGTGACATCACAGACCAGGTACAGTACCATCTGTGACATCATAGACAGGGCCTTCAGCACACAGCTTTACACCTATGAGGTCTATGTAGGGCCTAGTAATGGTGGGTTCTACAGATGTTCACCCAGCCTCTAAATCATACTGAAGTATCTTCTCTATACGACTCATGGTGACTGTCAGGTGACTATAACCAATGACCTCAACGGGTCAACACAACATCTGGGACGCAATGTTGACAACATATTCAAGGTTGTGGTATTGCTTTGTAGAAGTGTTGTAACTATTATAAACCATGAGCGGTTCTACAGGGAAACAAGAAAGGTTCTTCAATGGTTCTCCAGAAGGGGACCCCCACAGGCAAAATGGAGGAACCACTGGTGAACCACCACACCTCATAGACAGAGGTCTGCAGCCTCGTCATCCTGCAGCTTCATAGACCTCCGTCATCAGCATGTCAGGGCCCCTAGCAGTCAGCCTCCCTGTGAGGGATTCTGATCACACTCGGGTCAGTTACTATCAAACAACACTGCCAGGAACTAGGGTCACTTCAAACCAACACATAACACCCTGAAATGCCCAGTGAGACACAGATCAAGGGATCCTGATTTACTCTGGCTGGCTGGAACTGATCATTGAAATTGACCCAAGTCCGACCCTGAACCTCTTGGTCCTGAAAACGTTCTGCATCCATGCATGGTTCTCACACACCAGCCAGGACGGTCCTGAGCAGAGCTAGAACAGAATGTGTTTATCCTTCAACTCTAGTAAGAGGACGTTATGGTTCTAGTGTTTGAGACCTGAGATGTTGTCTCAGTGGTCAGGTCCATGGTTGTTGCATCTGAAGACAAAGCGTCACTCCCAGCTTGGCGTCTTCACTGCTGCTCATTTTTGAGACCAGCCGACCCTCAACACCCTGAGTCCTGTACAGCTACTGTACACCAGCTACTGTACACAGCTACTGTACACAGCTCCTGTACACAGCTCCTGTACACAGCTACTGTACACCAGCTCCTGTACACAGCTACTGTACACCAGCTCCTGTACACAGCTACTGTACACAGCTACTGTACACAGCTACTGTACACAAGCTACTGTATATTACCTACTGTGCATCAACACCGCAACATAACAACCCTTAAAGACATTATTTACGGCTATATTTACATGAGTTCAAGTGCGTCTCTATAGAGTAGTCTTCACGCTGCTTGGGGGCAGAGAGGGATGAAGACCTCCCGACGATGATGAAGGAGGAAGATGGCGAGGAAAGCCGGGTGGCATGAATGGGATCGCCGTCGTCATCTCAGCTGCTGCTGATGACGATGGGGAATATGATCAGCTGCTGATGAAGATGCTATGGCACTGGATGGTGACAAGGACTATCAATATGAAGGTAGGGAAGATGAGGAAGATGAAGAGGATGAAGACAACTAGCTGATGATGAAGACCCTGGGCCCATCCTCCCTCATGGGGGGCAAGCTCTCCACCACCATGTTGTCTATCAGCGTATGTTTATCCTCGCCCCTCTTCCCCCTCGCCTCCCCCCTCCCATCCCCCGCCTCCACCATCCCCTCCCCCCCTTCCTCCCTGTCCAGCGGCTGACACAGCCTCCAGGTCACCCCCTCTAGGGTCACCCCCAGGTCCTTGAACAGGTGCAGCATGGCCACCCCCAGGACGATGACCAGGAACCCGCCCAGTGTCCCCACCACGTCCACCCCGGACATGGAGCTCCACTCTTGGAAGAGGATGACAGAGGTGAGCAGCACCACGGAGGTGAAGCACACGTAGTAGATGGGGTAGACCAGCAGGGTGTTGAAGGAGTCCAGGGACTTGTTGAGGTAGTTGACCTGGATGACGATGGAGGAGACTAGCGTCAGCAGCAGAATCCAGGTCAGAGGGTTGGCTGCGACGGAGACGTCAATGAAGACTGATGGAGGAGGGGGAGGGGAGGAAGAAGGAGGGGCAGGGGGGTGGGGAGAATGGAGGAGGGGGGGGAGGGAGGAAGGGGAGGAGAAGATGGAGGATGGTGGAGGGTGAAGGGAGGATGATAGGAGGAGGGAAGAGGAAGAATGAGGGAGGGGGTGAAAGGACCGACAGACAGACAGAGACAGTATGTTAAACTCGAGGTATGAAATGTATGACATCATACATTAATTCATCCCGCCTCTCTCTGTCTATTCCAATCCCAGTAACCACAGGCTTTCAAATCATACAGAAGGATTCCAAGTTCCTTCCCCTCTTCCTTGTCCCCTCTCGCCATATCTCCTCCTTACCTGTGCGTATAGCGAAGCCCAGTCCCTTCACAGAGGAGACAGTGAAGGCCCCCAGTAGAGAGCAGATGCTGATATAGATAAGGATGTTGCTGTTGCCATAGCGAGGAGACAGGTAGAAGATGAGCACCAGGCAGAGTAGCAGCAGCACGCTGGCGTACACCAGGAACCCTGGGAAAGCACCAATCAGATCACTCAAACGTAAACACACAGCGAGCCAGATCATTCAAACAAAAGTTAGCACACAAACAATAATTAAAGACAAAAAACAGGAGATGCATACCTTCTGTTAGCCTACTTGTCTACCAGCCTACCTGTCTACCTGCCTGCCATCCAACCTGTCTACCATCCTACCTGTCTCCCATCCTATGTGTCTACCTGTCTACCATCCTACCTGTCTGCCATCCTACCTATCTACCATCCTTACCTGTCTACCTGTCTGCCATCCTACCTGTCTACCTGTCTGCCATCCAACCTGTCTACCATCTCCCTGTCTACCATCCTACCTGTCTACCAGCTCACCTGGGTCCAGTAGCTTGTGGGTCATCTGCTCCAGAGTGGAAATCTCCTCCTCTTCAGGGGCGTGGATGACCATGAGGGTGCTGCCCAGCAGGCTGAGCACACAGCCCAACTTCCCCAACAGGTTCAGGGTCTCCCCCAGCAGGTAGCAGGACAGAACTGCACTGAGGAATACCCAGAACAGCACACAATGATTACCTGGAGGATAGTGTGAGGAGAGGAGAGGAGAGGAGAGGAGAGGAGAGGAGAGGAGAGGAGAGGAGGAGGAGGAGAGGCGAGAGAGAGGAGGAGAGGAGAGGAGAGGAGAGGAGAGGAGAGGAGAGGAGAGGAGGGAGGAGAGGAGAGGACGAGGGAGAGGAGAGGAGAGGAGAGGAGGGAGAGCGTAGATGAGGCGAGAGGAGAGGAATTAAATGGAAAGGAAAAAGAAAGGAGAGGAAAGGAGAGGAGATGTAGGTAAAGACTGGAGAGGAGAAAAGAAGGAGAAAGGAAGAGTATGGAAGAGACGAGAGGAGGGGAATGGAGAGGAGAGTGGAGTGGAGGAGACAGAACTATGGGTACCTGATAAGGACGCTTCCAGCGCCCAGTGGTGTAACCACGGTAGCAGGAGCAAACATATACGCTGCAAAGTTGGCCACCTCGCCGGCGCCCACTATGGTACACACAGAGGGACAAACAGATCAGTGACCAGGAAGGCAAAAAATAAATAATGTCTAATAAATAGATAATAATAAATCTCTAAGATGTTTTGTTTCTATGGGTTAATGGAGGCCATTTGTTTGAGTCCATACTAGTGAGAAGACCCCCCCACCACAGCCAGTCCTTCAGATAGCCATGGCCACCATCTCCTGTAGAGAGGGAGGCAGGGGGAGAAGAGAGAGAGAGATAGAGAGAGAAAAAGAGAGAAAGAAAAAGAGGGAATCAAGGTAGACAAAGAAAGGTTGATTACAGGTCTTGCTACAGGTGAGTGAGACTGGCTCAATAACACAGCCACACACTACACACACACATACACAAGGGCATACACTCACACACATTTACACACACATTTGCATGCACACACGTACACACACGCAGTAGCATGCTTCCATCCACACAGTCTTCTGAAAAATCACTCCCCAGTTTCTCTGTACTGACATACGTTTGTTGTTACTGATACATAAAAACAACCTGGCTCCTATTTAAGTTTCTTAGAAAATCTATTTAAATAAATAATACATAATATACTGATAAATTACCAGACATAGACCTACATTTGTGTTTAATGATACGATGTGACATCAAACCTTTAGGCTCATGTTACATAAACACAGCTAATGGTTAACAATCATTGGCGAAAATCCTGGGGGGGGACGGGGGGGGGCACAACCCCTACAATCCTCAGCAAAATACGATTGATTCCCCCCAATAGGGGGTTAGACGGCTGAGTGGTTAGGGAATCGGGCTATCAATCAGAAGGTTATAGAATTGTCCCCCCCAGGGTATATACAGTACATATAATAAGTATATATTTTGCCTCTGTAAACAGTACAATTGCAAAAACGTATCCTTACCAG